>CM060357.1:106390545-106897551 GCA_030545235.1 Helianthus tuberosus | reverse complement strand
GAACTGAACTTGAGTGGCGAATTAGTGACACGCACCTGATTTATGGCATAACCCGATACATATGAGGCCTGAACCGTAACTTGGTTAATATGTATTATATTAATTGCATGCTAACTTTATTCCATATTATTATTAGTTGTAAAATAAAAATAATAATAATAACATATGTAATGCAAAAATTGCTGCCCCACTATTACCGTCAAACATAAATCAAATAACCACACCATCCACACCTATTTGTTAGTTACGGCCCACATGAACCCAACCCAAAAACCCATTCCCTTAAACCACCCCTTTTAAAGTTACGTATATGTGCATGTATGTTATCACCACACCTCAAGACAAAACCCTAAACTACCCACATTCAAACTTGCGAACCTGCTACCCTTTCTTTGCTTCTGTCGACAACAACCATTGTCCAAAAGACCTTCAAGTTTGCCTTCAAGATCGCAATCTAATCTCCATAGGTTGCTAGGTAGCGCATCTTGGTTCGTTTGTTTATAAATTCTAAACGTTGTATGTATGTTTGTCGACGTTGAACTGAGTTTTTATGGCTGTGTTTGCATACCTCTGTGATAATATTGATGTTTACAAGGTTAACTCATAGCATAGAATGCATGAATATCAAGCATGATGTTTCGTGTTATCGTTTTGGTTTTGGGTTTGTATGAACGCATATATGGTGGTTTAGGGTTAATAATTTTGATGATCTCAGAGTTTAGTATGCTAAATCAGATGAAAGTGACATATAACCTGTTGTGAATGATTGATTTTGGTCGTAGGCAGTGGCGGACCCAGGATTTTTTCCAAGGGGGTGCGGAACATTTTTAAAAATTTTAGGCCCCAAGGTATATAAGTAAAAACATCGGTTCGTATCGGGTCGGTTCGAGTCGGGTCGGGTCATGTAAAACAAAAGAACATCAAACTAAATTTATATAATCATCAAAACATGTCAAACCTTGTTACAAACATAATTAAAACGTCGCACAACGAGTTTTCATTTTTTGAAATCTATCCAAAACATCATCTAAACCGACTTTCTTAAGCAACTATTTCTCTATATAAATATACAATTATCATTTAAGTTCTCATCTCCAATCCGATTACGCAAGTCGGTCTTCACATTCTTCATTACCGAAAAACATCTTTGGCTTTCACGAAGCAAATCTTGTCGTTTAGAAGATGCACAAACGACATTTGTTAAACATGTTATCGTTTCAAAAAACTCTCCAAAGTGGTGTGTGTTTGTGAGCCACCACCACAACAACTAGTTGAATTTGGTATGTGGCTGCTGACTGTTCACTGTTGCCGCTGATGTTCTGATCGCTGGCGTGCGTGCAGGGACGATATAGAGAGCGGAGAGAATATGTAAGGGTTTTGGGCTTGTTTATTTTATTTTAGTTTGAAATATTGTTGATTTGTTGGGTTTGTTTATTGGGTTAAGACTTAGTAGTGGGCTAGTTAAAGGTATTGGGTATTTGGGTTTAGTTATTTAGTTATTTAGGTATTAAAAGTTATATAATTTAGGTAGTATTTTTTTAAAAAATAAGAGTTTACTAAAAAAAATTTAAAATATAAATTGATAACATCTTTTACATGGGGTGCGGACAGAAAATTCCAAGGGGTGCGGACGGGATTTTCAACGGAACTTAGCACTAAACTTTTTTTTCCCGGGGGTGCGCCCGCCCACCCACCTTGGGCCACCCTTAAGTCCGCCCTTGGTTGTAGGATACATGAAAAACATTTTAAAATAAGTAATGTTTCGTTCACCGATTTTCTGCAGCAAATACGCCAACTTCCGCAGTCTTTTTCGGGACTTAAACTTATCGAAACTCTATATTTTCTGAGCCTAAAATCAAGTATTCGGAAGTAGCTTTCAAGCCGCAGTGATTTCATATTTTTTGGATAGGTCTAAGTATTTTTAACGGATTAAATCGCAAAACTGCTCTAAGCTGTCATCTTCTGCAGAAAATGTAGCTTACGTTTCGTGTCATAGCTTGGTATGTGTTTATTGTTTAGACGTGAAAATTTTACTGTAGATGACTGATGTGTGCAAAATGTAACATATAAATTACATCAATTGTGGCATAAAACTAACCCCTTTTTTTGTACTAATGTTGGAAAAAGTGTGTTTTTGTCTTCCTTTTGTATTTTCAGGATTAAATGAGCTCAAATGAACAAAAGAAGCAAAAAGGCAGCTAAATCTAACATAAATACAAGAAAAGGAACAAACGTGGCATGCCCGGCCTCCCCGACAGCATCTTCCCAAGCAAAACAAGAGAACAGAAGGCTGAACACGCCCCGTGCTCAATGAGCACGGGGGCGTGCCCAAGTGGCAGCAGAAAAGACAGATGTAGAAGCTTCTATCACCCACCACGGGGGCGTGCCCAGCGGACACGGGGCCGTGGTCAACTCTAAGATTCGCAGAATCTGGGGAAATCTTGATAGTACAGATACGCTTCTGCACACGGGGGCGTGCCCAGCGGACACGGGGGCGTGGTCAACTAATGCAGACAAACTGCAATTAATGAAGAAAGAGAAGGAAGGTGGACACGGGGCCATGCCCAATGGACACGGGGCCGTGCCCGAGCCTCTGTTCAGCCTATAAATAGGGGTGCTTGGCTCATTTGCAAACCATCCCTTGGCACACCACCTCTCTCACACTTCACCCACCACCCACCACCATCACAACACCATCATCCACCACCATCATCCATCGTCCATCGTAGAGTGTGTGAGTCGTCTCGGGATCCAAGATTGATCGTAAGAGTTCTTGACAATCAAAGGCCATGTTTGCCTAAGTCTCTTACATCACTTGGTGAAGACAAGTGTCTAGTGTAATACTTTTAATTTTTAATCTTTTCGCACTTTTTATTTGGTTATGTATTAATGACTTTAATAACTAGTTTCTTATGTTGAAGGTGATTCTTCCTTATCGTTTGTCTGTGGTGTCTTGGCATTATTTTACTGTCTATATAAAATAAAAGATTTTCACCATTCATATCTCCACGGTCTATATGGAGATATGTTGGCTACCTGGTCGGGGGTTAAGGGAACGGTTTGGTAAGAGTCTTGCCTTGTTCAGTGTATAGATCCTACAAGGACCTGGGTCAAATTTAGTAGGACCTCCTTCAATACCCACCGATATTGGATGGCGGGGGTCCAAACTCTTTGATCCCCTCATATGCAAGCTATTATTAATACTTTAACCTGGCTACTTAGGACTGTATCCCTGCTGACTCAGACTACTTAGCCGAGGGTAACGTCACCTTCAAAAGAGCGGCCTACCATAATATGAATTAATAACTTAATTAATTATCTTTCAATAATCCGACCCTTTAGGATTGTATCCTTGCTGACTCAAACTACTGGGTTGAGGGTAACGTCACCTTCAAAAGAGGGGCCTACTACAATAACTAAGAAAATCTCTTAAAAAGTGCAAAAGTGCGGAAATAATCAAAGGTTACACTAAACACGAGTCGGAGCCAAGTGATTCATCTTGTCTATCTGTTTTTTTTTTTCAGCATTTTAGTTAGTTTTTATTTTTCTTATTTAAAAAACTCGTTTTTTTTTTACTTTTGATTTGATTAGACGTTGAGGATAAACCGGTACTAAAATCTCTTGTGTCCTTGGACGACCTCGGTATCTTACCAACACTATACTACGCTCACGATGGGTGCACTTGCCCATATGTGTGTTTGGTGTTAGTAAAATATCGTGTTTTATAAATTTAAAACTTGACTAACGTGTAAAAAGGGCTTAAAATATACTTAAATACCTATCACACTTAACGCACATCAATGACCTTGCTTGATTAAGTGATTTTGTCGTTGGTTTCGCGTCAATCGGATAAACATAGATTTTTAAATAAATAACTCGGCAAACAGGGTCAGATTACAACGAATCTGACCACTGTTTGGCGCAAGATTTGTCACGGAAGAGGGAGGGTACAGGTCAGACATAAACATGACATGTGGTGGTGAAAGTGAGAATGGCTGGGATGGCTGATAGGATGAGCTCGACCCATGGTGAGGAATGGCCGTCATGAAGGTTCGGCCTCGTCTAGGGGATGAAAGTGGGGTCGAATCGAATCGAATCGAATCAAATCGAATCAATCCGTAGTGGTCGTAGTCAGCTAGTCGGTTTGGTAGGAACGGAGGTTGTGATCGTGACAAGACCTCACTGGGGTGTGTGGATGAGTAGAGGTGGAAGTACGTGTAGGTGTAGCGGGAATCGTAGAGGAGGTATAGTCAGTAGAGTATGCCCCTAGGCCAACGGTTCATAGTGCATATGAAGTCACTGGCTCTAGGGAGTCTGAGTCAGAAGAGATGTTGACAATCGACACAATGGATGGACTTACCCCCAGGATAGCATTATCGAAGACCTCTCCATCGTCAAGGTCTTCGTCAACATGGTCCATGTGAGTTTCAGAAATGTCATTGCCATCGTCGTCGAGGTAAATGACAAGAGACCAATCATCGTGCAGAATAGCAGTAGGAGGGACATCGTCATCGTCTGGGTGAAGATGAAAGACCTTTCCTCAAGGGAATAGCAGTAGGTGGAAAAGCTGTAAAAAGTAGGACCTCATCAACATGCTCACCTTCGGGGCGTCCAATGCTGGGCTGGTCATGTAGTTAAGGGTGCAAGGCTAGGATATCGTCCACCAAGGGGGATGGTATTCACCAAATTATACATACTTTATTCCCCCTTTTTACACCCATTTTATGCGTTTTCGGCCGTAAAACCGTTAATCGGATACTTAATCATGTATACTTTTGTTTACAGGCCTAAAACAGCATGCCAAACAAGAAGATGATGAAAACGAGGACTTTCCGAGTAAAACGACAAAGCTGCGAACATTTTGTGAACATTCTGACCTGGGCATTTGGCACGACCGTGCATATGATGGCACGGGCGTGCAGATCCGACAGAAGAGTCCAGCCCGATAGTGCACGCTAGTGCGATCAGGAGTGCAAGCATCTCTCGGAGTGAAACGGTCGTGCGACTGGAGGCACTCCCGTGCAACCCCGACGACCAAGCCCAGCCCAGAACTGCACCACCAGTGCAGTTGGTCGTGCCAGCAGAACCTGGAGATGCACGCGCGTGCAACAATTGGCACGACCGTGCGAGATCGAAGACCGGTCAAGATAAGATGATGTCACACGGTATGGTGAACAGTGACTCCAATGATTCAAAAAGTGAACGGTCGTGCACTTTATTGGCACGACCGTGCGATCGCAAAATGTTATAAAAAACAGGCAGAAACATTCTGTTCGGAACTCTGGAATTTTGGGAGCTTCACAGGCGATTTTACAGGCTCCGGAGGCTTTGCTTTTGACCCGGATTCAAGCCATATTTTGCCGTTTAGCTCCGTTACTATCCGGATTCTTAATCTAGTGCTTGTTTATGGTTTGATTCTCTAATCTTTCCATAATTTTGTTAATGTTTCAAGCATTTAGATTAATGTTTTATGTATTATTGTAGCCTACGGGCAAAAACATTAGAATCCCTTGCTTAATTACAACCTCTAGTATGTTAACTATGTTTGTAATGACATTTTAAAGCATTTTCTATGTTAATCTTTGATGATTAGTTTGCAACCTTGTTTATTGATGTTGATTTCTTGATTATAGTTAATTATCTTAGATGATTAGTATATGGTTAGTTGAGATATTTGAAAGAAGATGCTTAATTAATCATGTATTAGTAGACTTTAAACTTGGTTAACTAGTTTAGCTTGGTTAAAAATGTGTGCACCATGATACTAGAAATGGTTAGTGGTTTAATAAGAAGTAATTATTGTTAATCAAGAAAGCTTTCCTTCACGTAAGGACCTTAACGGGTTAAATGGTGTTGTTATGAATTGTTGCCATAAATTGTTAGCTTAGTTAGTAGTTTCGGCCAAAATTGCTATCTTGGTGAATTTGTGTTCAAGATTTGTAAAATGAAATCGGTTGTGATTTAATCTAGTTTATGCTTGTCTCGGTGGTTGCATTGTGTTTATCGGTGTCACTTTCCTTGATTAAGTGAGGTTAGAAAACTCCTAACGGATGACTAATGATGTGCGTGAGTGTTATTATATATTTAAGTATATTTAAAGCCCTTTTTACACGTTAGTCAAGTTTTAAATTTATAAAACACGATATTTTACTAACACCAAACACAAATATGGGCAAGTGCACCCATCGGGAGCGTAGTATAGTGTTGGCAAGATACCAAGGTCGTCCAAGGACACAAGAGCTTTTAGTACCGGTTTATCCTCAACGTCTAATCAAATCAAAAGTTAGAAAAAGGTTTTAAATAAGAAAAATAAAAACTAACTAAAATGCTGAAAAATAAAATAAAATAAAAACAGATAGACAAGATGAATCACTTGGCTCCGACTCGTGTTTAGTGTAACCTTTGATTATTTACGCACTTTTTCACTTTTTAAGAGATTATCTTAGTTATTGTAGTAAGCCCCTCTTTTGAAGGTGACGTTACCCTCAACCCAGTAGTTTGAGTCAGCAAGGATACAATCCTAAAGGGTCGGATTATTGAAAGATAATTAATTAAGTTATTAATGCATATTATGGTAGGCCCCTCTTTTGAAGGTGACGTTACCCTCGGCTAAGTAGTCTGAGTCAGCAGGGATACAGTCCTAAGTAGCCGGGTTAAAGTATTAATAGTAGCTTACATATGAGGGGATCAAAGAGTTTGGACCCCCGCCATCCAATACCGGTGGGTATTGAAGGAGGTCCTACTAAATTTGACCCAGGTCCTTGCATGATCTATACACTGAACAAGGCAAGACTCTTACCAAACCGTTCCCTTAACCCCCGACCAGGTAGCCAACATACCTCTATATAGACCGTGGAGATATGAACAGTGACAATCTTTTATTTTGTTTAGACAGTAAAATAATGCCAAGACACCACGGACAAACGATAAGGAAGAATCACCTTCAACATAAGAAACTAGTTATTAAAGTCATTAATACATAACCAAGTAAAAAGTGCGAAAAGATTAAAAATAAAAAGTATGACACTAGACACTTGTCTTCACCAAGTGATGTAAGAGACTTAGGAAAACATGGCCTTTGATTGTCAAGAACTCTTACGATCAATCTTGGATCCCGAGACGACTCACACACTCTATGATGGACAATGGATGATGGTGGTGGATGATGGTGTTGTGATGGTGGGTGAAGTGTGAGAGAGGTGGTGTGCCAAGGGATGGTTTGCAAATGAGCCAAGCACCCCTATTTATAGCCTGAACAGTAGCTCGGGCACGGCCCCGTGTCCAGTGGGCACGGCCCCGTGTCCATCCTCTTCTCTGTCTTCATTAATTGCAGTTTGTCTGCATTAGTTGACCACGCCCCCGTGTCCGCTGGGCACGCCCCCGTGTGCAGAAGTGTATCTGTACTATCAAGATTTGCCTGGATTCTGCGAATCTTATAGTTGACCACGGCCCCGTGTCCGCTGAGCACGGCCCCGTGGTGGGTGATAGAAGCTTCTATAACTTTGTCTTTTATGCTGGCACTTGGGCACGCCCCCGTGTTCACTGAGCACGGCGCGTGTTCAGCCTTCTGTTCTCTTGTTTTGCTTGGGAAGATGCTGTTGGTGAGGTCGGGCATGCCACGTTTGTTCCTTTTCTTGTATTTATGTTAGATTTAGCTGCCTTTTTGCTTCTTTTGTTCATTTGAGCTCATTTAATCCCGAAAATACAAAAGGAAGACAAAAGCACACTTTTTCCAACATTAGTACTAAAAAAGGGTTAGTTTTATGCCACAATTGATGTAATTTATATGTTGCATTTTGTGCACATCAACTAACTTATTTTTAGGGGATTTTCATAGACATTTATCAATTGCACGTTAAAGAACAATTTTAGGTGGTTAAAGTGTGTTTATCGTTTTAGCTTTCCGAATGATTGTCTTGTTAGGATTCCCGAAAATGATACTAATTGTCTTGAAAATGAAGAATTGATCAAATGTTTTAAGTGGCAAAACCGACTTAGTTCACATGCTTGGGTTGTGTATAATGCAAGGCTATATATCTATTTTCTTATTTATAGTCTACTATGTTTCTATTTATATTTATTTATGCTTATTTTAGTGTTTAGAAAATAACACAACTTATCTTTCTTCCGTTAATTTAATGACAAAGGTCTAGTATTATTCTGATATTTGCTAATTTACACATATTTTAGTCCCCCATTTTATCCCCATTTTATGCGTTTTCGGCCGTAAAACCGTCATTCGGATACTTAATTATGTATACTTTTGTTTACAGGCCTAAAACAGCATACCAGACAAGATTATAGTGAAAACGAGGATTTTCCGGACAAAATGACGAAGCTGCGAACATTTTGTTAGAAAACTGACCTGGGCGATTGGAACGGTCGTGCGATCTGAGGAACGACCGTGCATCTCCGACATATCAAGACCAGCCCGGCAATGAACGAGGGTGCAACATGGCGTGCAAGGCAATCCCGGTGACGCACGGACGTGCCATATATTGCACCCCGTGTGGATCTGATGTTCAGCAAAACCCTTGTGATGAACGACCAGTGCATCAGTCCGTGCAACAAGATCCCGGAAACGCACGGTCGTGCCATATGAAGAACGGTCGTGCGAGACCGAAGACCGGTCAAGATCTGTGACGTCATGCAGTATGGTGCACCATACCTCCAATAATGCAAAAAGTGAACGGTCGTGCAACAGGACGCACGACCGTGCAACATCGAAATTATATAAAAACTTGCAGAAACATTCTGCTCGTAACTCTGGAATTTTGGAAAGCAATTCAGGCGATTTTCAGGCTCCAGAGGCTTCTGCTTTCACCCGGATTCAAGCCACATTGTGCCGATTAGCTTTGTTATCTTCCAGATTCTTAATCTTATGCTTGTTTATGGTTTGGTTTTCTAATCTTTCCATGATTTTGTTAATCTTTCAAGCATTTAGATTAATGTTTATGTATTATTGTAGCCTTTGGGCAAAAACACAACAATCCCTTGCTTGATTATAGCCATTAGTATGTTAATCTTTGTTTGTAATGACATTTGGAAGTATTTTCTATGATTATCTTTGATGATTAGTTTGCAACCTTGTTATTGATATTGATTTCTTCATTATAAGTAATTGTGTTGGATGATTGGTATTTGGTTAGTTAAGATAGTTGAAAAATGAAGCTTAATTTATCTTGTATTAGTAAACTTTAAACTTGGTTAACTAGTTTAGCTTGGTTAAAATGTGTGCATCATGATACTAGAAATGGTTAGTGATTTAATAAAATGTAATTATTGTTAATCAAGAAAGCTTGCCGTCACGGAAGGACCTTAACGGGTTAAATGGTGTCGTTATAAATTCTTGCCATGATTTGTTAGCTTAGTTAGTAGTTTAGGCCAAAATTGCTATCTTGGTGAATTTATGTGCATGATTTGTAAAATGAACTCGGTTGTGATTTAATCTAGTTTATGCTTGTCTCGGTGGTTGCATTGTGTTTATCGGTGTCGCTTTCCTTGTTTAAGTGTGTTAAGATCGGAGGCTCTTATGAGAGTGTTTGTTTGTGTAAATTGAACAATCAATGAAGATGAAAACATGTAAAGTGCAGCGGAAATAAACAACAAACTTTGTAAACACAATCATAAAGAGAAATGGATTTGATAAACACATGAATTGCATCAGTCGAAAGATTACAAAGTAAATCAAATGATTACAGAACATGCTTACAAATAAACTCCCCCTCAGCCTGATACTTCAGTGATTGGTTGCACAAGATGAAAGGATTGAATTGAGGAGAAGAACTCACTCAAAACGATCAAATGTAACAGTACAGAGTACTGCTCCATTTATAGACAAGCCAAACCACTGAGGCATCTCAGCTGACATCACCATGAAAGCGACGTCTAACAGCCTAACAACCTATAACAACTGTTCCTATACAAACACTGCTAATCCTAACCACTGACAGTGTATAAAACAGATGACAAGCAATACACTAAACTACTGCTATCTTCTTCCATCAGTGCTTTCATCAAAGTTGATCAGTCTTTGAGTGAGCAGTGCTTTGTCATCAGTAGATAGATCCAGCAGTGTTTACTTCTTCAGGGCTTAGTCAGCAGTTTAAAGAGTAACAGCAGTTGTATACGGACAGTGGATAGTGACCATCAGATGTTATAATCACTTTCAAGGGGAAAGTCTAATATAAACTGCTGCTTATTAAGAATTCACTGTTGTGATCCGGTTTTGGCTTTCATTATCTGTTCCTCTGGTAGGGTTCAATCCCAACAATCTCCCCCTGGAACAAATAATGCCAAAACCTTTCATTATTCTGGATTTTTATTCTTCATCAGAAGTTCCTTAGCTTGTCTTTTAAAATTTTCTTCAAAGTCCTTGGAACTTGAGTTATCCTCATCCGTGCACAGTGTAAGTTCAAGGAGATCCTGCAAATCTTCAACACTAAGGCCTAGTGCTTCCTTCCTTGATATGTACTTCACTTCGCCATTGGATCTGACTAGAGTCAATACGTGGGTCTTTTGGTCAGACATCCACTTTAGTACTTTTAAACCCAATGGGTTTCTTGGGAGAGATTTATTCAGTGATGAGTTTGGAGATGTTGGCCTTGTGAAAAATTGTAAACTTTCAGACATTTGTTTGAAGGCCATTTCGATGACATCATTTGCTGCAGCTATATCTTCTGCTGTTTCTCTTTCGATCAGCTCTTGCCTCTCAATGTCTGTCATTTCTGTTGAAGTATTTGGTGATGCAGGTTTGGTTAATACCTTTTTAAAAAGGTTTTGAAGTTTCACTGAGCTATCTTCTTTTAGGTCCATTTTCTTGATGGCCTCTGTGAAGTACTCAACTTCCTTTTCTTTTTCTTCTTCACTGGTCAACAGTTTTCCTTTCTCCTGGTTTATCTCAAGGCTCGGGTTAACTGTTGATGTGATCAGTGTTTTAAGAGCATCAAGCTGCTGTTCTAGCTTTTTGTAGTCAGGCCTTTTTGAAGTGTCTGGGACTGTTATCCTTCTTTTCTTCAGCCTTTCATAAGCTTCGTCGGTATACTGCTTTGTCCATTTTGATATGGCTTCAGCAGTATCCACCTTAGCATCTATCAGTTCCTGTTTTTTTCTTTTTGTACTCGGATGTAAGATCAGCAATGAGCTTTTTATATTTGTTCCAATTTGGAGCTGTCTTCTTCTTTCTTGGATCATTTTTAATCCTTTCAATTCTGTTTGCTTCATGCTTTAAGGCAACCATTGGCCATTCTTCAAATTGGTTTTCGTCAGCTTGATAGAATTTTTCTTTCATGATGTATGCAAGATAACTTTTTCTCATTTCCTTTCATTGATCTGCTTTTTCTTTGCTCAGATCTTGGGCATAGTTTTCCATCAGCTTGACTTTTGTGAGCAAAAATTCCAATTTTTCAGAAATGGCTTCATCACCTTGATCTTTGCATTCGAGTTTAGCTCTAATCTTTGCTTGCCTTGCTTTTATCTCGAGATATTCATCCATGTCTTCTAGGACTATGAAACCTATGAGAGAAGGAAATATTCTTTTTGAAGGATCATCCTCGGTGTAAAATTGTTTCATCTCATTTTTCACAGCTTCTAGTTCGAGTGGATAATTAGCAGCAACATGATCATATTTTTCATCAGTTGCCTGAGTTGTTTCTCTTTTTCTTTTGTGAAGCTTTATGGGTGGAGGTACTTTTGGTTGTGATGTAGGAATGATGAGAGCAGTGGTGGATGGTTGACCAACAGCTGTTGAAACAACTGGTGTTTCATCCTCTGTTGTCATTACAACTACTGATGTGTCAGTAGATTTGTTCTGCTTTTGAGCAGGGGTTGAAGGCGGTGAAGTTGTTTTTGGTGGTGGTGATGGAGAATCATCATCAGGAATGAAAACCCTTCTCCTTTTTGTTGTGGGAGAGGCTGAGGATGTCGTTGGTGGATCAGTGGTTTGAGTGGTGGAAAGTGTCTGACTAACAGCTGTTGAAACAACTGGTGCTTCAACCGCTGTTGTCATTTCAACAGATGTTGTAACATCTGTTGTCTTCTGTTTTATGACAGGAGGAAATGGTCGTAGGACAGTGGTAGTGTGTGTTGTAGTGGTGTGTGTTGAAGAGATGGCAACTGTTTGACAAGCAGTTTTTGAAACCACTGACATATCAGCTGTTTGGATAGAAGTTTGAGATTTTGTGGTTTGAGGTTTAGATGTCTGTTTTTCTTTTTCCGGTTCAACGTAAACACCATCCTCAATTCCCTTCATCTTCAACTGCTGGATTTTCTCCCCCTTTTTGGCATTATCTGGAAGGGGGTTATCCATGAAGAGAATAGTGGGGGGAACTTTTCCACCATGGGCAGTGCTTTGTATGCTGGCCTTTATAGCCTTGATGTCTGCCTGAGTATCTTTAAATCTTGACTCTACCATGTTTGTCAGCATTTTTACATGCATTTCATGATGCTGATCAGCCATTTGTTTTTGATTTTCAAGCAGGGGTTGAAAAAGATTCCAGAGCTCATTTGCAGCAAGTGCTTGTGGTAGAGCAGGTGCTTGAGGTGGAACAGCAGTGGATTGTGCTCTTTGAGCTTTTAACAGCTGTTGCACCATATCCTTTATTTCAGCAACTGATGTCTCAAGTTTTTCAACTCTGCCCGTCAATTCCTGGTATTTTGAATCATCACCCACTTTAATGGGATCATCTGATTCCCCACCAGCAGTGGTTGTATCAATGTGTGACTTAGGAACTGAGTCCCAAAAATCATCCATTGATGCCCCTTGTTCTCGGTACTGGGGACTTCTTTCTTCAGCACTTGATAATCCTTTGATGGTACCAGTGGACAAAACAGCCTCACTAGTGGTTATCAGTGGTGCTATGTAAGAAATTGCCTTCAAGGGAGTCTGACTGATGAAACAACTGTCCAAATGTAGATCTGTTGATCCAACATTTGTAGTTGCTGCTCCACTTGAACTACTGACAGGAGTTACTTGTAACTCCTGCAGTGTTACCTCCTCAATTGTTGCTGGGATAGCAGGTGTAGTAGCATCAGGCCCAGTCACTTGTGGGAGTATACTCTCAGTGATAGGTGATAGAGAGGAACTGGTTTGTGTCTGAGCTATAGCAACTGCATGCAACAAGGGTATTATTGATTGTGGCATTATGATTGGTGAGGGTATGGGAGTTGAAAGAGACATGTCCTTGGGATCAGGACTGAGGAAGATGGATCCGATTGGGTCCAGAGCTTCATATTGTGGGGTCCATGTGCTTACAACCTGATCCTTTTGTGAGGATGCAGGAGGAGTTTGATTCAATGGTGGAGATCTTTCTTCCAACTGCTGTGAGGAAGTAGCAGCAGTGGTTTGTGGTGACATTTGTTTTGTCACTGGCAGTTGCTCTGGGATCTCATCTTCCAGAGTTGCCTTTGTTTTGGGTTTGGTGAGTTTTCTGGATGTTTTCTTTTTGGTCTTTTTGGTAATGGCAGGTGTGGGTTTCAAAGCAGTGGTTGTGCTGCTATGATCACCTGGAGCAGTGGGCTCAGCAGCAGATGTCTAAGGAGCAGTGGTAGCTGCTAAATTCTGCTCAGGCACCTCTGCTTTTGTTTTTATAGGTGCCAACATTCTAGTGAATGTTTCAGGTGTTAAACCTTTTATTTGAAAATAAACACCTTGTTTGAGCAAATTTTCATTTTCTTTTTCAAATTTTTTGTTTAAAATAGTAGCTTAGAAACCTTGGAAAAAGTAAAAATGATTTACTATCAACGTTTTTTACCAAGTCATTAAAGATCTCCTGGGAATAGTTGTAATTTTCATTATTTAAAATAGCATAGCCTAGACATTGAATCTTCAATGGTATTTCGTTAAACGCTGTTGTTTTATTTGAAACACACATCAAAAGTGTGTGAAATAAAAACCTTGGTGCAGAAGGGAAGTAACCTTTTTGTAAGGTATCTACCTTTGATTGTTCTGCATACCCTCTTTTCAGAAAATCAGTTTTCATCTTGTTTTTGGGAAAGGAAGTTTTACCTTTCTGATCATCGAGCTTAAAGACTTCTGAAATTGATTGTGGAGTGATTTGAATCGCTTTACCCTGTATCGAGGAGTTGATGGCTATGACTTTATCATCTTGTTTTTCAAGCGTAGCCTTTTTCCAGAACTCTCTCTGGCTTTATTGGTAAATGGGAGCATCTGCTATTAACAAAGTTTTGTACTTTGATTCAGATAATGTGTCGATGATGGAATCAAAGGTGTGGTTGTTTGTGGGTTTTGTGAGTAGACCCAAGTAGTTGTGAGGAGATTTGTACTGTATTTCAATGGGTTCCGCGGCCGTTTGAGCGACCTCTTTGGAAGATGATGATGATGATGATTTTGACTTTGATTTTGATTTCGTCATTTTGATGAGGAAGAACAGAGAATGATTTGGGATGAAGGGTTGAAAACTGATTTGAGAAGAGAATTTTTAGAATTCAATTCGACAGTGTAAAACCCTGTTTGGGGGTTTTGATCAGGGTTTCATTAAGGGAAAAGTGAATGCTGATGTGGCAGCGGTTACAAAGATCTGAGGGCTAAAAACTGACCACGTGCCAACCTCTGATGAAATGGATGAAGAGTGGAGGACAGTTGTTTTGAGAGCCACTGATGAAACAAGCACCAGTGGTTACAACGGTAATAATGTGACAACTGTAGATGATTTTTACTATCAGTGGATAGCATATCAGTGGATAAGACACTGATTTTGAGCATCAGTTCTTGCCAAGAGAATGAAAGGATCAGAGGTTGACTTTCAACAGTGGACAATATTTAGGAAGCAGATGTTTGAACAAAACAGTGATTAGGGTAAATGGTAAAGATTTGAAAGACGGGTATGTCAGCAACCGTTTTGAGAATTTTCCATTCAAGGTTTTGCCACATGTCAATTACCCATTTTGAAGCTTTTACAAATTTCTGACAGTGGTTTAGTACCCCAGATTATGTAGACTTTTTACCAAGGCAACTCATTCTTGTTATAATATTTAAATTAAAACATGAGTACCCAAGTATTTTAAGATCTGTTAACAATCAATCTTTTGCATAGTGTAAAAAAAACTTGAGTTTGACATGACCTTGACAAATGTACCATTTCCTTTTGATCTATTTTGAGGATAATATCACCAACAAAAATAAGGTCATATATCCTCACAGGAGATTGAAACTTTTACTATCAAAAATCAGTAAAAAGTTCAAAATATATCATTCCTAAAGATAAATAAAGAATAATATATCCTGCTTTATTTGAGAAAATCCTTTTTCAGGAAA
This sequence comes from Helianthus tuberosus, assembly GCA_030545235.1. Lineage (NCBI taxonomy): Eukaryota > Viridiplantae > Streptophyta > Magnoliopsida > Asterales > Asteraceae > Helianthus > Helianthus tuberosus. The sequence goes on along the minus strand of CM060357.1, from coordinate 106,882,277 downwards.
AATAATTAAAGGATTTTCTGAAAACAGCACCAAAAGAACCTGGTAAAATTTTAATAAAGCACATAATCATCTCATACTCAAGTTTATGAAAATGGTCAGTGGTTTGACAACAGTGGTATGAAATTGTAAATACATTTTGTCCACTGTTTGGTACCATTTTCTTGTTGATTGATTGACAACAGAAATTAGGACACATGTTCACATGAGTTTTTGAAAACCCTGTTATAGACTTTGTTATCATGTGAAGATTCTGAAAATTTGTCTAGTCCTCTTGTAAATTTATTCACTGGGAATACTATTATTACATGAACTTTCCTAAACCAATGATTACACATAGTTGCTTAATAACCATTGTTACCCCAATCTTTGACTCTTAAGTGTTTTATGTTTATACTCTTTTCTTCTGTCTTCAAAAGTTTTGAGATAAACACACTTCTGAGTTTTTGTGAATTTTCTTCTTCCCTTTTTACCCTTCCCATTCATAAGTATTGAAATACTTACTGGGAGGTCTTTATTGAAGGAATACTTAATCCAGAATCATTTTGCAGTAATGCTTTAAGAGGTTTAGCCATATTTGTACAAATTTTTGACCAATCTCACATTACATATGATACGGACTATCTTGACTCCTGTTTTCTTAATGTATTTTAACAGAGTTAATTTGTTCCTTTTGAGGATCTCAACCTGTTTTCAACACATAAGATCTAATGACTAAAGTTTTAATTTCCCTCTTTTTATGTTAGCAAAAACACCAATGTTTATATGAACATAGGTTTTTGTTAATTTGAGGTTCATACTTTAGTATATAATATTATGAAAACATCACAAATTTCATAACAACAGTTGAAATCAAATTTTGAAAAGAAGAGATAATACCATAGTTTGACAAACATGTTTTCACATCTGAAAACTATGAGTGACTTGTGCATGACATCACTTGTTGTGTGAAATTTGTATGTCTTATGACATCTTGGTTGTTTTACAGAGTATTTGAATAACAACGTTAAGCTTGATCAATCCTTACTCTGTTTTCCAACTGAATACAACAAACCGTAGTATCAATGATTTTTGAGCTGAACTGTTATGTCAAATTGATTGTTAGATCGAATTTGACTGTCCAGGCTCTGATACCAATTGTTAAGATCGGAGGCTCTTATGAGAGTGTTTGTTTGTGTAAATTGAACAATCAATGAAGATGAAAACATGTAAAGTGCAGCGGAAATAAACAACAAACTTTGTAAACACAATCATAAAGAGAAATGGATTTGATAAACACATGAATTGCATCAGTCGAAAGATTACAAAGTAAATCAAATGATTATAGAACATGCTTACAAATAAACTCCCCCTCAGCCTGATACTTCAGTGATTGGTTGCACAAGATGAAAGGATTGAATTGAGGAGAAGAACTCACTCAAAACGATCAAATGTAACAGTACAGAGTACTGCTCCATTTATAGACAAGCCAAACCACTGAGGCATCTCAGCTGACGACACCATGAAAGCGACGTCTAACAGCCTAACAACCTGTAACAACTGTTCCTATACAAACACTGCTAATCCTAACCACTGACAGTGTATAAAACAGATGACAAGCAATACACTAAACTACTGCTATCTTCTTCCATCAGTGCTTTCATCAAAGTTGACCAGTCTTTGAGTGAGCAGTGCTTTGTCATCAGTAGATAGATCCAGCAGTGTTTACTTCTTCAGGGCTTAGTCAGCTGTTTAAAGAGTAACATCAGTTGTATACGGACAGTGGATAGAGACCATCAGATGTTATAATCACTTTCAAGGGGAAAGTCTAATATAAACTGCTGCTTATTAAGAATCCACTGTTGTGATCCGGTTTTGGCTTTCATTATCTGTTCCTCTGGTAGGGTTCAATCCCAATAAAGTGAGGTTAGAAAACTCCTAACGGATGACTAACTTATTTTTAAGAGATTGTCATAGACATTTATCAATTGCACGTTAAAGAACAATTTTAGGTGGTTAAAGAGTGTTTATCGTTTTAGCTTTCTAAATGATTGTCATGTTAGGATTCCCGAAAGGGATACTAATTGTCTCAAAATTGGAGAATTGACCGAATGCTTCTAGTGCCAAAACCGACTTAGTTGACATACTTTGGTTGTGTATTAAGCAAGGCTATTTATCTATAATCTATTATGTTTTTATAAGTAGTTGTTTATGCTTACTTTAGTTTATTAAAAATCACAAAACTTATCTTTTTACCGGTAGTTTAGTGACAAAGGTCTAGTATTATTCCTCCGCCCATTTCCTTGGATCGATACTTGGTTCTTACCGATACTTTACTACATATATGATGGGGTACACTTGCCTCTTTCGTGTGTGTTTTGATGTTAAAGTAATAATCACTTTTATAAATTTAAAACCAATTCGTGTGTAATTTCATTGCATAATTATGTATATATACGCACACGTCAAGTTTTTGGCGCCGTTGCCGGGGAAATGGCGAGTTTTAGGAACGACCCGAGTCATTGTGTTATCGGTGTATATACTTGTTAATATTTGTGTATAATTTCTTGATTATTTATTTGTTTATTTAATTGTTAATATTTCTTGCTTTTAATTCGATTTATTCGTTTTCGTGATTCTTTTGTATACTTGTAAATTTTTGTTTCATTTATTTATTTAATCCGGATTTATTATTTATTCATTCTTTGAATTTTCGGCTTAGAAATTCATTTTTACATTGCCGATTCGATTATTTTTATTGTGTTGATTTTTATAAAAATTTTCAGGCCCATTTTCGGATTTTTATAAAATTTTCTGCCCATTTTAAATAATATTCTGTTTCTTTTCAGCAAAAAAAAAAAAACAGCATTATTATATTAATAAAATATTCATTGTGTCAATTTTTCGTTTGCAGGTTGATGTTCTCGACCCACGCTCCAGAAGTTGTTGAACCGTCAGACGAACCCGAGCGCGATATAAGGAGACGTCTTCATGCGAGAGGGCGTGCGGTTGGGCTACTGCTCGCAGCTGGTGAGCAGGAGCAGGTGGTACCCGCTGAAGCCGAGGGCTCAGGGGCAGCAGGGAACGCAATCATGGCAGACGACGAGCGACCTTTGAATGAATCTAATCAGCCTGGAGTGACAGGCCTGGAGCCGAGTATCCTACGACCTACTATAGATGCACCTGTTTTTGAAATTAAATATAGTATTATTAATATGGTGCAGAATTCGGTGCAGTTTGACAGGCGTGAGCATGAGGATCCCGGACGACATATAGCGGCTTTTCTCCAAGTTTGTTCCACGTTTAAGATTAGAGATGTTTCAGAGGATGCTGTTAGGTTGAGGTTGTTTCCATTCTCATTGCGTGAAAAAGCCAGAGCTTGGCTTATGTCACTACCAGCTGGGTCCATCTGGACCTGGAATGGGCTGGCAGAGCTGTTTATGCAAAAATACTTTCCGCCTGAGAAGACAACCAATTTAAGAAATCGGGGTGTGACCTTTCGCCAAGATGAGGGAGAGTCGTTGCACGCGGCTTGGGAGAGATTTAAGGATCTGTTACTTGATGTTCCACATCATGGCTTCTATAAGAGACAGCTGGTTTTGACATTCTATCAAGGGCTTAGCTACAATACGCAGGAGCGATTAGACATGAATGTAGGAGGCGATCTAGGAACGAAGACGCCGAATGAGGCTTATGATATCATTGAAAAAGCTGCGTTGAAGTCTAGCTCGCGACGCGAAGGAGATAGAGGTCGGTCTACATCATCATCATCAGCATCCCGCGCAGGAGTTCATGCTGTAGACGACTATACGGCCAGTACTGCACAAATCTCGGCTCTTGCATCGAAATTCGACAGGTCCCAGATGGTTGCACAGGCTGGCTCAGGATGTGACCAGTGTGGAGTGTCACACGAGCCTGGTGCATGCTTTCAGGGAGTCGTGTATGAGGGCCACGAAGAAGTGGATTTTGTGAGTAATCAGGTGAGGCCGCAGAACAATCCCTACAGCAACACCTATAATCCCGGTGTGAGAAATCACCCAAATTTTGGGTGGCGAGCGAATACAGACAATCAGAACCCATTGGGGTTCACTCAGCGCGCTCCAGTGCTGCAGCAGGGTCAGGGTCAGCAGTTCCAGCAATACAACCAACCTTACCAGCAACGTCCATATTCATATCAGAATCAGGGCACTGGGAGTAGCTCCCAGCAGCAGGCCCCTCAGTCTAGTTCCAAGCTCGAGGATATGATGGCTCAGCTTCTTACTAGCTCCTCGAGTGCGAATCAGTTGGCTGAAAACCGCTACCAACAGAGCGAGGATCGTTTTCTTTCCCTCGAGGGAGAAATGAGGAGTCACAAAGCCTCGATTCAAAATATCGAGAATCAGGTTGGTCAGCTGGCGCAGATGATGTCTAAAAGACCCCGGGGTGGTCTTCCGGGAAATACAGAACCAAACCCGGGTGGGCATGTGAATGCGATCATGACCCGGAGTGGAAAAACTACCGGACCTGTCATATCAGACTCATCACCGATCACTGAAGCGGTCCCGACTGACACACCGGACGAGGTGCAAGCCAGGCTACGCCCAACAAGTACAGCACAAGTCCAGGAGCCGGTCAAAGATTACACTCCTCCAGTACCTTATCCAGGCAGGCTGAAGAAGCAATAGAATGACGAACAATACGGTAAGTTCCTAGAGTTGTTTAAACAACTACACATTAATATACCGTTTGTTGAAGCCTTGGCCCAGATGCCAAAGTATGCGAAATTCCTTAAGGATATCCTCTCAAATAAACAGAAGCTCGAGGATATTTCATGTGTGGTGATGAATGAAACTTGTTCTGCCGTTCTACAAAACCGTCTGCCCACGAAAATGGGAGATCCGGGTAGTTTTACGCTCCCGTGTTTGATTGGAAACATGTCTGTTAGCCATGCATTGGCTGACTTGGGAACGAGTATCAACCTTATGCCATATAAGGTTTTTACTAAACTGGATCTGGGTGAGCCGCACCCACTAGGATGAGCATTCGGTTGGCAGACCGTTCAATCAAGTATCCGCGTGGATTTGTGGAAAACATGCTTGTAAAAATCGATAAATTTGTTTTCCCCGTGGATTTTGTTATTCTTGACATGGACGAGGATTCAAGAGTACCTTTGATACTTGGACACCAGTTCCTCAATACTGCGAGAACGATTGTTGATGTGGCAGCTGGCCAAATCACGCTCCGAGTAAATGACGAGCACGTGACATTCGATATAAAAAAGATCGATGCAACATCCGCAAAGTCACGATGACAAGCTTTATTATGTCGACATTTTCGATGCATGTGTGTTCTCTCATTTTCAAGGCACTGTTGACGAGATTGATTCGGACACACTTCTGTCGTGTGGGGACCTGATTGACATTACGCAGGATGGCCACGATTTAGAGCAGCCAGTCTATCAGATTGGTGACGATGGTTCCCAGAGTCCGGAGAGATTTCTTGAAATTGTCCATGTAGAAGAAGAGAAAGCAAAACCGTCGGTTGAAGATCCACCGTCTTTGGAGTTGAAAGAACTCCCGCCACATCTCGAGTATGCATTTCTTGACGAGGAGCGTCGCTTACCGGTCATAATTTCGGCATCATTGGAAAAGGATGAGAAGAATCAGCTTCTTGAGGTTCTAAGACTTCATAAGAGAGCTATTGCATGGAAAATCATGGATATCAAAGGCATCAATCCTTCTTTTTGTACTCACAAGATTCTAATGGAAGACGAGGACAAACCATGTGCACAGCATCAGAGGCGTTTAAATCCGAATATGCAGGACGTGGTGAAGAAGGAGGTAATTAAGTTGTTGGATGCCGGGATGATTTATCCTATATCCGATTCTGTGTGGGTTAGTCCAGTGCAGGTTGTACCCAAGAAAGGTGGTATGACTGTAGTCTCAAACGATAGGAATGAGCTAATTCCTACCTCGTATGGAACGGTCGTGCCTTGCCGGTTGTTCACGATAGATTGCTGTTGGCTCGGTGATGCACGGTGGTGCCATTGGTCGCACGCCGTGCGGATACGACAAATTCCGGCCAACTTTGCTCGTTCTCGGCGACGCACGACCGTGCGTCTCGTCGCACGTCCGTGCGACAGGCCCATATCAGAATGTCAGTTTCTTCATAAGTTGGTGTTCTACTGTTTTTGAGTGAAATTTTTCCTGTTCCCGCTTTTCTAACGACATTCCTCTAACAGATGGACCATCCTTTTCTGCAATTTAACCCCGATGATGAGCGAGAAGCTCTTTGTATCCCGAGACGTGACGCCTTATGGAGAAGGCAAGGGCAATTCAGAGTCCCCCGGAGGCTGGATTGGGAGGTTATGAGGGAGCTAAATCAGTATAACAGACTTGAAAATATGCTCACTATTCCGCTTGCGAATCTTATCGCTATCAGCCGTCCAATCTATCTTGAGCCTACGATAGAGTTCTTCTCTTCATATGCCTACGAAAAACCAGTTGCTCATAGAAGGCCAAAATTCCGCTACAAGGAGCGGATAACTTTCAGGTTGGGTAGACAATGGCACACTTGGTCAGTGGGTCGATTGGGTAGGAGGCTTGGAATTTACTCAAGAGAAGACATGGATTCCGAATTCTTCACGGGGCAGTTTACCTTTCCAGCAGATGCAGCACGGGATTCGTTTTGGGCTGAAAATGCAATTGGGGACCCTTACAACCCGAGAATGTCTAAGGCTTCAAGATTGAGAGAACCGTTGGTTAGAGTGATGCATCATGTATTTAGCCACACCATTTGTGGCCGCATGGACAGTTTAGGGAACTGTCCAACACCGGATTTGATTTTTCTATACGCGCTGGTTGATGGAGTACACATCAACCTAGCCGCAAGGATGGCTGAATACTTTGTGAAGTGCTCAGGGAAGACACCCAACAGTCAAATTCATGGCGGTCAGTATGTGACCGAAATTGCTTACAACCTAGGGTTGATGACTGATGCGGTGCTTGAGAGTCTCACTCATGTGACCGATGGTGTTTATGTTGATATTCGGTCATTGAAAGCAATGGGGTTGATTGTTGAGTTGGATCGGGGGGATAAATTGAGGGGTTTAAACAACGAGGTCTGGGACCCGTTGCCCCCAGCGCAGGAGGAACACGAGGATGAGGAGATGCATGATTAGGTGCATCAGGAGCAGCACGGACCACCGACACCACCACATGATCAGCCACCACCCACACCACCACGCCAGCACCAGGAGTGGCCCGAGGGCATCCCGCCATACCCTGAGTTTTACCAGCAGTTCCAACAGATGCAGATTAATCAGGGGCAGCGGTACCAAGAGATCAGGGCGAACCAGGACCACTTGTACCAGGGGGTGAGTGCTGGATTTTCATATCTATTCGGGGAGATGCATCATGCATATCCCGACTACTTTCAGCATCCCCCACAGTTCCCACCGTGGAACCCACCTGGTCATGGAGATGCGGGCCCGTCCTTCACAAGAGATGATGATGGTGATGGTGACGACGAGTAGGAGGCGGTGGATTTGGGTCGTTTGTGGTTTTATTATTTCCGTACTTTGTTTATTTTGGGGTGTTCATTTTGGTTGTTATGTCAAACACCCCCGGTTATGTACGTTTATTTTTAGACACTTTACTTTATGTCTTGTCTTTATTTGGATTCTAGTACTTATATTTATGTAAATTATGGTTTATTTGGTTTATTTGTTTCTGTTTTGTTTTGCTGCACCATATGACATACTTGCAGATCTAGGCTATCAAGTCTTTGACCGGAGCACACGACAGATACAGCTTTGGAAGTCTCGTTTCATCAGACATCATCTTGAGGGGAGTACTATTATCCTTTTCTCTATATTTCGGGTCTCGCATTGGGGACAATGCGAAGTTCAAGTGTGGGGAGGGGGTTAACTTTGTTAACTTTGTTTGTCCTCTATAAAAAAAATCAGAAAATCAGAAAAATCATTCAAAAATACCTGTATTTTGTATATATTTTAGTAAATAAACCGGTTGGTTGTGTTTTAGAAAGCTTCGGACTTGATAAAAACTCGACAAGCAAAATATTTTTGAAAAAGGAAACCGAAAAGCGTGACAAACAAAGAAAGACTTGCATGATACTTTTCACACTTTTACCCATTCCTTCCGTTACGTGAGCATATTTGAGCTTTGATATTGTTATATATTTGTTCATTTCGGATATAGGAGTGAGCCGGATGTTATGTGTAATTTAGAACTTGTCACTAGTATGCTTGTTAAGACCATGAACTTGCGGAATTGTGTAGAAGTGATAGAGGCACTTAGATTACCCCTTTGTTGTAAACCTTGTTCTTTGTGTTGTGCTTCCCGTAAACCTTATATTACCCTTTAGGATTAACCATGTCGAGCCTTCTCGTTTACCTTTGTTTACCCACATTATCGCCCACTTAGCCAAATTTAGCTTTTTTTATGTTTTAAACCCTTTTGTGTTGAAACTCGGTCAAAATAATCGTTTAACTAGCGTTTGTTTTAGTTTATTGTATAATTAGTTTGCAAAAAAAAAAACAGAAAATAAAACACCCTAAAATAGGGTGAAGTTGACAAAAATCGAGCAATTTTGAATGCTTAAATGTTAAAATTTCGTTGATGAGTTCGATTGCACAATAGTCTCCTTTTTAAGGCATTTGTTTGTATAGTTATATTGTTTGTTGCTAGTTAAACGCTACTACCGAGTTTTAACCGTTTTCGCCACTTTAAATATCCATTTCCATACCCTTCGCCCAAGCCTATCGTTACAACCCGTAAAGACCTCTTGATTTACACTTTTTCGCATGTTAGTTGTGGAGACGAGATCTTATGACAAGCTTATGATATTACACATTTCATTGACGAGGCATTGAGTGTTTGCACGTACACATTTTATGTATGTTTCATAAATAAAACCGAGTGTGTGTGAACATTGTGAGTTGTGTGAAGATTAACATGTTGAGTCAATTAAATGTGAAGTCACGGCTTTTTGGTTGTCGCTATATATTTGCATATGCTTGTTGGGTTTGAATCTTTTGATGTTGTCTTTCGAAAAACCGGCTAACCATTTATAGTTGTTTTCAATAAAATAGTGTGTAAATTTTCGTTCTTGTTTGATTCTATCTTTTATTGCATTTTAGTTTAGCTTGCTTGAGGACAAGCAAGGTTCAAGTGTGGGGAGATTTGATATTCGCTAATTTACACATATTTTAGTCCCCCATTTTATCCCCATTTTATGCGTTTTCGGCCGTAAAACCGTCATTCGGATACTTAATTATGTATACTTTTGTTTACAGGCCTAAAACAGCATACCGGACAAGATGATAGTGAAAACGAGGATTTTCCGGACAAAATGACGAAGCTGCGAACATTCTGTTAGAAAACTGACCTGGGCGATTGGAACGGTCGTGCGATCTGAGGAACGACCGTGCATCTCCGACATATCAAGACCAGCCCGGCAATGAACGAGGGTGCAACACGGCGTGCAAGGCAATCCCGGTGACGCACGGGCGTGCCATATATTGCACCCCGTGCGGATCCAATGTTCAGCAAAACCCCGGTGATGAACGACCAGTGCATCAGTCCGTGCAACAAGATCCTGGAAACGTACGGTCGTGCCATATGAAGAACGGTCGTGCGAGACCGAAGACCGGTCAAGATCTGTGACGTCATGCAGTATGGTGCACCATACCTCCAATAATGCAAAAAGTGAACGGTCGTGCAACAGGACGCACGACCGTGCAACATCGAAATTATATAAAAACTTGCAGAAACATTCTGCTCGTAACTCTGGAATTTTGGAGAGCAATTCAGGCGATTTTCAGGCTCCGGAGGCTTCTGCTTTCACCCGGATTCAAGCCACATTGTGTCGATTAGCTTTGTTATCTTCCAGATTCTTAATCTTATGCTTGTTTATGGTTTGGTTTTCTAATCTTTCCATGATTTTGTTAATCTTTCAAGCATTTAGATTAATGTTTATGTATTATTGTAGCCTTTGGGCAAAAACACAACAATCCCTTGCTTGATTATACCCATTAGTATGTTAATCTTTGTTTGTAATGACATTTGGAAGTATTTTCTATGATTATCTTTGATGATTAGTTTGCAACCTTGTTATTGATATTGATTTCTTGATTATAAGTAATTGTGCTGGTTGATTGGTATTTGGTTAGTTAAGATAGTTGAAAAATGAAGCTTAATTAATCTTGTATTAGTAAACTTTAAACTTGGTTAACTAGTTTAGCTTGGTTAAAATGTGTGCATCATGATACTAGAAATGGTTAGTGATTTAATAAAATGTAATTATTGTTAATCAAGAAAGCTTGCCGTCACGGAAGGACCTTAACGGGTTAAATGGTGTCGTTATAAATTCTTGCCATGATTTGTTAGCTTAGTTAGTAGTTTAGGCCAAAATTGCTATCTTGGTGAATTTATGTGCATGATTTGTAAAATGAACTCGGTTGTGATTTAATCTAGTTTATGCTTGTCTCGGTGGTTGCATTGTGTTTATCGGTGTCGATTTCCTTGTTTAAGTGAGGTTAGAAAACTCCTAACGGATGACTAACTTATTTTTAAGAGATTTTCATAGACATTTATCAATTGCACGTTAAAAAACAATTTTAGGTGGTTAAAGTGTGTTTATTGTTTTAGCTTTCCGAATGATTGTCATGTTAGGATTCCCGAAAGGGATACTAATTGTCTCAAAATTGGAGAATTGACCGAATGCTTCTAGTGCCAAAACCGACTTAGTTGACATACTTTGGTTGTGTATTAAGCAAGGCTATTTATCTATAATCTATTATGTTTTTATAAGTAGTTGTTTATGCTTACTTTAGTTTATTAAAAATCACAAAACTTATCTTTTTACCGGTAGTTTAGTGACAAAGGTCTAGTATTATTCCTCCACCCATTTCCTTGGATAGATACTTGGTTCTTACCGATACTTTACTACATATATGACGGGGTACACTTGCCTCTTTCATGTGTGTTTTGATGTTAAAGTAATAATCACTTTTATAAATTTAAAACCAATTCGTGTGTAATTTCATTGCATAATTATGTATATATACGCACACGTCATATTCCTCCGCCCACTTCCTTGGATCGATACTTGGTTCTTACGATACTTTACTACATATATGACGGGGTACACTTGCCTCTTTCGTGTGTGTTTTGATGTTGAAGTATAAATCACTTTTATAAATTTAAAACCGAATCGTGTGTAAATTCATTATAAAAATATGTATATACGCGCACACGTCAAGTTTTTGGCGCCGTTGCCGGGGATGTGGCGAGCTTTAGGAACGACCCGAGTCATTAGTTTATCGGTGTATATACTTGTGAATATTTGTGAATACTTTCATGTTTATTTATTAATTTATTTATTTGTTAATATTTCTTGTTTTTAATTCAATTTATTCGTTTTCATGATTATTTTTGTACACTCGTAAATTTTTATTACATTTATTTGTTCGAATTCGAACTCATTATTCATTTATTCTTTGAGATTTCGGCTACGAAAAATCATTTTTACACTAGCCGTTTCGATTATTTCACTAGTTTTGATTTTTGAAAAATTTTGGGCCCATTTTTGGATTTTGATAAAATTTTCAGCGCATTTAAAATAATATTCTGTTTCATTTTTCAGCAAAAAAAAAACAGCGTTATTATAATAATAAAATATTCATTGTGTCAATTTTTCGTTTGCAGGTTGATGTCCTCAACCCCCGCTCCCGATCCCGTTGAGCCGTCAGACGAACCCGAGCGTGATCTGAGGAGACGTATTCGTGATAGATCCCGCGCGGTAGCGCTGCTACTTGCAGCTGGTGAGCCGGAGCAGGTGGTACCCGCTGAAGCCGAGGGCTCAGGGGCCGCAGGAAACGCAATCGTGGCGTACGACGGTCGACATTTGAATGACTCGAATCAGCCCGGAGGGGCAGGCCTGGAGCCGAGTATCCTGCAGCCTACTATAGATGCACCTACTTTTGAAATTAAATCTCGTATTATTAATATGGTGCAGAATTCGGTGCAGTTTGATGGGCGTAAGCATGAGGATCCCGGAAGACATATCGCTGCTTTTCTCGTAGTCTGTTCGACGTTTAGGATTAGAGGTGTTTCGGAGGATGCAGTTTGGTTGAGGTTGTTTCCATTCTCATTGCGTGACAAAGCTAGAGCTTGGCTTATGTCACTTCCAGCTGGGTCCATCAGGACCTGGAATGAGTTGGCGGAGCTGTTTATGCAAAAATATTTTCCACCTGAGAAAACAACCAAGCTACGGAACCGGATTGTGACCTTTCGCCAAGATGAGGGAGAGTCGTTGCACGCGGCCTGGGAGAGATTTAAAGATTTGTTAATTGATGTTCCACATCATGGCTTCTCCAAAAGACAGCTGGTCTTGACGTTCTATCAAGGGCTTAGTTACCATACGCAGGAGAGATTAGACGAGAATACAGGAGGCGATCTAGGAACGAAGACGCCGAATGAAGCTTATGATATGATAGAAAAAGCTGCGTTGAAGTCTAGCTCGCGTCGAGAAGGAGATAGAGGCTGGGCAACATCATCATCATCATCATCAGCACCTCGCCCATGAGTTCACGCTGTGGACGACTACACGGCCATTACTGCACTAATCTCGGCTCTTGCAGCGAAATTCGATAAGTCCCAGATAGTCGCGCAAGCTGGTTCGGGATGTGACCAGTGTGGAGTGTCACACGAGCCTGGTGCATGCTTTCAGGGAGTCGTGTATGAAGGCCACAAAGAAGTAGATTTTGTGAGTAATCAGGTGAGGCCGCAGAACAATCCCTACAGCAATACCTATAACCCCGGATGGAGGAATCACCCAAATTTTGGGTGGCGAGCGAATGTGGGCAATCAAAACCCATTGGGATTTACTCAGGGCGCTCTAGGACCACAGCAGGCTCAGGGTCAGCAATTTCAGCCATACAACCAACCTTACCAGCAACGTCCATATTCCTATCAGAATCAGGGCACTGGGAGTAGTTCCCAGCAGCAGGCCCCTCCATCTAGTTCCAAGCTGGAGGATTTGATGGCTCAGCTTCTTACTAGTTCCTCGAGTGCAAATCAGTTGGCTGGAAAACGATACCAACAAAGCGAGGATCGTTTTTTATCCCATGAGGGAGAAATGAGGAGTCACAAAGCCTCGATTCCGAATATCGAGAACCAGGTTGGTCAGCTGGCGAAGATGATGTCTGAATGACCCCCAGGTGGTCTTCCGGGCAATACAGAGCCAAACCCGCGCGGGCATGTGAATGCTGTCATGATCAGGAGTGGTAAGACTACCAGACCCGATATATCGGACTCATCACCGATCACTGGAGCGGTCCCGACTGATACACCGGACGAGGTGCAAGCCCGGCTACGCCCAGCAAGTACAGCACAAGTCTAGGAGCCAGTCAAAGATTACACTCCCCCAATACCATATCCGGGCAGGCTGAAGAAACAGAAAAATGAAGAACAATACGGTAAATTCCTTGAATTATTTAAACAACTTCATATAAATATACTGTTTGTTGAAGCCTTGGCCCAGATGCCAAAGTATGCGAAATTCCTAAATGACATCCTCTCGAATAAGCAGAAGCTCGAGGATATATCATGTGTGGTGATAAATGAAAGTTGTTCTGCCGTTCTGCAAAACCGTCTGCCCACGAAAATGGGAGATCCGGGCAGTTTCACGCTCCCTTGTTTGATTGGAAACGTGTCTGTTAGCCATGCATTGGCTGATTTAGGAGCGAGTATCAACCTTATGCCCTATAAGGTTTTTACTAAACTGGATCTGGGTGAGCCGTCACCCACTAGAATGAGCATTCGGCTTGCAGATCATTCAACCAAGTATCCGCGTGGATTTGTTGAAAACATGCTTGTTAAAATTGATAAATTTGTTTTCCCCGTGGACTTTGTTATTCTTGACATGGACGAAGATTCAAGAGTGCCTTTGATACTTGGACGCCCGTTCCTCAATACTGCGAGGACGATTGTTGATGTAGCAGCTGGCCAAATCACGCTCCGAGTAAATGACGAGCACGTGACATTTGATATCAAAAGATCAATGCAGCATCCGCAAAGTCACGATGACATGCTTTACTATGTCGACATTGTTGACGCATGTGTGTGCTCTCATTTTTAAGGCACTGTTGACGAGATTGATTCGGACACACGTCTGTCATGTGGGGACCTGATTGGCATTACGCAGGAGGGCCACGATTTCGAGCAGCCAGTCTATCAGATTGGTGACGATGGTTCCCAGAGTCCGGAGCGATTTCTAGAAATTGGCCATGTAGAAGAAGAGAAAGAAAAACCTTCGATTGAAGATCCGCCATCTTTGGAGTTGAAAGAACTCCCGCCACATCTCGAGTATGCATTTCTGGACGAGGAGTGTCGCTTGCCAGTCATCATTTCGGCATTATTGAAAAAAGATGAGAAGAATCAGCTTCTCGAGGTTCTTAGACTTCATAAGAGAGCAATTGAGTGGAAGATTATGGATATCAAGGGCATCAATCCTTCTTTTTGTACTCACAAGATTCTGATGGAAGACGAGTACAAACCCTGTGCACAGCATCCGAGGCGGTTAAATCCGAATATGTAAGACGTGGTGAAGAAAGAAGTGATTAAGTTGTTGGATTCCGGGTTGATATATCCTATATCTGACTCTGTGTGGGTGAGTCCAGTGCAGGTAGTACCCAAGAAAGGTGGTATTACTGTAGTCTCAAATGATAGGAATGAGCTAATTCCTACCCGTGCCGTCACTGGGTGGCGAGTTTGCATCGACTACCGCAAACTCAACGACGCTACTCGTAAGGATCACTTCCCGCTTCCATTCATCGACCAGATGTTGGAGCGTCTGTCGGGGAAGTTGTATTACTATTTCTTGGATGGGTTCTCTGGGTACTTCCAAATTCCTATTGCTTCTGAGGATCAGGAGAAGACTACCTTTACCTGCCCCTTCGGCACATTCGCCTATCGGCGTATGCCTTTTGGGTTGTGTAATGCACCGACGACCTTCCAGAGATGCATGGTTGCAATTTTTCATGATATGATCGAGGATTCTATGGAGGTTTTCATGGATGACTTTTCGGTATTTGGGGATTCCTTAGATCATTGTTTGGAAAATTTAAAGAAGATGTTGAAGAGGTGCGAAGAGACGAATCTGGTCCTAAACTGGGAAAAGTGCCACTTCATGGTGAAAGAGGGCATAGTTCTGGGACATAAGATTTCTCATGCTGGTATGGAGGTCGATCCAGCTAAAGTTGACATTATTTCACGACTTCCGCTTCCCACCTCTGTGAGAGTGATACGGAGCTTTCTTGGTCATGCGGGGTTCTATAGGCGATTCATTAAGGATTTTTCAAAAATCGCTAGGCCCATGACCCGTCTGTTGGAGAAAGACGCTCCGTTTATCTTTGGAGGTGATTGCTTGAGGGTTTTTGACCTTCTCAAGCAAAAGTTGATTGAGGCCCCTATTTTGGTTGCACCTGACTGGAGTCTGCCATTTGAAATTATGTGCGACGCGAGCGATTTCGCTATAGGGGCCGTTCTGGGTCAAAAGAAAGAAAAGCACTTTCACCCAATCTATTATGCGAGCAAGACTCTTCATGACGCTCAGGAGAACTACACCACGACTGAAAAAGAGCTCTTGGCGGTTGTTTTCGCATTTGATAAATTTAGATCGTATTTGGTGCTTTCAAAGACAATTGTGTATACTGATCACGCAGCCAGCCATCAGATATCTTTTCAGCAAACAGGACGCCAAACCGCGTCTCATCAGATGGATCTTATTGCTGCAGGAGTTGGATATCAAAATTCAAGATAAAAAGGGTGTGTTGAATGTAGTGGCTGGCCATCTATCTCGGTTGGAGCATGGAGACATCAAGGACACGCGTTGGGATTCAATCAATGTCAATTTCCCACACGAGTCATTGATGGGTGTTGAGATATGCGATGAGTCACCTTGGTTCGCCGACTTTGCGAACTATCTCGCTTGCGGGATTCTGATTAAAGGGTTGACTCACCAACAAAAGAGGAAATTATTTTCGGATGTCAAGCACTACATTTGGGACGATCCTTTCTTATTTAGGGTGGGTTCTGATCAGGTGATCAGAAGATGCCTTTCAGGAAAAGAGGCGACCGACATTCTGCGCCATTGTCACGAGGGACCTACCGGAGGCCACCATGGAGCCAATTTCACCGCCAAGAAGGTGCTGGATTCCGGGTTTTATTGGCGACTATATTTCGTGATGCGCAGAGTTGGGTTAAAGCGTGCGATGCCTGCCAAAGGGCGGCAAATATATCGGCACGTGATGAAATGCCTCAGAACTGTATTCAAGTTTGTGAAATCTTCAACATTTGGGGGATAGACTTCATGGGACCATTTCCCCCCTCACGAGGAAATAAGTACATCCTGGTCGCAGTTGATTATGTATCAAAGTGGGCGGAGGCACAGGCCTTACCCACCAATGATGCCAGGGTGGTCATGAGATTTTTGAAAAGTTTGTTCGCCCGGTTTGGTGCACCGAAGGTGCTTATCAGTGATAGAGGGACTCACTTCTGCAATACCCAGCTTGAAAAAGATTTGTCCCGCTACGGTGTGCATCACCGTTTATCCACGCCCTATCATCCACAGAAGAGCGGGCAGGTGGAGGTCACAAACCGGGGACTAAAACGAATCCTTGAGCAGTCAGTAGGTGCAAACCGCAAGGAGTGGTCAGACAAACTAGACGAGGCGTTGTGGGCTTTCCGTACGGCTTACAAGACCCCTGTTGGGACTACTCCCTTTAGGCTTGTATTAGGAAAAGCGTTTCATTTACCTGTGGAGTTGGAGCACAAAGCGACGTGGGCTCTAAAAACCGCAAATCTGGACTTAAAAACCGGAGGTGAAGCCCGGTTCTTCAGATTCATGAATTGGATAAGCTGCGACAAAACGCTTATGAAAGCTCCGTGTTATACAAAGAGCGCACCAAGAGATTGCATGATAAACATTTGAAGGACCATAAACAATTCCAA
This sequence comes from Helianthus tuberosus, assembly GCA_030545235.1. Taxonomy (NCBI): domain Eukaryota; kingdom Viridiplantae; phylum Streptophyta; class Magnoliopsida; order Asterales; family Asteraceae; genus Helianthus; species Helianthus tuberosus. The sequence continues at coordinate 106,865,286 of CM060357.1, read as the reverse complement.
GCGGGCGATCTTGTTCTTCTCTACAACTCGAGGTTGCGTTTATTTCCAGGAAAATTACATTCATGTTGGACAGGACCATACACGGTAAAAGAGGTATTTCCATATGGGACTGTTGCAATAGAGAACGCGGACGTCGTTATTTTCAAGGTAAATGGTCATCGTTTGAAGCTTTACGTTGCCGGGCCGATCGAGTCGGCGGTGGAGGTTATCGAGCTCCATGTCCCGCACACATCATAAGTGTGGGGAGGAGAGTCTACGCTACTGACTCGAGGATTAAAAATGTAGCAAGAGCGTCTTTGGCGCTTTAGGGGTAAAATCGTCCATTTTTATGTTTTTGTCGTTTTAGCGTAATTTAGGCGTGTTTGATAGTTTCCGTAAGTTTGTACAGTTTTTAAATATGCTGAGCGTAGGGTCTATGTGGGAAAAATGTTAGAACAGTTTGCGGATGGTAAAAATGGTGAAAAATGGCCAAAACATGTGCTGAATCTGCATTCTGTAGAAAACAGACAAGTCTGCAGATCTTGCACGACCGTGCCATAGGCCGCACGACCGTGCGGTTGCGGGCTGACCGGTACCTTGAGTCGTACCCCCGGTGCAGTTTCGAGATCAGCGTGCCAGGGTGACACATGTTCGGTGACGCACGACCGTGCGAGTGGTCGAACGACCGTGCGAATGGCTAAGGGCAGTTTGGTCATTTGGCAGTATAAATACTCTTATCTGCAGCCCCCATTCTCATTCGCAAAAAACCTAACTGCACCAGCCGTTCCAGACCGATTTTGCCTCAAATCGCACGATTTTTCATACGGTTTCTCAGATCCTTTCGCACGGTATGTTCTTTCTCTTTGATTTTCTGTTTCATCCACATTCTAGGTTAGATTCGTTCGATTTCTTCAAGGATTTTTAGGGTTCCCTTCATAAACACAAGCGAAACCCTAGCCCTTGCAAGAATCATATGTCTCGTAAACAACCGGTTGATTTTCTGACCCCTGTTTGCCCAAAAATTTGTTGATTTTCGGAAAAATCTGGCTGTTTTAAATCAGGGGTTGAAAAACTGCAGAAAACGTGGTCGCACGGTCATTCCATTGGTGGAATGGTCGTGCAGTATCAGGTTGTTCATGATTTCTGTTGTGGTCTCGGTAATGCACGGTGGTGCCGTTGGTTGCACGCCGTGCAGTCACGACATAAGCCGACCATCGTTGCTGATTCTCGGGAACGCACGACCGTGCGGCTGTTCGCACGCCCATGCCAATCGCCCAGATCAGCGAGACAGTAGCTTCATAACTGTGTGCTAGGCTGTTCCGAATGATAATTTTTCTCTTTCTCCTGTTCTTACTGTCATCCCTCATTGCAGATGGACCATCCCTTCCTACAATTCAACGAAGACGACGAGAGGGAAAGTCTTTGCATCCCAAAAATTCACTCATTGTGGAATAGGTGGGGCCAGTTTGGTATCCCTAGAAGGTTGGACTGGGATGTTATGACTGAATTAAATCAGCGCGACCGTCTCGAAAACATGTTAACAATTCTGCTTTCGTATTTGGTCGCCATCGACCGCCCGATCTATCGAGAGCTTATGATTAAATTCTTCGCTACCTACTCGTACGACAAGCCAAAAGCGCATAAAGTTCCAAACTTCCGCTACAAGAATAGGATAACTTTCAGATTAGGCGGTCGTTGGCATAATTGGACAGTGGGAAGGTTGGGTCGAAGACTAGGAATCTACACCAATGAGGATATGGATTCCGAGTTCTTTACGGATCAGTTCACCTTCCGCAGCGAAGAAGCACGGGGCGAGTTTTGGGTGCAAATTGCAGTTGGAGACCCATATGATCCTAGGATGTCAAAGGCTTCAAGTTTACGAGACCCGTTGCATAGAGTCATGCATCACATCTTCAGCCATACCATATGCGGGCGCATGGACAGTTTGGAAAACTGTCCAACACCGGATCTTATATTTCTTTATGCGCTAGCAGATGGGGTACACATCAACCTCGCCGCGCGGATGGCGGAGTACTTTGTGAATAGTTCTGGTAGGACCAACAGCAGTCAAATACATGGTGGTCAGTATGTCACCGAGATCGCTTACAACTTGGGAATAATGACTGATGAGGTGGTTCAGGGGCTTACTTTGGTGACCGAGGGTACGTATGTTGACATTCGTTCGTTGAAAGCCATGGGGCTTATTGCAGAGACAAATCATGGGGATAGGTTAAAGGGGCTCAATAACGAGGTCTGGGACCCGTTGCCTCCACTCCCAGCGGAGGATGAGGATGAGGAGATGGGAGAGTAGCACGAGCAGCATCAGGAGCCACCACACACACCACCAGACTCACCACAGCAGCACCACTCACCGCAGTATCAGCACTGGCCCCCGGGCATCCCTTCGTACCCAGAGTTCTATGGCCAGTTTCAGCAGATGCAGGTCAGTCACGAGCATCAGCGGGCCAGTTTAGAGCAGCTGCATGCTAATCACGAGCAGCAGCGGGCCAGTTTAGAGCGGCTGCATGTTAGTCACGAGCAGCTGCGGGCGAACCAGGAGGCGCTTAGGGTGAACCAAGACTTCATGCGCCAGGAGGTGCAGGCCGGGTTTTCATACCTTTTTGGGGGTCTTCATAATGCCTTCCCGAACTACTTTGGGGAGCCCCCACAGTTCCCATACGGGAACCCAGGCGGTTATGGAGGGGCAGGCACATCTGGCACGGGAGGAGATGCGGGTGACGACGACGAGGAGTAGGTGGAGTTGTGAGTTGGTGGTTATGATATTTTAGTAGTTTATTTATCGGGTGTTCATTTTGGATACTATTTCAAACACCCCTGGATATGTACTTTATTTTTTAGACACTTTCATATGTTTGCTTCATCTTTTGTTTGGATATTTAGTACTTCTATTATTTATGTAAATTATGGTTTGTTTGCGTTTAGATTGTCTATGCCTTTTGTTTTGTTTTGTTTTGTTTTGCTGTGCCTTGTGACATTCTTACAGATCTTAGAAGCAAGTCTTGGACCGGAGCACACCACAGATCCAGCTTTGAAGTCTCGTTTCATCAAAATCATCTTCAGGGGAGTGTTATTCTCCTTTTTCTCTATATTTCGGGTTTCTCATTGGGGACAATGCGAAGTTCAAGTGTGGGGAGGGGTTTAACTTGTTGACTTTGTTTGTCCTAAAAATAATCAGAAAAATCAATCAAAAATATCAGTAATTTGTATATATTTTTAGCAAATAAACCGGTTGGTTGTGTTTTAGAAAGCTTCGGATATGATAAAAACCCGGCAAGCCAAATAAATTTTGAAAAAAGAAAACTAGAAAGCGTGACAAACAAAGAAAGACTTGCATGATAATTTTCACACTGTTACCCATTCCTTCCGTTATGTGAGCATATTTGAGCCTTGAAATTGTTATATGTTTGTTCATTTAGGAGTAGGAGTGAGCCGGATGTAACGTGTAATTTAGAACTTGTCACTAGCATGCTTGTTAAGACCATGAACTTGCGAAATTATGTAGAAGTGATGGAGGCACCTAGAAAACCCCTTTGTTGTTATCCTTGTTCTTTGTGTTGTGTTTCCCTTAAACCCTACATTACCCCTTAGGATTAACCGTTTTGAGCCTTTCCCGTGTTTCCCTTTGTTTACCCAACAAAATCACCCACTTAGCCAAATTTACCCTTTTTATTTTTAAACCTTTTGTGTTAAAACTCGGTTAAAATCATCGTTTAACTAGCGCTTGTTATAGTCAATTGTTCATTGTACAATTCCATTAGATTATATAAAAAAAAACAGAAAATAAAACACCCTAAAATAGGGTGAAGTCGACAAAATTCGAGTAATTTTGATTGCTAAAATGATGAAATCTCGTTGATGAGCTCGATATCGCGAATGTCACATTTTTAAGGCGTTAGTATGTATAGTTTTATTGTTTTACGCTAGTTAAACGCTATTACCGAGTTTTAACCATTTCGCCACTTTAAAAATTCCCATTCCATACCCTTCGCCCAAGCCTTTCGTTAAAACCCATAAAGACCTCTTAATTTGCACTTTTTCGCATGTTAGTTGGTGGATATGAGATTTTGTGACAAGCTTATGATATTACACGTTTCATTGACGAGGCATTGAGTGTTTGCACATACACATTTTATGTATGTTTCACAAATAAAACCGAGTGTATGTGAACATTGTGAGGTGTGTGAAGATTAGCATGTTAAGTCAATTGAAAGTGAAGTCACGGCTTTTTGGTTATCCATACATATATTTGAATGTGCTTGTTTGGTTTGATTCAATTGATGTTGTCTTTCGAAAAACCGGCTAACCGTATGTTTGTATTTTAGTAGGTATTTTGTAAATACTTGTTCTTGTTAGGTTCTATCTTTTATTGCATTTTAGTTTTAGCTTGCTTGAGGACAAGCAAGGTTCAAGTGTGGGGAGGTTTGATATTCACCAAATTATACATACTTTATTCCCCCATTTTACCCCCATTTTATGCGTTTTCGGCCGTAAAACCGTTAATCAGATACTTAATCACGTATACTTTTGTTTACAGGCCTAAAACAGCATGCCAAACAAGAAGATGATGAAAACGAGGACTTTCCGAGCAAAACGACAAAGCTGCGAACTTTCTGTGAACATTCTGACATGGGCATTTGGCACGACCGTGTATATGATGGCACGGGCGTGCGGATCCGACAGAAGAGTCCAGCCCGGCAGTGCACGCCAGTGCAATCAGGAGTGCAAGCCTCTCTCGGAGTGGAACGATCGTGCGACTGGAGGCACTCCCGTGTAACCCCGACAACCAAGCCCAGCCCGGAACTACACCACCAGTGCAGTTGGTCATGCCAGAAGAACCCGGAGATGCACGCGCGTGCAACAATTGGCATGACCGTGCGAGATCGAAGACCGGTCAAGATAAGATGATGTCACACGGTATGGTGAACAGTGACTCCAATGATTCAAAAAGTGAACGGCCGTGCACTTTATTGGCACGACCGTGCGATCGCAAAATGTTTTAAAAAACAGGCAGAAACATTCTGTTCGGAACTCTGGAATTTTGGGAGCTTCACAGGCGATTTTACAGGCTCCGGAGGCTTTGCTTTTGACCCGGATTCAAGCCACATTGTGCCGTTTAGCTCCGTTACTATCCGGATTCTTAATCTAGTGCTTGTTTATGGTTTGATTCTCTAATCTTTCCATAATTTTGTTAATGTTTCAAGCATTTAGATTAATGTTTTATGTATTATTGTAGCCTACGGGCAAAAACATTAGAATCCCTTGCTTAATTACAACCTCTAGTATGTTAATTATGTTTGTAATGACATTTTAAAGCATTTTCTATGTTAATCTTTGATGATTAGTTTGCAACCTTGTTTATTGATGATGATTTCTTGATTATAGTTAATTATCTTGGATGATTAGTATATGGTTAGTTGAGATATTTGAAAGAAGATGCTTAATTAATCATGTATTAGTAGACTTTAAACTTGGTTAACTAGTTTAGCTTGGTTAAAAACGTGTGCACCATGATACTAGAAATGGTTAGTGGTTTAATAAGAAGTAATTATTGTTAATCAAGAAAGCTTTCCTTCACGTAAGGACCTTAACGGGTTAAATGGTGTTGTTATGAATTCTTGCCATAAATTGTTAGCTTAGTTAGTAGTTTCGGCCAAAATTGCTATCTTGGTGAATTTGTGTTCAAGATTTGTAAAATGAACTCGGTTGTGATTTAATCTAGTTTATGCTTGTCTCAGTGGTTGCATTGTGTTTATCGGTGTCACTTTCCTTGATTAAGTGAGGTTAGAAAACTCCTAACGGATGACTAACTTATTTTTAGGGGATTTTCATAGACATTTATCAATTGCACATTAAAGAACAATTTTAGGTGGTTAAAGTGTGTTTATCATTTTAGCTTTCCGAATGATTGTCATGTTAGGATTCCCGAAAGGGATACTAATTGTCTTGAAAATGAAGAATTGATCAAATGTTTTAAGTGGCAAAACCGACTTAGTTCACATGCTTGGGTTGTGTATAAAGCAAGGCTATATATCTATTTTCTTATTTGGAGTCTACTATGTTTCTATTTATATTTATTTATGCTTATTTTAGCGTTTAGAAAATCACACAACTTATCTTTCTTCCGTTAATTTAATGACAAAGGTCTAGTATTATTCCTCCGCCCACTTCTTTGGATCGATACTTGGTTCTTACTGATACTTTACTACATATATGACAGGGTACACTTGCCTCTTTCGTGTGTGTTTCGATGTTGAAGTATAAATCACTTTTATAAATTTAAAACCGAATCGTGTGTAAATTCATTATAAAAATATGTATATACGAGCACACGTCAGGGGACGTCATCATCGGCAGGGTCGGGCTGTGAAGGGGTACGGTCCCAAAAACCCTGTGCAAGCGCATAGGACCATACCCTAACTTCATTCCAAAGAATATCTTAAACAAAACCTTGCGCGGCTGCGCAATGGTTCTAAACAGGATCTGGAAGAAAACAGTCTTCGATAACCATGCGCCGGAGGAAAGGAGAGACAAACTCTCAACTAACACCCTTGCGCGGGCTCGCGCAATGTAACACCTGTGTCATTTCAACCATAAAACAAATTCCAAACCAATGAAATATTGTATTTCATACTTTGGACTTGTATAAATATGTGTATCTTTTGCACATATCAACTCTTGTTCGATTTCAAACTCTAAATAGCTTTCTGGAAGGTTATACGCGCACTAATGCGTAAATATAACCAGTTTAATGCAACAAACACTCCGGAATAGTGAAATAGGTTTAACATACCTTAAATAACCTTTACATAACTTAGATATAAGTTTTGGAAGGTTTGGTGTGGTGAAATCAAAGTTAAATCGCTTACAGGGACTAAAGTTGACAAACTGCGAAAGTATGCCAATTTGAACTGTAACAGACATTCCGGAGCATGACCATAAGTTAAACATACCATAAATATCCTTCACATAGCTTAGAAATAGGCTTTGAGGTGTTCGGTATGCTAAAATAAACTTTGTGTCATTCAGGGACTAAAAGTGTCAAAAAGTGCACAAGTTTGCATTTTCGCGCATAACTTACGTTCTGAATACATCCGGACATCCAAAAATTTATGTAAGCATGACTATATTATGCTTTAGTGTTTGGCTTGCCAAAAATCCATTCGTCACGTCATTTGGATCGTTTTTCGCGCTTATGCGCATTCCGTCGTAATTAAGCGAACATCGCGTTCGTACGACCAAACGAACCAACATCCGGCATATTTTTGAGCATTTTTCATGTCCACAATGTTTAGGCATCATTTTAGGGCCTTAAAGTTGGCTTTACGGGCCTTAGAAGTGCCGGAAATGGGCTTAAACACGTGCAGGGACTGAAACTGTCATTTCTGAAACTTTGTTCTGATCTGTGACTGCTAGGCGGCCCGCCTCAGTTTCCTTACATCCTCAGGCGGCCCGCGAGGCCCCTTCTGACCAGATTAATCGAATCTAACAGCAGATTGCAGCTGTTACATTCACAACCACACATTCCCAATTGCTTAGTCAGCTGATAAGGATGGATTTTAGGCACCATAACTTTCCGACACTTGTACGGATACGATTAAGGCACGATATTCGACAAGCGATCTTAACGGTTCGGGTATTCCTATAAATACCCATCCACCCCCATTGCTAAAATCACTAGAATCTTGATCTTAGGAACTCTAAGTTGAAACCATTGTTTCATACCTGAGATTCTTGGATCGAGATTAGCATTCGGGGACCCTTCGTAAGTATTCTTTCGTTCTTTTATTGCTTTTCGAGTCTTTCGAGTCTGAAAGTCAAACTTTGTTTGACTTTCTGCGTTGACCAGTAATGGTCAATGCGAAGTTCGTTTGAACTTCGCAACGTGAGTGTAATCACGTTGGTTATAGTCCCTTGGGACTATGCCTACTGATTACCACGTTGTCTAGGGTCGTAGGGTAAGCGATCTAATAAATCGCTTATACCTCGAACCCGACCCATTTGGTCGATCATTAGGATCCGACCAAACACATTGGGTGACCATAGTAGGTAGGGAATAACCTTCCGAGGTTATACCCTATGGTCACATCGTTTGAGTAGTTGTATGATAGGTAGTTTATATGCCTTAGGTAAATTACCATAATACCCTTTTCATGTATAATTGGTAATTAAGCATATGTAACCTAAACTTTCATCACATAACTGATTATGTAACATGTTTAGGCATATAACACTTGTCATAGGGCTAGTTAGGCGGTCCGAACGCGTTTCACGCGAACAACGCGTTAAAGTAGCATAAGTTACCTAAACGGGTCGTAATGGGTCGTAAGCACTTAGATTAAGGTTTCATTTAGTATGTAGGCTTCGTTAAACCATATGACACGAGTCTCTATACTCGTTTGGTTTACGAACCCTCATTCTATCCAATCATCCGATTTAGGTCCGGTTATTAACATAGTCACCTATATTAGGTGCCGTTTGATATCCGCGATCTCTAGCATTGTTTGGTTGTTACTCAAGGACTACTAAGCAATCTCAAGTGAGTACATAGACCCCTCTTTTACTGTTTTCCAAACTGTTTTGGGGTGAAACACATGTGCCTACTTGTTACTTTCATGCTTTCCTGTTTTCACATCATATACCTGCTATGTTCGTTAGTACATTATAGTACATGATTTTATTACATTTCATGCTAGGTGTGCCCATTGTGTGCATTACTTAGTACATCGTTTTACATTACATTATATGCTACGTATGTCTATTGTTGCATACTTAGTACAGGTCACATGCTACGTATGTCTATTTGTTGCATACTTAGTACATTTGTTATTCATCACAGGCTTACATTTTGGATACATATTACATGATTTACATTAGACATGAACATTTTACATCTTGATGGTTTGGTTTGATTAAGTGATTAAGTAACGATGCGTGTGTAATATGATACAAGCATGGTGGATACGCCGCTGGTACTTCCTATATATAAGTGTTTGTATGGTATCACACATTGTAGCGTTATTTGAATCATTTCAGTTTGATACATATAACATTTTATACAAATAACATACTTTTCACAATACATTGTTTTACAAGCAACTTATCTTATACAAACTCAGTTTACATGGTTATTCATTTAACCATACATTATTCACTTATTTATACATATCATCTGAACTTATCATTTTTCAAAAAAAAAAATTTTCCTCATTTCAAATGATTTACAAAACAAAGCAAATTACAAGGTTCATGACTAAACATTTTCTCAAACATAAGTCATGAAACCTATTTTCACAAAACCTATGTATCTCACAGGCATTTTTATGCTGACGTACCTATTTTCACATGTGTTTTTCAGGAGCTGTTGCATAAGATGATCAAGATACACATAGGCAGACTTGGGCTTTAGTGACAATAAAAGATGCAAGACTAGTTAATTATGTTGTATTTATTTGTTTGTTAAGACATTGTAACACTTTTAATCAATAAAACGAAACTTCAATTGCCATGGATTTGAAACAATTAATTCTGTTACAACACTCCCCGACATTTCCGCCACGTTTTGTATGTTCTACGTGGTCGGGGTGTGACACGCAAGGGCACAGTTAAGCTCAAAGAGTAAAACTTAAACATCTCCATGCGCCTAAAGTCAAGACTTAAACAAAAGGAATCTTTTCTGTTACAACAGAATAGACATGTGGCAAAGGCATAAAGGTTTACAGATGTAGATCTTCCAGAAGGATTTAAATGCTAATTGTGCATGGCTATTCGGTTATAACTGATTGTGATGTGGCATAATCGTGGACGCCCATCTAAATCACGATGACGACACTCACTTGAAGGTAGATCTACACAAAACCACTTTCCACGTGGCATCTCCCTAGCCGTTGATCAAGCTCACAATCTGTGTGCATGGATGTGAAGTTAACTATTAACGGAAAGTAGAATAACCGCTAACGGAAAAGTGCTTTCCGTTACTCTCTCCATTACACCATTTTCCTGCCAAAAACCAGTTATAAATAAGGTGCTGCAGGTATGATCTCACAAGTTACTTCACTTACTCTCACTTTTACTACTTTATCTTCCTCCTCGAGATCACTGTACTTATTCTCACGCCGGAGGGTGGTCACGGAGAGAACCCCCATTCTCCCCGTGGCGAGTCTAACGGCTTTCTGTTTTGTAGTGATCACCGGAGAAGGATAATAACTAACCACCGAATTGACAAGAGGATTAACCCTTTTATGCAGAGACAAAACCCCCGATTTGGTTGACTCCGGTCCAATTAGATCCCTGTTTCTTCATTGGCGCCCACCGATTCTTCAATTTTCATTTTCATCTTCTCGTTTGATTCATTTCTCCTCTTCTGTTTTCAATGGCAGAAGCTCCGTCGAATCATCCACCAGGCCCTCGACCAGAGAACAGGGGCAATTTTGCTCATGCTTCCCGTATCGAGGGGATTGTGGAAGAAGCATCTGATGATAACGGTGTTCAGAATAACGTTAATCATGAGAATGATCCTGTTACACTAGGAGTACAACCTGAAATCCCGACCAGCTCAATTTTACCTGTTGGCGAAACTCCGATCTCTTGGTACATGAAGTCCCAAGGTGCGTTGAACGCCGTCTATGCACAGCTTTGTGCACAAACTACTCAACTAGTACCACAAACATGTAGATCTACAGCTCAGGTGCAAGCTCCATCTGCACCTCGAGTGTTGCATTACGATGCACTGTCACACATGTTGGTCGATGATACGGAAGTCTATTCCAAATCTAGCACTAAGTATGAATCCACTCACTCTGAATCCAGAAGACGAGAACACCGTGAAGAGCAATATTCCCAAAAGCGCCAATCGGTTCACTCACGTTTGGGCCCGCGTTTCTCACAGAAGCGGGACACCCAAACTGATGAGTATGACAGGACGTACAACGAAGACAACAACACCAGCGTTTTCAATCGAATATAAAGAGATCATGCAAGTTACAAACCAAAAATCCGTGCGGTTTACAACCCAGAAGCAGAGTACGACTACAATCTGATTTATCGACCAACAAAAGCTGCTGAAAACTCAAAGTTTGTCAGAGAGATTGCACTGGCTCCCCTCAAGCGGGCGAAATTACCTTCAAAAGTGGGAAAGTTCAATGGATTGTCAGACCCTGATGATCACCTACGCGGGACTAGTCGGTGGATGGACACTACCTATGTGGTGCCTTTTGTTTGTCCAAACCCTTACAGGCGCCGCACGCCTTTGGTTTGACAATCTACCAGTAGGTTGTTAACATCCTGGGTTGAACTGAAGGAAAAATTTCTAGTTCATTTCAGTCAGCAGCGCCGATCCATTCGAGACTCCGCGGATGTTATGAACATCTGGTGGAGGGACGATGAAAGTTTGGAAGATTTCATCACGATGTACGATAAGGAAGTATTAGAAATCGGTGACGCGCACGAGCACTTAATCCGCGCACAGTTCAAATACGCGGTGAGGTGCGATGATATGATCAAGGTGTTGTCAGGGACAGAAGGATTGCTGAAAAGCTGGGAGAAGTTGATGGCAGCAGCCAAGGTCTATGCTCAAACAGAGCGCAATTTAAGTTCCAACATACCACCACTGCCCCAAAATCGCCCTCAAGACATGAGCAAAAGCAGTGGTAAAAAATTCAAGAAAAACTGGAAAGACTCAACTTCAGGCGCATACTCTTCAGACGACGCTCGCACGACAATTAACAAGATCACAACGAAAAAAGAAGCTAAACAAGAAAACCGCGAAAGGCAGTGGACGCCTCTTACCAAGACACCTGCGGAAGTGCTTAGCACCGAGGATTACCAATTCAAAACACCACCGCCAATGAAAAACAAAAAAGGACAAGATCCGAACCTCTACTGCGAGTACCATAAAGACAATGGCCAGACCACGAACAACTTCATCAGTCTCCGCACAGAAATAGAAAAAGCACTCAAGAGTGGAGAGCTTGCCCATCTAGTTCAGAACGTGCGTAAAGAAATCAAGCAGATCACACATGGAGACGAGGGGCCAAGTAACAAAAAAGCTAAACAAACCTAAGGGTCCAGGACAGTTCAGCACGCATGTAATCATAGTTTCCTTCATATTTGACAGGTTCTTCAACTTGTCAACTTATGGCACAAGGACTATTTACATGCGTAGTAAATTAAGTTTCTTATTTATCCTAATAGCAGCTTTGTACTACATGGCCTCTGCGCCTTATCCGAATCAATACAAATTCTTTTACATTACCTCTATGTTTTATTACAAATGCATGCAATTTCTTTTGGTAAGCACAAAAACACTATGGTAACATAACACAAGTCTCATGAATGATCCGCGGTCACAGGTACTGCGCAACGTCCAGCCCTACGTTCACACATGAGCTTTATATACCATCTTTATTTGTCTTGCCTAAACAAAGTAATTGTACTCATGCAAACATTGTAACAAAAACATACCATACATTCATAAAAGTTACTTGTGCAAACAACGCATTAACAAAATCACATGCGCGGCAGCGCATTACGAAATGTTACTTACGCAACAGCGCAATAACAAAATGTTACAAACAGGATCTACATCACAAACCTATCCAAACAACCATGTTCAACAACCACAAAATACAAGACAACCTATTCTAAGTCTTCATCAGAGGCATCCGCTTCGTCTAGGAGTATATCCTTCAGTTGCGCCACAAAGTCTTCAGACTGGAGTGCAGCGATTACCAAATCCATCACTGGAAGGCGCAGGTTGTTATACTCTGTCTTAGCAGCAGCATGGGCGGCCCCAGTATCAACTCCAAGCATGACAGATCTACTGTTGTCCTAATCAACCTTTAGTGCATCATTGACAAGTTGGGTACATTATGTATACCCCTGAGTGTATCCGTTACTACACTCGGTGACCATCAGATTGGCAACAGTCTGATCTAAGTCAATGGAGTTGAGGATCGAATTTGCAACCCACGCAAGACAAGAAATCGCAATAAGAAGATGTGCAAACTTATCAGAAATATTACAAGGGGTTGACATACTTACATTAATAATCCCATGATGCCTCATCCATAGCATATCATTTTTCAGAGGTTCAACCAGACTTTCCACCTCCACCAACACCGCAGCACCACCACCACCGCAACACCTCCACTACCGTCAAATCTTATGGTTTATATGGTTCATGGACAGTGTTAATATCAACGTTATTTGTCAGATCTGAGTTTAGACGGTTAAGAACTATTGTGTTGTTTCGTTTAGAGAGAGAAAGTTAAAGGGTTGGTGGTTGTAACACGGTGGTGGAGGGATCTCGGTAGTGGGAGTGAGACGGTGGTGGTGGTGTTCAGAGGTGGCGGTAGTGGGATGGTGGTGGAAGTGGGGCGGCACTGATGGTGGAAGGATCTCTGTAGTGGGGTGAGACAGTGGTGGTAGGTGTTCGGAGGTGGAGGTAGTGGGATGGTGGTGTTAGTGGGGTGGCACTGGTGGTGGAGGGTTTCTAGATCCAGACCGTGATTTTGGCAGGGCAGTGATGGAGATAGTGGCGGTGCGGTGGTGTTTATAGAGAGAGAAAAGTGTGTAAAGATGAGAGAGAAAGTGTGTGTAGATGTGTGTAGATGTGTGTAGATGTGTGTGCCGGTGTGTGTGTGTGTAATGCCCAGCGTCCCTTAACTTTAGAATCTTGACAAGATTAGTCCCTGAAGTTTAGCCTATTGTCATCTTTGGTCCTTGTGGTTATGTGATGTTGATACTTTGGCAATTTTGGTGTGAGTCTTAATGATACTTGATTCTTTATTCGATGATACTTGATTCTTGATACATAAACTATGACACTTGATACTTAATCTAGATGCTTGACTCTTGATGCTTAATCTAGGTGCTTGATTCTTATGATTAAGCTAGATACTTGATTCTTTATACTATGAAAGCTAGATTCTTATTGTAGACTCTTGATACTTGATACTTGGACTCTTGATTCTTGAAACTTGAGAAAACTATGATTCTTGACTCTTGAAACTTATTTGGTGCTTGGCTCCTTAGACTCTTAAGACTTGATTCTTGGTTGAACGAGAGACTGGAAGTCTTGTCACTAGCGGAATCTATGAAACTTATAAACTTTTTGTTTGTGATGTAATATACTTTACCTAAACAATACGCAACGCAACGCTTAATCAAACGCGATAAACGAATAAAAAAACGAGAACGCGGAAAGATTGGATTGGCCAGAATGGCAATCCGATCAGACAGCCGTCCGATCGGATTGTCATCCGACCGGATTGTCACCCTATCGGATGACCACCCGATCAGACAGCCATCTGATCGGACTGCCATCCGACCCATGCTCACTTAACTCCTTCACACACACTCTCACCCTAGAAATAGACCTGTCACATCACCATTTCAGTGATGTGACAGCTCTGCTCGACCAGACGCGCTACTCTCCTCTTTTCTCCATTTTCTTACTGATTTCGGTATGTTTTGCTCTAGATCTTTGTACTTTCTCGCTCTACACATCATCCTCTACGTGATTCTCACTTAAAATCACACTTTTCACTGTGAAATATATCGGATCTGAGTTCTTGAGGGTGATGTCATCATGGGGGTTTGTACAAACGGCCATGTGATGTCATTCTGAGCAAGATCTAGCTCAGATATAAGCTATTTCATGCATTTCGCACTAAATCTAAACTAAATCGAGACTTTTTCCTATAAAACTTGAGTATCTTCATCTTTTTCTCAAACTTTTACTTTATACGGTGGGAACCGGGTCTACACTAACTATAGATCTGATAAATAGCCTAGAGTTGGTGTTGATCTAAATCATTACCGGAAAAGACGAGCAAAGCACGGATTCCGACATAAACCCGTCAGAGACATACGACTGATCGGACAGGGGTGGTTCCCACCGATCAGAACGGTTGTGCGCTGATAGGTTTACCGTTGTCTCAATACGTGTCGTACCATCACCATTAAACTAGAAACTTAGAAACTTTTTACAAAAGTTGACACTTTGAGCAATCTCCTTATTCAACCTCGACTCTTATCCTCTGTAATCTAATCATGCCAATCCTAAAAGAGCTCCCTTTGATCCAATAACGGTTGCGACTGTTAAGCAATCACTGTGAGTATACTCGATCCCCTTTTTACTTTAAACTTTTGGGGTGCAACATGTATTCTACGAAACTTAAACTTGATTCTTTGGAAACTTATACTCTATCCTATGTGTACGTGAAACTTGTGATTCTTGATTCTTGATTCTTTGTGCTATGTGACGTTTAATCCAGAGTGTGTAGTTCCGCCTTAACAATAGTAGCGCTATAGGAGTAATGCACCTCCCCGTTAGTCTTTGGGGTATTGTTAGGAGGAGACATACAACCTCCCGTTAAACTTTGGGAAAGGCACTTAACGCATTGGAAACTTGGGCTATCACTGCGTGGACTGCGACACTAGCATGGCTGAAACTATTTTATTGCTTACACTGTGGATATGAGTTGTTTTAATCTATTATCTATTATCAAACTTCTATACTCGCCAATACTTTTGTATTGATATTTTAACACATGTTGTAGGCTGATAGGATGCTTTGGAATGCATGGAATCTAGCTAGCAGATGCTTAGAAACGTCACTTAGATAACTTAGAATCTCTTGAACAATTTGAACATTACTCGTTATGGTTTGTATTTGAGACTTGTGGGTTGTGCTTGCTGTTAGACAATAATGAATTTGATCTAATTTCTATTGAAACTTATAGTGTTATGGAATCTCATAAGCAATCTGAATGCTTAGTGCTCGCACCCTGATGTTTCCGCCATCGGTTGGGGTGTGACAGATTGGTATCAGAGCCATAACTATAGGGAATTAGGATAAGTAGGAATACTTGCCCTAGTCTATAGTTCTAGGAACTTTGACTCTTATTTGCTGTTTAAGACTTATGCATTCTACCGTATCTGCTTCCTAGCAGCACATATTCCTGTTAAACTTACAGGCCTTTCCTAAGGCCTAATGTCACACCCCCAAATTCCACCATGCGGAGCGTCACCGCTTGGAGGCGTGACCTGACCAGGATCGAGCCACCAATCATATTGAACAAGTATGTAGTAGTATATAAAAATCCATCACAATACAATTGGTGTCTAAACAAAACAAAGTTTAAGTTGCAAGCGGAAGCATAAAGTTTATACACGTATCTACCACATAACATGCATCACTTTAACGGTTTATGCCCATATAAGCTTCCCCTCTACTCCCGTTCATAAGCAACCATACGACATTGCACATAACACTTTTATTGACCTATAACATGTTAGATTATTCCCAGATAACCTACCCGACATTTAGACACGCAAATCACTACTTATGTCGTTTCAGCTTTAATCTTCAAAACTGGGCTGTTTTCGGGGATTTTAATAAAATAGTTAACTTGTTCCAAAAGTTCCCAACTTTTTACAGAAGGTCTTAAACGATCCAAATATTATTGTGTAAAAATATCGGGATCCAATTCATCACCAATATTTTATAAAAATTCATTTTCCGGACTGAACTCAGATTTATCTTTTTCTGACTGCAGTCCACAGAACAATTTATTTAAAATTCATCGAGAGTCCGATTTACAAAATTCCAGTGGGAGAATTACAAATACATCGTTGGTCATTTACAGTACAAATTTCATGATCTGACTCCACACAGAATACAAGTTATGACAGAAAACAGAACACTTATTTTCAGCAGTAAAAATGCAGCTCTAGCTGCTGTTACAAAACGACACTTTAAAAATAGTAAACGAAGTCCAAAAATTATGATTCCAGTGCCATTAGAACCGTATTTCATAGTACATAAATCTAGACTTTAGAAAATACATTTTTCGCTTTATTAGGGCCCGGTTACAGCCAACTGAAGTTGGCTGTAATCACCAAACAGCTTTCTGTTTTTCAGCTTTTACATTCTAATGCGAGTTATTTTGGTTCCGTTAACATGTTCAGCGAATAACAACATTTCTAGAAATCAATATTAACAAGTAATCAGCAAGAAATCAGCAACATCTCAAAACAACTTCATACTAACATAAATACATCATGTTTCATCTTCTTGTTTAAACCATTTTTAGTGTTCTTGTAGATTTAACATATTACATCTTTTAATCATGAAACAAGATGAACAAATGTGACATAAGGAACTTACTACTAGCTTAAAGCTAGGGATGATTCTTAGTGAAGAAGATGGAGAAGATGATGGTGAAAAGCAAGTGAAAGAAGCTCCTTAGAAAGCCCTTCAACTTGCAACCTCCATGGATCAACTTTGTAGCTTAAATGGAACTTGATGTTGGAGAAGATGAAGATGTTGAGGGGTGGTGGTGGGTTCGGTTATGGGGGAGCCGAAAATGAGAGAGAGAGAGTAGTGAAGTGAGGTGTGTAAGGTATGAAATGATGTGTTGTAAGAGGTAGCCATACTTATGCAATATTTTCTCACTTCCACAAGCAAGAAATCAAATAAACAAATGAATTAAAATCTAATGGAAGATAGGAAGTATGGTGGATGATATGGTGGGGTCCACCTAGGACCGAAAATCAGGTTGGGGGGGGGGGGGTCTTGATGTAAAAATGTTGCAACTAGAGTGTAAATGGTAGTTAAATTGTAAGTATGGACTTGTATGTGTAGTGAAATGATTTTTAATGGGTGTTATGGCAAACGGGGATCATGACAAGCCAAGAAATAAATAAACAATGTGTTTGACAAATATTTGGTGTCCTGGGTAATGTCCGGTTGTTCGGTCGGATACTTTTTCGTTAAAGTGTTTAATTATTCTGTAAGGCGTCTCATATATATATTTTTGTAACACAATTAATTCCTAAGACATAGGAAAATATTCAGGACCATTTAGTCAAGTTTTCTGCACAAGCCTAGTACGTTAACAAACACATATAAGTATGACACAGTCACCAAGCACTTTAATTATCATTAAATAATCGTACGGATACATGTAATTACGCGGGTTGTCACATTCTCCCCCTGTTAAGAAAATTTCGTCCAGAAATTTAGTGCGTAGTTACTGAGGTAGCTAGTTAAGTTGCGGTGTTTACTGGCTTTTCCTGGGGTGTCACATTATCCCCCCGTTGATTTGGAATTTCGTCCCGAAATTCTGCAGTAGCTTCAGCCTCAGTAGTGGTTGCATTTTTCTTAAACAGCTGGGGGTACTTGAGTTTCATTTGGTCTTCTCGTTCCCAGGTATACTCTGGGCCACGACGGGAATTCCAACAAACTCGGACTAGAGGTATCCTAGTACGCTTGAGAATCTTAACATCTCGATCAGCAATCTCTACTGGTTCCTCGATGAATCGCAGCTGGTCGTCGATAGTGAGCCCCTTAAGAGGAACTATGAGAGTCTCATCTGACAGACACTTCTTCAGATTCGACACATGGAAAACATTGTGAACTCCCCTGAGTTCTTCAGGTAGATTCAACCTGTAGGCGACCTTGCCAATTTTCTCAATGATTTCGAACGGTCCGACATAACACGGATTGAGTTTGCCTCGTTTGCCAAAACGGACTACACCTTTCCAAGGTGAGACTTTGAGTAGCACCCGGTCCCCAACCTGGAACTCGAGTGGTTTTCTTCGCTTACCAGCATAGCTTTTCTGACGGTCACGAGCTGCCGCCATTCGCTGTCGTATCTGAGCAATTCTCTCGGTTGTATCTACTACAAGTTCTGGGCCAGTGATTTGGCTGTCACCAACTTCTGCCCAACAGAGAGGTGATCGGCATTTACGTCCGTACAATGCCTCGAATGGAGCGGCCTGGATGCTGGTGTGGTAGTTGTTGTTATACGAAAACTCCACTAACGGAAGATGTTTTTCCCAGCCGTTGCCGAAATCGATTACACATGCACAAAGCATGTCTTCTAAAGTTTGGATGGTGCGCTCAGACTGCCCATCCGTTTGCGGGTGATAAGCTGTGCTCATGTCTAATCGAGAGCCAAAAGATTTGTGCATCGCTTGCCACAGTTCTGAAGTAAAACGTGCATCACGATCAGAGATAATAGAGGTCGGCACTCCATGCCTCGAAACCACTTCCTTTAAGTAAACGTCTGCTAGAGTGGAGAACTTATCCGTTTCCTTGATAGCCAAAAAGTGTGCAGACTTTGTGAGTCGATCCACGATCACCCAAATAGTATCATTTCCACGTTGAGATCTAGGCAGGCCAGTAAGGAAATCCATGGAAATTTGCTCCCATTTCCATTGTGGTATCTCTGGTTTTTGGAGTAGGCCCGATGGTTTCTGATATTCAGTCTTGACTCTCGCACAAGTCAAACATTTGCTAACGTAAGTTGCTATGTGAGCTTTCATGCTAGGCCACCAATACGTAGATCTGAGATCGTGGTACATCTTATCCGAACCAGGGTGTAACGAATAACGAGATTTGTGTGCTTCATCCATTACAAGTTCTCGTAAATTGCCATAGAGTGGGACCCAGATGCGTGTTGAAACGTAGTAGGCGCCATCTTCCTTTTGTTCTAACCGTTGCCTTGAGCCGCCTAAGGCTTCGGCCCTGACATTTTCTGGTTTCAATGCTTCAACCTGAGCATCTCGTATCTGGGCAGGAAGACTAGATTGGATGGTAAGTTGTAAAGCACGTACACACTTAGGTATAGTATCCTTTCGACTGAGGGCGTCGACCACAACATTGGCTTTGCCCGGATGGTACTTGATGGCACATTCGTAATCATTCAATAGCTCGACCCATCGACGTTGACGCATGTTTAATTCCTTTTGCTTGAAGATATGCTCGAGACTCCTGTGATCGGTGTAAATGATGCACTTGGTACCGTACAGGTAATGTCTCCATATCTTAAGTGCGAAAACAACTGCTCCTAGCTCCAAGTCGTGCGTAGTGTAGTTCCTTTCGTGAACTTTAAGTTGGCGTGATGCGTAGGAAATGACCTTGTCATGTTGCATCAACACGCAACCCAGTCCTTGGATGGAAGCGTCGCAATAAACCACAAAATCATCTGTGCCTTCAGGCAATGAGAGGATAGGCGCGCTACAAAGTCTGTCTTTTAAGTGCTGAAATGCGGACTCCTGTGCATCTCCCCAATGGTAGATGACACCCTTCTGAGTCAGTGAAGTGAGAGGTTGCGCAATCCTTGAGAAATCCTTGATAAATCGTCTGTAGTAGCCGACCCAAGAATTGGCGGATTTCTGTTGGTGTGCGGGGTGCAGGCCAGTTCTTGATCGAGTCAACCTTGGATGGATCAACATGAATCCCATCCTTGTTTACTACATGGCCTAGAAAATGGACTTCGCGAAGCCAGAAGTCACATTTCGAAAATTTGGCATACAGTTGCTCTGCTCGAAGAAGTTCCAGCATAAGTCGTAGATGCTGCTCGTGTTCCTCCCGACTCTTAGAATAGATCAGGATATCGTCGATGAAAACGATAACGAATTTATCCAGGTAAGGTTTGCACATTCGGTTCATGAGATCCATGAAGACCGCTGGTGCATTCGTCAACCCGAAAGGCATGACCAGAAACTCGTAATGGCCGTAACGAGTTCTGAACGCTGTTTTGGAGACGTCCTCCTCTCGGACTCTCAGCTGATGGTATCCCGATCTCAAATCAATCTTAGAGTAATAATTCGACCCTTGCAACTGGTCGAACAAGTCATCAATGCGTGGAAGAGGATAACGATTCTTCACGGTCACCTTGTTGAGTTCACGGTAGTCAATACACATTCTGAAGGTACCGTCTTTCTTCTTTACGAATAACACTGGAGCTCCCCAAGGCGAAGAGCTAGGACGTATGAAACCCTTTTCCAAGAGTTCTTGTAGTTGCGTGGACAGTTCTTCGAGTTCTGACGGAGCTAGACGGTATGGTGCTCGAGCTACTGGTGCTGCTCCAGGAGCTAGCTCGATTTGAAACTCAACTTGGCGATGAGGCGGAAGACCAGGTAATTCCTCAGGAAATACCTCAGGAAAATTACGTACGATAGGTATGTCTTCTATCTTCTTTTCCTCCGAGGATGTATCAGAAACAAGGGCTAGAATAGCGGCGTGGCCCTTTCACAAACACTTCTGGGCCTTAAGGAAAGAGATGATGCCTACAACAGCACCACTCTTGTCGCCACGAATCACGAGGGGTTCTTTACCAGAACGAGGGATACGTACGATTTTCTCCTTGCAAATAATATCCGCTTGGTGTTGAGATAACCAATCCATTCCAATGACAACGTCAAAACTACCTAGAATGATAGGAATGAGGTCGATAGAAAAGGTCTGATCGGCAAGGACAAGCTCGCAACCCTTAACTATGTGTGTGGCTTCAAGACTTTTACCGTTTGCTAGCTCTACCGTGTGTTCGGTGGTCAAAAGTGTTGGGGTGCGCTTAAGCATTTGACTAACTTTTAGAGACACATAACTGGTATCGGCACCCGAATCAAATAAAACAGTAACATAAAAGTCGTCGAGAAGGAACTTACCCATCACAACATTGGGATCGTTCCTTGCATCACCCTGACCCAGCACGAAAACACGTCCCCTGGCACCATTGCCGTTGTTATTACCCCCGTTGTTATTCCTGTTGCCCTGATTATTGTTGTTGTTGTTATTCTGATTTTGATTTAACTAGGGGCAGTCCCGCTTGAAGTGGCCTTCAGCACCACACTGAAAGCATCCCCTGTTGCCTCGCTGTTGCTGCTGCTGGTTCTGTGGAGCTTGCTGTTGCTGCTAACGATTCTGATTTGTAGGCCGTGAGCTCCTGCAATCCTTGGCTTCATGACCCATCTTGAGACACCTCTGACAACGTCCCTTGTTGCACTGACCACTATGGTGTCTGTTTCATTTGTTGCACTTTGGGTGGTTTGCTCGATATCCACCCTGCCCTTGACTACCAGAAGATTGCTGACCAGGACTCTGGTAGTCATCAATCTTTCACTGCTGTGCCTGGGACTGAACTGTAGCTGAACCCTTGCTGGAGGATCCATCCCATTTTCGTTTGTTGTCAGTGGGAGTAGCAGAAGTAGTAGTAGCAGTAGCACCTATACGCTTAGGCAGCCTGTTCTGTTCCACTGCCTGGTCTGTGAGACAATGAGCAAGACGAGTAACATCCTAGATGGTAGCAAGGTTAGCAGAAGTCACATGGCTTTGAATCTCTGGTACTAAGCCGTTGAGGTACAGCTCGATGCGCTTGATGGGAGGATCCACCATAGTTGGACATAACACTGCCAGTTCGTTGGATCGCTTCGTATACGCCTCTATCTCTGACCCCGTCATCTTCAGGTTAAAGAACTCCACTTCCAGCTTGTGGATGTCATCACGATTACAGTATTCTCGCTTGATCAATTCCTTGAAGTCGTTCCATGGGGTGGCATTAGCAGCTGCCAGCCCTAACATTTGAACTTGCGCATTCCACCAAGTCAGCGCAACGCCTTCGAGGGTACCAGTGGCATACTTCACCCTACGAGCCTCAGGGCATTCACACATTTTGAAGACCGATTCGAGCTTCTCGAACCAGTGGAGGAGTCCAACGGCTCATTCAGTGCCACTGAAAGTACTAGGACGACAGTCCATAAAAGTCTTGAACGTGCACACAGGAGGCTGAGCATGTTGACCTCCTGGCTGGGCAGCTGTGAGTGCTGCAGTAACTTGTTCAGTGATCAAAGCCGCCAACCGGGCTTGAGTCATGTTAACGCGTCCACTCATGATCTTCATATCAAAGGAAACATGGGTGAGAAAGGTTCGCGAATATGCGATGACAGAAGAGGGTAAGCACACAAGTATTTTCAAACAATAGTTGTTACGTTTATCTAAGCATACCACGAGCAAAGTTCTATGTAATTAGCAAGTAGGCAATATAAACATAAATCATATCACCTATAGTGTTGAGTCTTGCACGTGGAGCGAAGCGTCGTTGTGGATCGTTGAGCACTGTACAGGTTATAGTCTGGTTTTAACAAAAACTTTTTCCCTTATTAAAACCAAGTTCACTATAACCAATGGCTCTGATACCAATCTGTCACACCCCCAAATTCCACCATGCGGAGCGTCACCGCTTGGAGGCGTGACATGACCAGGATCGAGCCACCAATCATATTGCACAAGTATGTAGTAGTATATAAAAATCCATCACAATACAATTGGTTTCTAAACAAAACACAGTTTAAGTTGCAAGCGGAAGCATAAAGTTTATACACGTATCTACCACATAACATGCATCACTTTAACGATTTATGCCCATATAAGCTTCCCCTCTATTCCCATTCATAAGCAACCATACGACATTACAAATAACACTTTTATTGACCTATAACATGTTAGATTATTCCCAGATAACCTACCCGACATTTAGACACGCAAATCACTACTTATGTCGTTTCAGCTTTAATCTTCAAAACCGGGCTGTTTTCGGGGATTTTAATAAAATAGTTAACTTGTTCCAAAAATTCCCAACTTTTTACAGAAGATCTTAAACGATCCAAATATTATTGTGTAAAAATCTCGGGATCCAATTCATCACCAATATTTTATAAAAATTCATTTTCCGGACTGAACTCAGATTTATCTTTTTCTGACTGCAGTCCACAGAACAATTTATTTAAAATTTATCGAGAGTCCGATTTACGAAATTCCAGTGGGAGAATTACAAATACATCGGTGGTCATTTACAGTACAAATTTCATGATCTGACTCCACACAGAATACAAGTTATGATAGAAAACAGAACGCTTATTTTCAGTAGTAAAAATGCAGCTCTAGCTGCTGTTACACAACGACACTTTAAAAATAGTAAACGAAGTCCAAAAATTATGATTCCAGTGCCATTAGAACCGTATTTCATAGTACATAAATCTAGACTTTAGAAAATACATTTTTCGCTTTATTAGGGTCCGGTTACAGCCAACTGAAGTTGGCTGTAATCACCAAACAGCTTTCTGTTTTTCAGCTTTTACATTCTAATGCGAGTTATTTTGGTTCCGTTAACATGTTCAGCGAATAACAACATTTCTAGAAATCAATATTAACAAGTAATCAGCAAGAAATCAGCAACATCTCAAAACAACTTCATACTAACATAAATACATCATGTTTCATCTTCTTGTTTAAACCCCTTTTAGTTTTCTTGTAGATTTAACATATTACATCTTTTAATCATGAAACAAGATGAACAAAGGTGACATAAGGAACTTACTACTAGCTTAAAGCTAGGGATGATTCTTAGTGAAGAAGATGGAGAAGATGATGGTGAAAAGCAAGTGAAAGAAGCTCCTTAGAAAGCCCTTCAACTTGCAACCTCCATGGATCAACTTTGTAGCTTAAATGGAACTTGATGTTGGAGAAGATGAAGATGTTGAGGGGTGGTGGTGGGTTCGGTTATGGGGGAGCCGAAAATGAGAGAGAAAATAGTGAAGTGAGGGGTGTAAGGTATGAAATGATGTGTTGTAAGAGGTAGCCATACTTATGCAATATTTTCTCACTTCCACAAGCAAGAAATCAAATAAACAAATGAATTAAAATCTAATGGAAGATAGGAAGTATGGTGGATGATATGGTGGGGTCCACCTAGGACCGAAAATCAGGTTGGGGGGGGGGGGTCTTGATGTAAAAATGTTGCAACTAGAGTGTAAATGGTAGTTAAATTGTAAGAGTGGACTTGTATGTGTAGTGAAATGATTTTTAATGGGTGTTATGGCAAACGTGGATCATGACAAGCCAAGAAATAAATAAACATTGTGTTTGACAAATATTTGGTGTCCCGGGTAATGTCCGGTTGTTCGGTCGGATACTGTTTCGTTAAAGTGTTTAATTATTCCGTAAGGCGTCTCATATATATATTTTTGTAACACAATTAATTCCTAACACATAGGAAAATAGTCAGGACCATTTAGTCAAGTTTTCTGCACAAGCCTAGTACATTAACAAACACATATAAGTATGACACAGTCACCAAGCACTTTAATTATCATTAAATAATTGTACGGATACATGTAATTACGCGGGTTGTCACACCTAACATAATATACACTTTATAGTTGGAAAACACTAATAATCGATGTTTGCATCTTCGCACGAGATTAGCCTTCAAGTCAGGAGTGACGTCCAAACCTTGATGGAAATTTCCATATTATTCTAGTAGGTCTTATCTGTGGATAAGCACCAATGCTATTGGGGTACGATGTTGTTAAGACAGAGGTGAAACTCATACCTTGATAACTAGTCGCACTCCTTGATTTTTTATGTCTCGCCAAAGTTTCGTGACTTCTGATCAATTGGGTACGTGAAATGACTAAAAGGATGAATATCGTTGGCCTAACATCGATGACGTATTTGTCTAAGTAAGTCAAGACACGCTACCTCAATTCGAAAAGGGTTCGAATCACTTTGGTTAGTCGCCGTTCCTCTACCCGGAACAATCCTATGTTTTATGAGCCTATCTTGCTTTTATGTTATCTCGATTTTATGCATGTGATTTTAAACACGATTCTTCGATCATTTGGTATGCTTTTTACACGAATCGCTCATATGCCCGCAATCCAAAACGTTAACTCTAATCAGGATCAAAACTAAACTTATGAAGCTTTATTCAATTTATATGGGAATCTTGATGCTATGTGAAGCTATTTGATGAATCCATGTGTTATTGTGGTTCCAAAACGCTAAACGTAACATGGCATAGAAATACGAGGGAAAAGTGGCATGTCCGAAGCGTGTTGGATACGCCGCTGGTACTTCCTATATATAAGTGTTTCTGGCATGTTACCAACTTTCGTACCACGTGCCGTGCGAAACTTAGTGTTTTGCAGACCGGTGATAGGAAACTACTTATGTAATCTATGTGTAATCTATGTGCACTCTAGCGTAAACTATGTGTAATCTACGTCTGTGTGGTTTGAGGAACAAAATATGAAACGTAGCCTAGCGCCGAAGACGAGGAGGAGGTGGCATGTCCGAAACGTGGTGGATACGCCGCTGGTACTTCCTATATATAAGCGTTTTTGCCATGCTGCCAAACCTTCGTACCACGCGCTAAGTGAAATTCGTAGTTTTGTGGACTCGGGTTCAAGTGATTGAAACTATCATGTTAATTTATGTGGTTGAATCTATCTGGTTAATCTATGTTTCGAGAAGTGGTGAAATCTAAAGCGGTGGTTAACGAGGCATGAAACCGATGACTAGACGGACGTGGCATGATTGAAGCGTGGTGGATGCGCCGCTGGTACTGGGCCGGCCCAATGCTTATCAAAACCTAGGCTCGGGCCTAGGGCCTCCAAACTTTTAGGGCCTCCATTTAATATAAAAATGATATATAATATATAATTGTTTTGATTCTATAGTTTTATTAACTTTGCTAGTGTAGTGGTATTAGTCATGCCCTAGTCTTGTAAAGACCCTAGCTCGAATCTCATAAGCAATTTTTTTTTCCTTTTGGCGCATCCTTCGAGTGACATTAAACGAAAGACTGAGATATATTAATTAAATAAAATTGTGATACTGTAATTATTTCAAGTATTTTTATCAAATACAAAGCAAATTAAAAAAATAAAATGGATTTATATTGTGTAAAAAATAGAAAATGGGGTATTAATGTCTAGGTATCCAAAAACCCGATTTTCTAATACACGATCATACCGAAACACGGTTTGGATCCCCAAATTGGGTATTCGAAAAACACGATTTTTGCACCATAATAACGAAATTGGGCCTCCGCTTTGTAGTTTGCTTAGGGCCTCCGTAAACGTAGGAACGGCTCTGCGCTGGTACTTCCTATATATAAATGCTTTCGTCATGTTGCCGAACTTTCGTAGCACGTGCCATGCGGGATTTCGTTGATTGTGGATTGTTAACACAAATCTATGTGGAACTATGTGAATCTATTGAAGTTTATTGAATCTATTGGAGTCTATCGAATCTAATGAATCCATGAGAGTCTATTGAATCTATTGGAATCTATTGGGATCTACGTGAATCTATTTGAATCTATTGTAAACTATGTGAATCCATGATGATGATGATGATGCTGAGTGTGTTCTACGACACGTAACATGACACCGAGTACGATGTGGAAGCGATGTGCCCAAAGCTTGGTGGATACGCTACTGGTACTTCCTATATATAAGCGTTTCTGACATGTTGCCAAGCTTCGTACAACGTGTCATGCGAAGGTCGTGGGTTTGTGTGACACTTGTGCTCCGTAAACACACACGATATAGGAAACTATCTTTTATCAAAGAAACAATGTGTTTTGGACTCAAAAATTTATTTATTTTGGTTTTACAATTTCACATTTTGATTCTAGTTCATTTTCAAGCTTTAAATCGCTTTCTGGAAAGTTAAACGCGAACTGATGCGTAAACGTAATCAGTTTAATGCGTAAAACACTCCGAAACAGTGACATAGGCTTAACATACCTTAAATAACTTTTATATAACTTAGAAAAAGGTTTTGAAAGCTTTGGTGTGTCAAAAACAAGTTTATTCACACTCAGGGACTATTTGCGTCAAACTGCGAAAGTCTGCTGATTCACATAGTATCGAACATTCCAGAACTTGATCATAAGTTAAACATGCCCTAAATATCCTTTACATAGCTTAGAAATAGGCTTTGAGGTGTTTGGTGCGCAAAAATAAACTTATTTGATCAATAGGGACTAAAAGCGTCTAAAAGTGCATAAGTTTGCATTTTCGCGCATAACTTACGTTCTGAATATATCCGGACATCCAAAAATTTATGTAATCATTACAATATTTTATTTTAGTGATTGGCATGATAAAATTCCATTCGTCGCGTAATTTGGATCGTTTTTCGCGTTCGTTCGTGTTTCGTCGTAATTAACCGAACAACGCAACCGTACGACCAAACGAACCGACATCCGAGATATTTTTGAGCACATTTCAAGTTCCCTATACTTTAACTTCATTTTAGAGCCTTGAAATGGGGTAACGGGGCTTAAAAGTGCCAAAAATCAAGTTTATTAAGTGCAGGGACCAAACTGCAAAGTTTGAAACTTGTGTACAGATCAGGCAGACCAGGCGGGCCGCGTAGTCCTTCCTTGGGTCTTACGCGGGGCGCCTAAAACCATCAGACTTGCAGAAAGTGTTTTCCAGCCATTTCAAGCCTGTTCCAGCTGTTTTAGGGTCTTGCAAATGGTATTTCAAGCAATCTATGGGCTATTTTGGGTGCCCATGGTATTCCAAAACCATGGGTGCATGTGTACGGCTCAGATCGAAGCACGTTTCTCGATAAACAATCCTAACGGTTCTTGTTTTCCTATAAATACCCAACCCCATTTGCTTCAAACCCACACCTTGATCTGATTTGTTCTCTAAGTTGGGGTTCTAACACTCCATACTTGAGAATAATTAGATCAAAACCTCCATTCTTGGACCTTTTGTAAGTATTCTTTCGTTCTTTTACGCGTTTTAAGCACTTTCAGCTTTGACCAGTTTATGGTCAACACGAAGTTCGTTTGAACTTCGCAACGTGAGTGTAATCACGATGGTTATAGTCCCTTGTGACTATACCTACTGATTACCACGTTGATTAGGTGTGGTGACGAGTCATAGTTTCGGTCAAAATACGCGTCTATGCGTATTTTGCAACCAAACTATTCTTGGGTATCAAAACCATTTGTTTTGATATCAAACTTGTTTTCTAACTTCGTTAAACATGTTTTAACATGTTTAACACGTCACTTTTAGGATAGTGCTTGTGTAGAGTCGTAAGTCAAGCGGTCTTGACAACCGCTTAGACTTCCGAACCCGACCTGTTTGGTCGATCATTAGGATCCGACCAAACATATAATGTGACCACAGTTATTTAGGGAATAACCTTCCGAGGTTATACCTTATGGTTACTTCGTTTAGTTAGTTATATGATAGATACTTTATATGCCTTAGGAAAATGACCAAAATACCCTTTTTGCACATAATTTTATTTTAAGCATATGTAACACATGTTTTGACATCCAAACTGATTATATAACATAATTAGATATGTTAAGGCATATAATACTTGTCATAGGACTAGTTAGGCGTCTCGAACGCGCATTCACGCGAACGACGCGTTAAAGTGGCGTAAGCTACCTTAACAGGTCGTAATGGGTCGTAAGCACTTAGGATAGATTTCAATTTAGAATGTGGGCTTTGTTAAACCATATCACATGAGTTCCAACACTCATTTGGTTTACAAGACCTCATTCTACCCGATCTTCCGATTTAGGTGTCGATTCCCTAACATAGTATATGTTACACTAGGAACCGCTTCAACACTTGAACTCTTGGTCTTTTGAGATTTGTTATACCCTTTGAACCGGGACTATACGCAACCCCAGGCGAGTACATAGTTCCCCTCTTTTACTGTTTTCAAATGTTTTGGGTGATTCATATGTGTAATCGATCTATTTTTAAAATGTATGGCATATGTGTGTTCACTAAGTGCTTTTATCTGTATTATTCCGATTATGCAAATGTAACGTTTTATCCTTAAGTAATCTACCTATTTTCATAGTTAGATTCATATAGGATATTTGAAGTACAGTCTTAGATCTTCCTATCTTCATAGTGAGATTTTTAAGAAGTACTTTACAACTCGATGATTGGTTTTTGTGTAGATTGTTGGTGATTTAGATAACGAAACTAGATAATACAATAATCACATGGTGGATATGCCACTGGTACTTCCTATATATAAGTGTGCTTATTGTATTACCTTTCGTGGCGTTATCCCGAATCACCATTAGGGTTAGGATTGTTTTAATTCAATAAATCAATATGACAAGAACCCATGATCCCTGTAGTATCTATCTATCTTCATAGTTAGACTTATATGGGATGTTTAGTGTACTAATATTGGAGTCCTTGATTGGATTCATTGTGTACTTTAATGCATGTTAGATTAGACAATGTGACAGAACCCAAATCCTTATAGCATCTATCTATCTTCATAGGTTGATTCTTGTAGGATGTTTAAAGTACTGATATTGGAGTCCTTGATTGGATTCATTGTGTGCTTTAATGCGTGTTTACGAGTTGGTACAAGTTGACGATTTATGTGTTATGTGGTAGTTGTGATTTAGATAACGAAACAGGTATAATAAAATAAGAACATGGTGGATACGCCGCTGGTACTTCCTATATATATGTGTTCTTATTTTATTATTCTTGTAGCGTTATCTGGATCACTTTAGGATTTTGTGTACGATTGTTTCAATGTTTGATTATCAAAATCTTTGTAGAATCTCCCATATTTTTATATGTTAGATTCTTAGAAATATATCTGAAGTATTATCATGACTCATTTATTTGATTTTTATAATACTTATATAAGTTTTGATTTATTTCAAAACAGTTATTATTAATCCTTGATTGGATTCCTAATAACACATTAACAAGTTTTTACGATGGTTTAATCGAGATTTCAATGTAAGGCATAAAATGACTTAGTAAATATCATATTGCCATATACAAATCTATTTTGTCATGAGTTTTCACAATTAAGATTAATACTAAATGTTTTGCCATTTATTTGGCTAATAAAACCTATGTATTCGCCGACATTTTTATGCTGACTGTCTTCGCATATGTTTCAGGTTTTCGACTATTCAAGCATGCAACACATAGGACTGCATACGGGCCTTAGACTTCTAAAAAAAAGAACAATTACATGTATTCTTTGTTTGTAAAACGATGTTAATGATATTGAAACAATTTTAGTACCAGTAGTTGTGAGCAATTTGTAACGTGACTCCCCGATATTTCCGCCGCGTGTTGTTATATTACGCGATTGTGGTGTTACAGATTGGTATCAGAGCACTGGTTATAGGGAATTGGGTTATTAGCATGCCTTAAACCTAGTCTATAACCTTCCTAGGACTTAAACATGAGTAGACTTAGGACTTCTTTCTTAATCCTCATCCTTATTCGTGCCATAACTACTCTATGATTTACGAATCATCTAACCTTAGGCTTCATGCCTTAGGGTATCCTCAAAATGTTTTTTTTTTATCTCAAAATGTTTTCATTAAAATATTTTTCAAAATGTTTTCTCAAACGTTTTTGTCAAAATATTTCACAACATGTTTTATCTCAAACGATTTGTATCAAAAGATTTCTCAAATGTTTTTCTCAAACGTTTTTCATCGAAATCTTGGGTTTTAATAATGTGAACACATGCAATCTGGAAGGGTGGATGCCTGTACCCCGAGTTTTCTGTCTAAGGCTAGAGTGTTCGTATAAATCCGCCTTTTCGGACCAGTCACTCTTACCTGGGAACTCTTAGGGTGAGTGTCCACTTATAGGCTAAAGCATGTCTTCGTGAAGCATTATAAAAACCTATCCATCTTGACCCTACCGAATGATTTTTAAATGACCTTTGTAACCATACTCATTCATGTTACCCTCGGTAATGTGTTTGCTCTTTATGACAATCGAAGCATCCTTCTTTTCCCAATACCATTTCATCATATTACCTTCGGTGATATGTTTGATTCGATACAGTTGAAATGAATCTCATTTCATTTCATGGAACTATGAGACCCTATTTTATTTTCAAAATACTACCTTTGTCTTTCAAAAATTTCTTGGATGTGAATTTTCAAAATTTCAACACAAAGTTTCTTTATTTTAAAATTTTAATTTAAAAACATTTTGTCTTAAAAATAATAAATTTTTAACAGGTAAAGAATTTATGATACAAACCATTAACCCGGTTTGTATTCTCTCATCCAAAATATTACAAAAGTTTATTTTCAAAACAACTCTCGTTTCAAAACAAAATCCACAACACCCTATATTCTAAGTATAAGAACAAGATCAATAAACAAGATTTTATTTGATTGAAGTATTTTCACAATACAAAAATGTTACAACTCATAACAATTGGATAAATCTAACTTTTTTTTGGTTTTCTCCATAGTTGTGCCTTCAAAATGCCTCCTCGACGAGATGCACAACCTCAAACTAAAGAAGAAATCGCAACCCTTGTCACTCAGCAGATGGATGCTGTGCTTCCGAACGTGGTAACCCAGATTCATCAGATATTCAACAACAATGCTCAATGTAATTTCAAGACTTTCAATTCAGCCAAACCACTAAAATTTTCTGGGTCTGAAGGAGCAACCGCACTCCTACAATGGTTCGAAAGTATAGAAAGCACATTCCGCCATGTTCAGTGTCCCAATGAGCGAAAGGTAGATTTCGCTTCGAGTGTGTTTCAAAGGAGAGCTCTCACTTGGTGGAATGGTATTATGAGAGACCGAGGTGCCGATGTAGCAATGGAACTGACGTGGGAGGAATTTAAGGAACTTATGAAGAAAGAATTCTGCCCACGAAGTGAAAACAAGGCACTTGAAAATGAGTTCTATTATTTAAAACAGGATAATGGGGAAAATCGTGCCTACACTGACCGATTTGAATAGTTAAGCCTACTTTGCCCCACTATGGTCACACCTTTGGATCGGGCCATTGAGAAATACATCGATGGTTTACCTGACCCTGTCCAAGACATTGTCACTGGCAGCCAACCTACAATGCTTAGGGAGGCTAAGGAATTAGTTGCTATCTTGACTGACTCACAGGTTAGAAAAGGTAAGTTATTTCAACAATGAGACAAGAAACAAGACACCGAATCTGTTACCGAGAATTCGAAAGAAACAAAGGCCGAATCTTCTAAAAGTTCTAGGAAGCGCAAGGCTTCGAAGAATTTTACAATTCCTGCACCTGCTCCACTGAACTCAGTACCCTTTAAGGGATTTTATTGTGGGAAGCAACCTCGGTGCAATCATTTCAATTATCATCATGCGTCAAATTCCCCTTGTCGCCAGTGTACAATTTGTGGTTTATTTGGACATCTAGCTGTGACCTGTCTTATCCAGAACTGAGCAGCCCCTACTCAGACTAGCCCAAGAGCATGTTTCAATTGTGGTGACTTAAATCATTTCAAGCGAAGCTGCCCCAAGCTTGCCAATGCTAATGGACGAGTATTCAACCTCAACGGGGCTCAAGCTAATGATCAAGCACTTATGATCATTTGAACCCCTAATTTTCCTGTTTGTTTTCAAGATCAATGTACATATTTTAACTATGTTTGTAATGACAATATAAATTCCAAGAAGTTTATCTTTGTTATTCAATTTTCAATTTCAAACTCTAATGTGATTGCACTAAGTGTGATTTCAAATTTCATGCTAATTTTGAGGATTCCGTTCTTTAGGAACTAAATCTTATAATTTAGTATAATATGATTGCACTCTAGTGTATTCGTACAAACTTGGTAACACGATCGATACAAGTTAATACTGTTTTATGATCATAGCATTATATACATGATTTGTTTATCTAATATGTATAGTAGATGATTATAAATACAATTTGCTTCGTATGTTGATTTAACGTACTTAGTTTGTCAACTTAGCATACCTAGCACATGATTTGAGAACATTTTCTTGATATGCTTACATTATGGTAATAATGTATGATTAATATATGTTGCATTCTACCTGTTTGGTTAATATGAAACATATATAAATATTTGTACTAGAATAAAATACCTACTACTAAATTTTTCGTAGGCAAAATAAGTAGTATTATCATGGCTAGTATGAAATACGATTCGATTTGGCAGATGTTATGTTATGACAATGTTTATTTGATTTAGACGATAGTTCGAACTTGTTATTTGTTTACCCTCGCTTAACAAGAGGAGCCATGTGGACCATGCGACGAAACGAGTAATTATGGGTGCACACTTAATTATGAGATTTGACGCATGAGAATCATAGTAAGCCTTGTTAAGTATGGTGGCATAAAATCTAGAATGATTAAGGTAACGGGAGGAGTATGATGCGATAAGAATATGGTGGATACGCCGATGGTACTTCCTATATATAAGTGTTCTTATTATGTTATTCTTCAGAACGTCGCTGAGATCATTTGGTGATTTTATGTTATCTTGGACCATTATATGATTATGTGTTTGTTTGTTATTTGAGTGGTTATTTCCGATGGACATAAGCAAGTACATTCATTAACTCAAATCAAGCCGACCGGGAGTATGATATGGTCTTAAAGGTGACGATCTTGATGCCATAGGTATGTTGACCCGTCTCCTATGCATGAGATGCTCATGGTGCATTGGATGTACCCCGTGGGACGTTAGAAACCGTGTACGTGAAGGGCTTGAATGTACACACCCCCTTTTTTGTTTGCTAGGAATTACACTAGGAGCTTAGTATAACATAGTGCCATACTTAAATGATTTTTGAACACTAGTCGACTATCACAAGTTTCAAAAGGTTGAATACCTTAAGATACTTTGAATACCCCAAATCACATTTTGAATTCTCCAACACCAAATGATGCTCCGCATCTTTGGGCTCTAGCAATCTGCTTATCCGTTAGTTGTTTCAATTCGACTCTACGGTCTCCTTCGAATAAATTTCGGGACGAAATTTCCTGAAGTAGGGGAGACTGTGACACTTGTGCTCCATAAACACACACGATGTAGGACACTATCTTTTATCAAAGAAACAATGTGTTTTGGACTCAAAAATTTATTTATTTTGATTTTACAATTTCACATTTTGATTCTAGTTCATTTTCAAGCTTTAAATCGCTTTCTGGAAAGTTAAACGCGAACTGATGCGTAAACGTAATCAGTTTAATGCAGAAAACACTCTGGAACAGTGATATAGGCTTAACATACCTTAAATAACTTTTATATAACTTAGAAAAAGGTTTTGAAAGCTTTGGTGTGTCAAAAACAAGTTTATTCACACTCAGGGACTATTTGCGTCAAACTACGAAAGTCTGTTGATTCACATAGTATCGAACATTCCGGAACTTGATCATAAGTTAAACATGCCCTAAATATCCTTTACATAGCTTAGAAATAGGCTTTGAGGTGTTTGGTGCGCAAAAATAAACTTATTTGATCAATAGGGACTAAAAGCGTCAAAAAGTGCATAAGTTTGCATTTCCGCGCATAACTTACGTTCTGAATATATCCGGACATCCAAAAATCTATGTAATCATTACAATATTTTATTTTAGTTATTGGCATGATAAATTCCATTCGTCGCGTAATTTAGATCGTTTTTCGCGTTCGTTCGTGTTTCGTCGTAATTAACTGAACAACGCAACCATACGACCAAACGAACCAACATCCGAGATATTGTTTAGCACATTTCAAGTTCCCTATACTTTAACTTCATTTTAGAGCCTTGAAATGGGGTTAACGGGGCTTAAAAGTGCCAAAAATCAAGTTTATTAAGTGTAGGGACTAAAACTGCAAAGTTTGAAACTTGTGTGCAGATCAGGCAGCCCAGGCGGCCCGCGTAGGCCTTCCTTGGGTCTTACGCGGGGTGCCTAAAACCATCAGACCTGCAGAAAGTGTTTTCCAGCCTGTTCCAGCTGTTTTAGGGTCTTGCAAATGGTATTTCAAGCAATCTATGGGCTATTTTGGGTGCCCATGGTATTCCAAAACCATGGGTGCATGTGTACGGCTCAGATCAAAGCACGTTTCTCGATAAACAATCCTAACGGTTCTTGTTTTCCTATAAATACCCAACCCCGTTTGCTTCAAACCCACACCTTGATCTGATTTGTTCTCTAAGTTGGGGTTCTAACACTCCATACCTGAGAATAATTAGATCAAAACCTCCATTCTTGGACCTTTTGTAAGTATTCTTTCGTTCTTTTACGCGTTTTAAGCACGAAAGTCAAACTATGTTTGACTTTCAGCTTTGACCAGTTTATGGTCAACACGAAGTTCGTTTGAACTTCGCAACGTGAGCATAATCACGATGGTTATAGTCCCTTGTGACTATACCTACTGATTACCACGTTGATTAGGTGTAGTGACGAGTCATAGTTTCGGTCAAAATACGCGTCTATGTGTATTTTGCAACCAAACTATTCTTGGGTATCAAAACCATTTGTTTTGATATCAAACTTGTTTTCTAACTTCGTTAAACATGGTTTAACATGTTTAACTCGTCACTTTTAGGATAATGCTTGTGTAGAGTCGTAAGTCAAGCGGTCTTGACAACCGCTTAGACTTCCGAACCCGACCCGTTTGGTCGATCATTTGGATCCGACCAAACATATAATGTGACCACAGTTGTTTAGGGAATAACCTTCCGAGGTTATACCTTATAGTCACTTCGTTTAGTTAGTTATATGATAGGTAGTTTATATGCCTTAGGAAAATTACCAAAATACCCTTGTTGCACATAATTTCATTTTAAGCATATGTAACACATGTTTTGACATCTAAACTGGTTATATAACATAATTAGATATGTTAAGGCATATAATACTTGTCATAGGACTAGTTAGGCGTCTCGAACGCGCATTCGAGTGAACGACGCGTTAAAGTGGCGTAAGCTACCTTAACGGGTCGTAATGGGTCGTAAGCACTTAGGTTAGGTTTCAATTTAGAATGTGGGCTTTGTTAAACCATATCACATGAGTTCCAACACTCATTTGGTTTACAAGACCTCATTCTACCCGATCTTCTGATTTAGGTGTCAATTCCCTAACATAGTATTTGTTACACTAGGAACCGCTTCAACACTTGAACTCTTGGTCTTTTGAGCTTTGTTATACCCTTTGAACCGGGACTATACGCAACCCCAGGCGAGTACATAGTTCCCCTCATTTACTGTTTTCAAATGTTTTGGGGTGATTCATATGTGTAATCGATCTGTTTTCAAAATGTATGGCATATGTGTGTTCACTAAGTGCTTTTATGTGTATTATTCCGATTATGCAAATGTAATGTTTTATCCTTAAGTAATCTACCTATCTTCATAGTTAGATTCATGTAGGATATTTGAAGTACAGTCTTAGATCTTCCTATCTTCAGAGTGAGATTTTTTAAGAAGTACTTTACAACTCGATGATTGGTTTTTGTGTAGATTGTTGGTGATTTAGATAACGAAACTAGATAATACAATAAGCACATGGTGGATACGTCGCTGGTACTTCCTATATATAAGTGTGCTTATTGTATTACCTTTCGTGGCGTTATCCCGAATCACCATTAGGATTTAGGATTGTTTTGATTCAATAAATCAATATGACAAGAGCCCAGGATCCCTATAGTATCTATCTATCTTCATAGTTAGACTTATATGGGATGTTTAGAGTACTAATATTGGAGTCCTTGATTGGATTCATTGTGTACTTTAATGCATGTTAGATTATACAATGTGACAGAACCTAAATCCTTATAGCATCTATCTATCTTCATAGGTTGATTCTTGTAGGATGTTTAAAGTACTGATATTGGAGTCCTTGATTGGATTCATTGTGTGCTTTAATGCGTGTTTACGAGTTGGTACAAGTTGACGATTTATGTGTTATGTGGTAGTTGTGATTTAGATAACGAAACGGGTATAATAAAATAAGAACATGGTGGATACGCCGCTGATACTTCCTATATATAAATGTTCTTATTTTATTATTCTTGTAGCGTTATCTGGATCACTTTAGGATTTTGTGTACAATTGTTTCAATGTTTGATTATTAAAATCTTTGTAGAATCTCCCATATTTTTATATGTTAGATTCTTAGAAAGATATCTGAAGTATTATCATGACTCATTTATTTGATTTATATAATACTTATATAAGTTTTGATTTATTTCAAAACAGTTATTATTAATCCTTGATTGGATTCCTAATAACACATTAACAAGTTTTTACGATGGTTTAATCGAGATTTCAATGTAAGGCATAAAATGAGTTAGTAAATATCATATTGCCATATACAAAACTATTTTGTCACGAGTTTTCACAATTAAGATTAATACTAAATGTTTTGCCATTTATTTGGCTAATAAAACCTATGTATTCGCCGGCATTTTTATGCTGACTGTCTTCGCATATGTTTCAGGTTTTTGACTGTTCAAGCATGCAACGCATAGGACTGCATACGGGCCTTATACTTCTAAAACAAAAGAACAATTACATGTATTCTTTGTTTGTAAAACGATGTTAATGATATTGAAACAATTTTAGTACCAGTAGTTGTGAGCAATTTGTAACGTGACTCCCTGATATTTCCGCCGCGTGTTGTTATATTACGCGATTGGGGCGTTACAGTTTGTGGTGTTGAGTCCGTTGAAAATCTATGTGAAACTTGAATCTTGATCTATGTGAATCTTGATAAGTTTTAGTTTATTGTGTATGAACCTATATTGTGAGGCTTAGTGAATT
This sequence comes from Helianthus tuberosus, assembly GCA_030545235.1. Taxonomy (NCBI): domain Eukaryota; kingdom Viridiplantae; phylum Streptophyta; class Magnoliopsida; order Asterales; family Asteraceae; genus Helianthus; species Helianthus tuberosus. Next base: position 106,827,094 of record CM060357.1, on the reverse strand, counting down.
TAGACTTATACGATCCTTTTATTGGATCTTTAGGATGTCTTCTCGAAAGCTATCCGACACTCTCAGGAAATCCAGGGAAAAGTCTCAGAAAAAGATGATGTCGTTCATGGCCGACCAGATTGCTCGAGTCGTGCCAAAGATCGTCTCTGAGCTCCAAGGATCAAACACTCCTCCATCCTCTGTGGACTCGAAGGCCGAGAAGCAAAAGCCTACTAAGTTCAACTATAAGCATTTCATCTCTTGCAACCCTAAGTCTTTCACGGGCAGTGATGGGGTGACTGCTATGCTCGAGTGGTTCGACAGCATCGAAGTTACCTTCATTAACAGTGAGTGCCTGGACCATCTCAAGACTAGGAGTGCAACTGGGATGTTTCAAGGCAGAGCATTGGAGTGGTGGTCGAATGAGAGAAACATTCGTTCAAATGAAGAAGCCTATGCTCTTCCATGGGCTGAGGTGCGAGAACTCATGATGCTCGAATTCTGCCCTCCTCATGAACAATTGAAGCTTGAAGAAGAGTTTCGGCATTTGAAGCAGGTTGGTGATGATAACCTGGCTTATACTACCCGTTTTAAGCAGCTTAGTCTTATCGTTCCTCACTTGGTTTCGACTCCTAAGCGAATGATAACCAAGTACATCAATGGTCTACCTCCGGCTACGCGCGATTCTATTGAAGCAGCTCAACTGGAAACTATTGAAGAAGTTTATCGTTTGGCAGCAAGTTTGAACAACAATCGTGTGCGAGATAAGCAGTTTGCTACCCCTGCACCTTCGAAGTCTGCAAACCAGGTTACCCAGCAGCCGAGTGGCAGCAAGAACAAGAAAAGGAAGTCTCAGGGTTCGGGATGCAATGCTATTGTCCGTGCTGCTAACCCTGCTACTGAACCTGCTCCTACTCCTGCTGCTGCTAACCCTGTTGCCCCTGAATCAAAGAAGCAATACACTGGGTCTCACCCAAAGTGTACCACTTGCAATTATCATTATTCGGAAAACTCTGCATGTCGTTTATGCACCAACTGCAACCACTATGGTCACACGACCCCGTATTGCCGTCAAGCTAATCCTGCCCTAGTTCAGCAAGTCCCAGTTCAAGCAACTCAAGCAGCCCTCCCAGCTCCTCCACAGAATCAAGGACCAGCCAATACCATTCGTGCATGTTTTCAGTGTGGAGATACTACTTATCTTCGCAATCGTTGCCCCCAGCTGAATCAAGATCAACAGGCAGCCGCTCGTGGCCGAGCGTTTAATCTCAATGCTAACCAGGCTCGCAACAATAATGACGTGGTGAATGGTATGTTCCTCATTAATAATCTCTATGCTTCGATTCTATTTGATACTGGTGCCGATAAGAGTTTTGTGTCCGTGGAATTTGAGTCTTTGATAAATTGTACACGCTATAAGTTACCTGAGTCGTTCTCTGTTGAGGTCGCCAATGGTAAATTGATTCTTGTTAATTCTATTGTGCGTGATTGTTCCTTGATTCTTAATAATCACGTATTCTTTATTGATCTTATACCCATGCGGTTGGGTAGTTTCGATGTTATCATCGGCATGGATTGGTTGCGTAAAAACCATGCCGAAATTGTGTGTCATGAGAAGCTTGGCCGTCTTCCTCTTCCATCTGGTGATCTTTTGCATGTTTATGGAGACCGACCCTCAAAGGGACTAAGGATAATGTCATGCACACAAGCGAACAGAAGTTTACGTAAACGGAACCCTGCCTTCTTGGCCCACGTGGTGGAGCAAAAGGGCAAGGGGAAGAACGTAAACGAGGTTCCAGTTGTGTGTGATTTCCCTGATGTTTTTCCTGAGGATTTACCTGGTCTTCCTCCTCCCAGATCCGTCGATTTTCATATTGATCTCGTACCTGGTACGACTCCTGTCGCCAGGGCTCCTTATTGTCTTGCACCTTCCGAGTTGCAAGAGTTATCCAGCCAGTTACAAGAATTACTCAATAAGGGTTTTATCCGTCTAAGTACCTCTCCGTGGGGTGCTCCTGTTTTATTTGTCAAGAAGAAGGATGGCTCGTTTCGCATGTGTATCGACTACCGTGAGCTTAATAAGTTGACTATTAAGAATCGTTACCCGTTACCTCGCATTGATGATTTGTTTGACCAACTGCAAGGCGCATCGTGTTTTTCGAAGATTGACCTACGTTCTGGATATCATCAATTACGTGTCCTCGAAGATGATATCCCTAAAACGACGTTTCGTACTCGATATGGACAATATGAGTTCGTAGTCATGCCTTTTGGCTTGACCAACGCACCTGCAGTGTTCATGGACCTTATGAACCGTGTTTGTAAACCCTATTTGGATCGTTTTGTTATAGTCTTTGTTGATGATATTCTTATTTATTCTAAGTCTAAAGCTGATCATGCTCACCACCTACGTCTTATGCTTGAACTTCTACGTGGTGAACGTCTGTATGCTAAGTTTTCTAAGTGTGAGTTCTGGATTGATGAAGTGCAATTTCTTGGCCATATTGTTAGTAGTCAGGGTATTCATGTTGATCCTTCAAAAATTGAGGCAGTGAAGAATTGGTGTACGCCTAAATCCATGTCTGAGATTCGTTCTTTTCTAGGATTGGCGGGTTATTACTGCCGGTTCATCGCGGATTTTTCTAAAATCGTTGTCCCTCTTACTACTCTAACCCAAAAGGAGAAACCTTTTGTTTGGGGTCCCGAACAAGAGGAGTCCTTTCTGACTCTTAAGAACCTTTTGTGTAATGCCCCTGTTTTAACCCTACCTGATGGAAATGACGATTTCGTGGTGTATTGCGATGCCTCGAACCGTGGTTTGGGCTGTGTGCTCATGCAGCGGGACAAAGTCATTGCATACGCCTCTCGTCAACTCAAGGTGCATGAGAAGAACTATACTACTCACGATTTGGAGCTTGGTGTGGTTGTTTTTGCGTTGAAGATCTGGCGACACTACCTTTATGGTACTAAGTGTGTGGTCTTCACCGACCATAGGAGCCTTTAGCATATCTTTGACCAGAAAGAACTAAACATGCGACAAAGACGATGGGTGGAATTGCTTAACGACTATGACTGCGAAATTCGCTACCATCCTGGTAAGGCGAACGTAGTGGCCGACGCTCTTAGTCGTAAGACTCATGTCAAGTCTATTCGTATATCTAGTGATTTGCATGCTTGCATTCGCGAAGCTCAGTATTCGTCTGCTAATGAAGGAAGTCTGTCTGTGGAAGTTCTTGGCGCTAATGTTAATCAGCTCGAAACTAAATTTGATGGTCTCCAATACTATCAAATCGCATCTGGGTACCATATCGCGATAACCTCCATGAGCTCATTATGAATGAGGCTCACAAATCTCGTTACTCTATCCATCCAGGCGCCGATAAGATGAACCAGGATCTGCGTATGACCTATTGGTGGCCTGGCATGAAAAGGGGCATTGCTGTGTATGTTTCTAAATGCCTCACCTATTTGAAGGTGAAAGCTGAACATCAGCGTCCCTCTGGACTCTTGGAGCAACCTAAAATCCCCATTTGGAAGTGGGATAGTCTTGCTATGGACTTTGTTACTAAGTTACCACGTACTCCTGCCGGTCATGACAACATTTGGGTGATCATTGACCGTTTGACTAAATCGGCCCACTTTCTTCCTATTCGTGAAGATTATAAAGTGGAGAAACTTGCTAGGATCTATACTGATGAAATTATAAGCCGTCATGGCGTACCTTTAGACATAATCTTCGACCGTGATGGTCGCTTTACTTCACGTCTTTAGCAAACATTCCAGTCCGCTGTGGGCTCGCACTTGAATCTTAGCACGGCCTTTCATCCTCAGACGGATGGACAGACCGAGTGTACTATTTAAACCCTAGAGGACATGCTCCGTTCTTGTGTCATCGACTTTGGTGGTAACTGGGATGTACATTTACCATTGATAGAATTCTCGCACAATAATAGCTATCATTCCAGTATTCAGATGGCTCCTTTCGAAGCTTTGTATGGACGAAAATGCCGATCTCCTCTCAGCTGGCATGAGGTTGGGGAAAAGCAGTTCACAGGCCCTGAGATTATTCAAGAGACAACGGATAAGATACTTCAGATCCGTGATAACTTGATCAAGGCTAGGAGCAGACAAAAGAGCTATGCTGATAAAAGGCGCAAGCCTCTGGAATTTGTTGTTGGAGATCGAGTTCTTCTCAAGGTATCTCCCTGGAAGGGAGTAGTTCGCTTTGGTAAAAAGGGAAAGCTCGTTCCTCGCTATGTGGGTCCTTTTGTGATACTTGAAAGGATTGGCAAGGTGGCGTACAAACTCGATTTGCCATAGGAACTAAACAACGTACACCCAGTATTCCACGTATCTAATCTACGAAAATGTCTAGCCAAAGAGGAACTGCAAGTTCCTCTGGAAGACTTGCAGATAAACGAAGCTGTTCAATTTGTGGAGAAACCGGTCGAGGTCATGGATCAAGTAGTCAAGCGTCTGAGGCGCAGCAAAATTCCCATTGTTAAGGTTCGATGGGAAGGAAAGCGTGGTGCCGAATTCACTTGGGAGTTGAAAAGTGATATGAAGGCCAAGTACCCGCATCTCTTCGAGTAGTCTACTTCTAAGATTTCGGGGACGAAATCTCCTAAAGGATGGGAGACTGTAATGCCCAGCGTCCCTAAACTTTAGAGTCTTGACAAGATTAGTCCCTGAAGTTTAGCCTATTGTCATCTTTGGTCCTTATGGTTATGTGATGTTGATACTTTGGCAATTTTGGTGTGAGTCTTAATGATACTTGATTCTTTATTCGATGATACTTGATTCTTGATACATAAACTATGAGACTTGATACTTAATCTAGATGCTTGACTCTTGATGCTTAATCTAGGTGCTTGATTCTTATGATTAAGCTAGATACTTGATTCTTTATACTATGAAAGCTAGATTCTTATTGTAGACTCTTGATACTTGATACTTGGACTCTTGATTCTTGAAACTTGAGAAAACTATGATTCTTGACTCTTGAAACTTATTTGGTGCTTGGCTCCTTAGACTCGTAAGACTTGATTCTTGGTTGAACGAGAGACTGGAAGTCTTGCACTAGCGGAATCTATGAAACTTGGAAACTTTTTGTTTGTGATGTAATATACTTTACCAAAACAATACGCAACGCAACGCTTAATCTAACGCGATAAACGAATAAAAAAACAAGAACGCGGAAAGATTGGATTGGCCAGAATGGCAATCCGATCGGACAGCCGTCCGATCGGATTGTCATCCGACCGGGTTGTCACCCTATCGGATGACCACCCGATCGGACAGCCGTCCGATCGGACTGCCATCCGACCCATGCTCACTTAACTCCTTCACACACACTCTCACCCTATAAATAGACCTGTCATATCACCATTTCAATGATGTTACAGCTCTGCTCGACCAGACGCGCTACTCTCCCCTTTTCTCCATTTTCTTGCTGATTTCGGTATGTTTTGCTCTAGATCTTTGTACTTTCTCGCTCTACACATCATCCTCTACGTGATTCTCACTTAAAATCACACTTTTCATCGTGAAATCTATTGGATCTGAGTTCTTGAGGGTGATGTCATCATGGGGGTTTGTACAAACGGCCATGTGATGTCATTCTGAGCAAGATCTAGCTCAGATCTAAGCTATTTCATGCGTTTCGCACTAAATCTAAACTAAATCTAGACTTTTTCCTATAAAACTTGAGTATCTTCATCTTTTTCTCAAACTTTTACTTTATACGGTGGGAACCGGGTCTACACTAACTATAGATCTGATAAATAGCCTAGAGTTGGTGTTGATCTAAATCTTTACCGGAAAAGACGAGCAAAGCACGGATTCCGACATAAACCCGTCAGAGACATACGACTGATCGGACAGGGGTGGTTCCCACCGATCAGAATGGTTGTGAGCTGATAGGTTTACCGTTGCCTCAATACGTGTCGTACCATCACCATTAAACTAGAAACTTAGAAACTTTTTACAAAAAATGATGAACAAGAACAAGGGTCGCCCGATCGAGCGGCAACCCGATCGGACAGCCGTCCGATCGGACAACCACCCTATCAGGTGACACTTGCCTTCTGTCTTGAAACTTTCAAACACTGGGTAAATAAATCAATAACTTGGAAGTCTGATCGAGTGGCAACCCGATCGGACCGCCGTCCGATCGAGCAGCCGTCCGATTGGGACGACCATGATACCTACACTCGGATCGAGTGGCAATCCGATCGGATAGTCATCCGATCGGACAGCCACCTTGTTCCCTTAATTGAAGACTTCACTCAAGTGGCAACCCGATCGGATGGCCATCCGATCGGGCAGCCACATGCCTTTTCACAAATATGAGTCACCTGATCGACCGGCAATCCGATCGGATAGTCATCCGATCGGAAAGCCATCCGAATCCAGTGACCAAGTTGACACTTTGAGCAATCTGCTTATTCAACCTCGACTCTTATCCTTTGTAATCTAATCAGGCCAATCCTAAAAGAGCTCCATTTGATCCAATAACAGTTGCGACTGTTAAGCAATCACTGTGAGTATACTCGATCCCCTTTTTACTTTAAACTTTTGGGGTGCAACATGTATTCTATGAAACTTAAACTTGATTCTTTGGAAACTTATACTCTATCCTATGTGTACATGAAACTTGCGATTCTTGATTCTTTGTGCTATGTGACGTTTAATCCAGAGTGTGTAGTTCCGCCTTAACAATAGTAGCGCTATAGGAGTAATGCACCTCCCCGTTAGTCTTTGGGGTATTGTTAGGAGGAGACATACAACCTCCCGTTAAACTTTGGGAAAGGCACTTAACGCATTGGAAACTTGGGCTATCACTGCGTGGACTGCGACACTAGCACGGCTGAAACTATTTTATTGCTTACACTGTGGATATGAGTTGTTTTAATCTATTATCTATTATCAAACTTGTATACTCGCCAATACTTTTGTATTGATATTTTAATACATGTTGCAGGCTGATAAGATGCTTTGGAATGCATGGAATCCAGCTAGGAGATGCTTAGAAACGTCACCTAGATAACTTAGAATCTCTTGAACAATTTGAACATTACTCGTTATGGTTTGTATTTGAAACTTGTGAGTTGTGCTTGCTGTTAGAAAATAATGAATTTGATCTAATTTCTATTGAAACTTATAGTGTTATGGAATCTCATGAGCAATCTGAACGATTAGTGCTCGTACCCCGATGTTTCCGCCATCGGTTGGGGTGTGACAGTGTGTGTGTTTTATTATATATATGTAATTTATTTTTTTATATACATATATTATAGAGTAAATTGCTAAAATCGTCTCTGAGGTTTGGGTATGTTTGCCATTTTCATCCAAAATAACTTTTTTGTACCATATATTCCTTCAGTTTTGGGAATTTTTTTGCCATTTTCATCAAAACGTCTGACTTTTTTTTTGTTGCCAAAATCGTCCTTGAGATTTGAGATTTTTGGTCATTTTCATCTAAATGTTTGAAAGAAAAAATAAAGCAAATTAGATGTATGGATGAAAATGGCAAAAAAAAATCCCAAAAGTGAGGGACTATATTGTACAAAAAAGTTGTTTTGGATGAAAGTGTCAAACATGCTCAAACCTCATGGACGATTTTGGCAATTTACTCTATATTATATATTAAAAGTTTATGCATTAAATACTTGTTCTTTGTACTCATGTGCATATAAGACTTGTACTTTGTGTATAAATAACCAAATTACCATGATAGTTAACAGACTTGGTGAATGATGTTAGAAATTTGGACTCAAATAATTAAGAAAAATGGTTGTAGATGTCTCATAGCGTTAAACATTTTAATTTTGGACTCAAATGATTAAAACCATTAAAATACAAATACTCAAAAAGTAATTTTTCCTTCTTTATTTTTTAGTTGTTTATTTGAAAGGTGAGAAAACAATAATAACTAGTATTAAGAAACCCCCCCGCATTGTGGCGGGGGCGTAAACCGTGTCAAATAGCATCAATGTCACATCACCGCGAGCGATCACCAACACTGAATTTGTGGCGTGTTAATATGGAGCAATTAGACCGAAATGTCAAACATAGAAAATAATAATTAAGTCGATCTAGGACCCGCATGTTATGACAAACTTGCCAAACAGAAATGGACGACGTAAAAACGTTGAACCACACACGCACGTTGGTCGTGTTAACTCGAAAAATTTAGAACGAAACGTAAAAGTGTTGAACCACACACACTTTGCGCCGTGTTAACGGGCAAAATTTAGAACGAAGCGTAAAACGAAAAATTTGCAAAAGATGAAAACTATAGGGGACCAAAGTTAAAACTAAAAAAAGTTGTAAGGTTAAACTCTAAAAGATGAAAAGTTTTGAATTAAAAGTTTATTCAAATAGTTTGGGTTAAAAGTAATTTATCAAATACCTTAGGACTAAAAGTAAAAAAGTCAAAATATTTTTGATAAACTCCCAAAGCATTAGATACAACTACCCTATTTGCATATATAATATAAGTTACTAATTTATAGTACTGAAATATTGTATCTATATTAAAAAGAAATGTCGCTGCATATTACATGTTATATCCCTTTGCTACCCTTCAAGTATTCACTTTTTTTCTTTGGTCCTTTTTCTCATTGTTTGTTTCCATCTGTAGTGCATATATATTTCATTTCAAAGGGATTGTTGTTTCCCCGGATTCCCTTTACTATTAGAGAACTATTTAACAAGAGTAATAAGTGGATTTTATTGAATATATAATATACGTTTTTACTATATTAAGTTTTTTACTATTTTATTTTTCATTCAATAACTTTCGTTCGTTAATTCCTTTTGTTTACCCCTATTGTTTCTTTACTTTATAAAGACTATTTTTTTACATGCATATTTTTATGTATGTGTTGGTATAAATTCGAGTTAGTCTACTTTCAACGCAAACTTTTTTCTGGAAACAAGTCAGGTTAAATATAATAAATTTTCATTAAAAATAAAGCATTTTTACTGCATATTTTTATGTACGTGTCGGTATAAGTTCTAATTGGTCTGCGTTCGTAAACGTTTTTGGACACAAGTCAAGTCAAATATATTACTTTTTCATGCTTATTTTATGTACGTTTCCTAAATTTTGTTCTATGTCGAATGAAGTCAATTTGTGGTTTCTTTTTTTAAGCTCTAATTAATCTCATTTGATTACACGTGTCAATTTTTCTTTTAATAAGTTATGGTTGTGCGGTATAAATTACATTACGTTTTGATCCAATCGTAATGCTTATATAGGTTAATTCGAGTTCAATTGGTCACGTCGAAACGCGTGTTTTCATATGATTAACGCATCACATAATGCTTGGACTAATCCATTCGATGTCTGTGATGTACTCGCGCCGCAACGCACGCGAGACTTATTGCTAGTATATAAATAGATGAAAGTGTACCACCAAATAAACATAAAGTATGATAACAATACTACAATAGCACAATAAACAACTTAGGCAAAGTGTACAACCCTCTTAAGCCAAGTTGTATTACAAATTAATAATATATAAATATATTGAAATTGAAATGATTAACATGGTTTGCAAGGAAACCAAAGTCGAAGGGGCTGTTTGGTAGCCTCTGAATGGTCATTAAGAGGCTACCTCTTAATGGAACCATTAAGAATTTTACCAATGAGAAGGTAGAAGAATGTGACATGTGAGGATTTACCATCCAGAGGTTAACTCTTAACCATTCAGACTTGAGGTTACATCTTATTCATTCAGAGGTTTTAAACCATTAAGAGGTAGCATTTGAATGGTCATTAAGAGGCTACCAAACAGCCCCGAAGCTTTAATTCCCAACGACTCTAGCTTAAAAATGTCAAAGTGCAGCCACGCGGTTGGCTTTCCCAAATAAAATCATTAACTGCTGCAGCATCCAACGGTATTAGATTCAAGTGTATATATATATTAAATTATTATTTCTCCATCTTCATCTGTTTCAAAATGGCAACTTTTCTTCTTGTCTTTCTTCTTCTTTTGCAGCCATGGAGTATCATCGCCGGTGCCGGAGATTTTCTTGCTCCTCTTCTCTCACCGATGTTTGGTTAGTTTTCTCATTATCCAGCCCTAAATAGATTTCATGCAACTTAAACCTTTATAAATTATTTTATTATTATTTAGGAGTTGATACAAAATTGATCTACTTTTATTTGAAAAAAAAAAAACTCATTTTTTTTTGTTTCTGCATTCTATGTTCATGATATTGGGAATTTGTTATTTCAAGATTCATATTCAGCGAGATACTAGGCTTGACTTACAAACAATTTTTCTCTTGATTTTTGGTATGTAAATTGTGTGAAAGAGGTGAAATGTGGTCAGGGAATTTGCAAGTCTTCAGATATATATAGGGATTTTTATGGAAGAATTTCAGCATAAATTCTTTATTAAAATATGGATTTCAAGATTTATGTACATGTTGTATGCTGATATACTCAACGCTTCTCTTGATCTTTCGGGTGCAAATTGTGTCTGCAAACAAGTGAGATGTAAATGTGTGCAATGCATGATTCATTATTTTTATGAATGACATTCAGCACAAGTGAACTAATATTAGGTTTGACTGTGGAGTTGTTGTGTGTGCACTGCAGAAGACGTGTGCAAACAAGTGAATTGTGGTCAGGGAATTTGCAAGCCTTCAAATAAGAGCACTACTATATTTTCATATGAATGTGAATGCTCCCCCGGGTGGAAACAACTAGCTACATTTGCGGTGGCTAATGATGATTCCTTTTTAAAATTTCTCCCTTGTGTCATCCCCAACTGTAAGTCCTAACCTAACCTAACCTAACCTAACCTTCTTGAATTACGAACATCATTATATGTACTGCTGTGCTGTGTGTATCATGAAAGTCGACACACTAAATTCGGTTTTAAGCATATCAAATTTTATGATATCTTTATACCACTGCCTTAGGTTTGGGATGCATCCCGTTACCATCATCACAAACTTAATTTGAAATCTGTGAATGTATTTATTTTTAAATGATAAAAGAAAAATGAGCTTCAGGTTTTATAGTTTAACAGAAAGTATATTATATACTATATACATTTGTGTTCGTCTTCATGTGTCTGACACGATTCTGGTGTTGTTGTCAAGTTATAGGAATTGACCCACCAATGTGCAAACACCACCATTGGGATTAGACGTGACAATTTTGACCCATGGGCATAAATTTGGGCTGATTTGGACTTTAAAAAAGAAGGCATGGGCTGTTTTGGGTTGTCATCTATACTTAAGGAGGTTGAAATGGGTATATACAAATTTTAATAGAAAAATTAGTGGGTCAGGATGGGCCAACTTAAAATACACGGTGGGTCAGGATGGGTAATTACATTCTGGTCTTGCAAAGTCCAAAACTCAGAATGTAGATAACAGATCTATCACGCAAAACAAATTTCCCAAGGTAAAATGATTGAGAATCGAACGCTATTGCAAAATCGGCCAGCGAAACGTTAATGCGATGGCATTATTCCTCCGGTGGGAACAAATTTCCAACAAATTGTTTGGAGAATTGAACGATATTGCAATCAGTATATGTTCTAACGTTCAAAACTGTTTGAAGATTGTGAAATTAGTAGCTTAAATCTCCCCAGTTTCAGTACAGATGCAATACGGTTAGGTTTACCAATTTCTGTTTGTTGTTACAGTAAATTAGTAGCTTAAATCTCCCCAATTCGTTGCCGTTGGTTCCGGATTGTTCCTGATTGTGTATGAATTTGACAAATTTGTTGTTTGGAGGACTAGAAAGTTCAGTTGTTTTGATTAACTTGTGATATTTGAAGTTCTATATTTCATAGTTGCTTGCTTACAAACCGTTCGACGAAATCCCTCAGTGAGAAGAGGTGAATCAAAGAATCCAATCGTCTTTGTTGCTATAATCATTTTAGTTTCTTGTTTTTTTCTAATAAAGAGACTGATATGATAAAAAAGATTTGGTTTATACATTTGATGATATCTGTTGTGATTCAAGCTTTTTTTTTTTTTTTTTTTTTTTTTTTTTTTAATGGACGTGAAGCTAAATACAACTTAGAATTTAAAACTGAAACTATCTACCTTTTATTTATGATTCTCAGAAAGTTGGAATTAAAAAGTAAAAGTTTGGTGGATTTTTTAGAATTTTTATGATTTTTTATATTTTTTATATTTTTAGATTTCTTTTATATTTTTTTTTTAGAATTTTTTGGATTTTTTAGAATTTTTTTGATTTTTTAGAATTTTTTAGATTTTTTTATGATTTTTGAGAATTTTTTTTATTTTTTAAAATTTTTTAGATTTTTTATGATTTTTGAGAATTTTTTTTTAATTTTTTCGTTTTTTTTAATTTTTTTTAATTTTTTTTTTCCGTTTTTTTAATTTTTTTAAATTTTTTTCGTTTTTACATTTTTTTTATAATTTTTATAATTTTTTTCAGTTTTTATTATTATTGATTTATTCTCAACCCATCCTGACCCGAACTCATCCTGACCCAAACCCATTCTGACCTTCTTCTTTCTTTTACCCATCTTAACCCAAACTCATTCTAACCCAAACCCATTCTGACCCAACAACCAATCCAATCCAACCCATCCATTTTGCCACCTCTAATTGGGATGGAAACATTTTTGATATTATCATCCTTGTGTTGAATAAAGATTACAACCATTTTACAGATGCTAGTGATTGCAGGCACATTCGATTATTCATGTTCAAAGGCCCCATCGCCAGTGCAACAAAAGGAGAACCCAGGGAATGGATCAATCTTTGATGGTACTACTGCGAACCGCCTAATTCTAAAGCTTTCAGCTATTTTGAAGGTGCTTCATACATAGTTATTGACTACGTATTTTGGCTTCTAGTGTGTCAATGGACCTACTGTGGAGGCGGAAGATGTGAATCGACGTCCCTATTCACCCACAAATGTGAATGTAGTGACGGTTACCAAAATCTTCTCAACTTGACATTTTCTCCATGCTTTAAACAATGTAAGCCCACAAACATCCTTATGTTTTATTTTTTAATGGGTCGTTTAATTACAATTAAGCCGGGTCAAACATGTTGAAAATCTCTTAAATCATTTTTATAAAATAAGTCAGATTGATTGTATTTTTGTAAAATTTAATTAAATGATTTTGATGTTAGGTTCAATTGGAATGGACTGTAAGGACCTTAACATTGGATTTAAGGACAACCCATCTTCTCCACCTCCAAGTTTGTCGGCAGATCGTTCAAACCATGGTAAGTAGTGTAGAGTGTTTCAGGAACATTAAATTATTTGTAAATTTATGTAAGATTCTAAAACATGTCTAAATACAACACCCATGATATATTCATATATTATAAACATTCATACACGTATACTTATTTATGAGCTGAGCAATATATTATATTACATATTTATGAGCTTGTTTGGGTAGAATGATTTAACTTGCCCCCTGTCATAATTAATATTAATACCCTAGTTCATTACCCATCTAATATAAGCTGAGCAATATATTATACTATATATTTATGGGGAAAACATCCACTAAAAAGTGGATTTTGTCAGGCTAAGAAGGAATGTGATGATGACATGTGGCACTCCTAATAACTAGGAATGAAGGGCATTTTGGTCCTTATAAATAGGAGTGAAAATGACATGTGTCATCTCTTTTGTTTTTTAAAAATATAACAAAAAAATCTACTACAAAAAAATATAGCACAAAAAATGTAGTACAAAAAAATAGCACAAAAAAATTTAGTACAAAAAAATATAACACGAAAAAATTTAGCAAAAAAATGTAGTACAAAAAAATCCAGCACAAAAAATTGAGAAAAAAAAATTTTAGCTTAAAAATATAGTACAAAAATCCAGCACAAAAAATGTTATACAACATAGAAATACAACACATTTTAATAGGTTTTTTTAGTCTTCATATTTTATATAGCAATATGGTACTCAAATTAAAGATAAAAAAACGCTCGATTTTACGGTGAAATTTTTATGAAAAAATAATGTCGTATAAAAAAGTTATGAACGTTTAAAAAATGGGGGTGAAATATGCATGTGCCTTGCATGTGGAGAGAGAAAATCAATAAATAGGATTTTACCAAGATACCTTTGCACTCCTTCTTTCTCCTACACTTTCATCTTAACCATTATTTGAAAAATGAATGGTTAAGATTTCTTCTTATCCTACTTAGGCAAAATAAATTTTTTATTTCATCTTACCATGTATTGTATTGCAGCTAAAGATAGACTCGAAGGCCGCTATGATTGGTTGATATTCTTGATGATTACGCTTTTGGCGATTTAACAATGCCTACTTGGTTCGGCTTTGGAGACAGGTTTTGAAACACTTCAACACACACATCCTTATCTCAACCTTGCAGCAGAAACCAACATGTAGGAAAATATGATCACAATGCAACATCAGTTATTTTTCTTTTATAAATTAAACTGATGTAAGACAATAATACTTTTGGGTTATTTGAATTATTTTCATCTCTCTGAATTGAATTTGAATCTAGTGTATAAACTGTTAATTTAGGGGCTAAGCGGTTTAAACTTAGGTAAGGAAAAAATATAGACCTCAAAGCACGGGAGGCTTGTAAATATGGGATCGGGTAAAATAAGGGGCCTTCTCAACAGTGGCGAAGCTTGAAAAAAAAGTTCGGGGGGTCGGAAGGTAACATATCTAGAAAAAAATTTCTATCGCGTAGTTTTGAGGTGTATGTTCAGGTCGGACGTCGGTGATTCGATTCGGGTCGTGTCGGGTCGGGTCAAACATTAATATCAAATAAAAAACGTTCTCAAACATAAAAAAGAAGTTATCATTTTATTCTTCCACATAGCATAATCTAATAACAAAACAAGTTAACGAATCACTCTAAATTTCAAACTCTAATTTCTATCTAAATCAAATCACAATAAGATTAAACAAATAAAATTAGACATAGTTACAGAAAGATTCAACAAGTTTAGGGCAAAAATTCGGAACAATTTCACCCCTAATTTCAACCTAAATCACATAAATTGCAGCGCTAAATTAAACCTAAAGATAAAAAACACATACCTTTACCCTTATGAAGATTGAAGAAGTCGAACAAGAGTACAAGACCACAACAACGAGCAGCGTTTTGACTTCTATTCTCGAACAAGAAGCTAAAGTCGAACAGTTTTGGAACCTGTGTTCCTCCCCTTTCTGGGCTTGTGGCTTCTGTTCTTCTGGTCGATGTCCCAAAGTAAATGAATTTGGGTTTTTTTTTTTATAGTGTCACACCCCAACCGATGGCGGAATCATCGGGGCATGACACTGAGCGAAACAGATTGTCCAGAAGTTTCCATAACAATTATCAATACCATTCAATTTAAATAATACGTCCCATACCGTATCTCAAACAGTAAAACAATTATTACAGACAAAATCTAGGCAAATATTCTGTTCCGAC
Source organism: Helianthus tuberosus (assembly GCA_030545235.1). NCBI lineage: Eukaryota > Viridiplantae > Streptophyta > Magnoliopsida > Asterales > Asteraceae > Helianthus > Helianthus tuberosus. The sequence goes on along the minus strand of CM060357.1, from coordinate 106,811,683 downwards.
AACTCAGATTTAAATAGACAGCAATTATTTATCTGCTTCGAGAGACCCTTAGTTTGACCACTACAGAAAACTATTTGTTGGGCTCTAAAGCTTTATTCTAGCTTCAAATTCCTACCAAGTGTGCGTCCTAAGCACCTATCACATACGTTAAAATAAAGTCGATACATATAATGTAAAGGTGAGCATACAAGTTTGATAATAGCATATAGAGTTCGAATTCGTTTACGCATAACCAACACGTACACATAGAGAAATGAAGCACGTTAGTTATCGACATAGATCCATCGATACCAATGACTGCGGGTTGACTGCCCGAGGCAGTTCGCAATACATGATTACCACCGTAATCCATGCAAGTAAAAGATCCTTAACAACCCCCGTGTGAACGGTCCAAACTATAGTACTATCGTTGCTAAGGCAGGTAGACAGCATTCCATGTGTAAACATAACAAACAAGCATTCATAAGCCACGTATTACATGCATTAACGGTTAGCGTTCAAATAGTATTGAGTAGTGTGTTTGATGTGATTTGAATAGTTGTAACGTATGTAAGACCCAAAAGTGCTGAAAGCAAAAAGGGATCGAGTATACTCACAGCGATTAGTGGATTGAAGGGAGCGCTTAGCGAGTAAGGTTAGCCTGAATAGATTAGATTGTATAACGATAAGTGATGTGTAAAACGTCACAAAGTGGGAAGGGGTCGGATGGTGGTTCGATCGGATGGTAATCCGATCGGACAGCAATCCGTGCGGATTAACAATCCGTTCGGGTGGTCATCTGGACGGACAGTGGTCCGGTTGGATAGCGATTCGAGTGGATTGTTTCTTCCTATGAGGAGAATGTGTTTGTGTATGATGGCTTGACTTTTGAAGTTTTCGTTGTAGTATTCAGAAAACATCGAAGTATCTCTATCAAGTCGGTCGATCGGATGACTGGTCGTGCGGATGACAATCCGTTCGGATGGTCATCCGGTCGGACAGTGGTCCGGTCGGACGACTACTTAGTGATGAGGTTACTTACTGAAGGCGAGTTCATGACAGAAGTGTCATTCGATCGGATGGCAATTCGATCGGATGGCAACCTTGTTATTGAACATGTTGAAAATCGTTTAAGTCTTTAAAGTCTTAGTATCTCATGATCCGAAGAGTAATCCAGTCAGATGGTCGTCCGATCGGATCGCAATTCGTTCGATACTCAAACTTTAGTTAGGATTGTTTTAAAGGTGGGACCCAAGTGTGATCCGTTCGGATGACATTCCGTGCGGATGGCCTATCCGATCGGACAGCAATCCGTTCGTCCTACACTTGATCGTTTTGATGGCTTGTCGTTATGTCGAGACACTTTGACAACGTGTTAACCAATAGAACTCCGTTTCGACCCATGTGACTAATCCGACCAGGAATCACCCTAGCTCGGCTAGTTACCGGTTCTAGACGGTGGTTTCGTTTAACCCGAAATCGGTGGTCTCGTGGGTGGAATTCAGATCTGGACCAGTACAACACTAAATGTGAGTAGGAGACTAGATCAGAACCCGATTCTACCGGTATTGAGTGCTTTGTGTGTAAAAGAGTTGAAAGAAAGTTAAAACCATCTTTTAATCCCTTTTCACCATTCTAGTGTCGAGATCTTTACAGGATCTTTGTATGTTTGCGTGGAAATCGGTTAGATCTCGGTTGCTCTTGGTGGATTGAAGTCAAAACATGAAGTTCTTGAAGAACACATGATGACGTCACCCTAGAACACCCGAAATCTAGTGATTTCACGGTTAAAAGTTAAGATTTAAAAGATAGCAAGGTGTAGGAGTGCGTGTAGATCAAGAAAGTACAAGATTTAGGGCGAGATCTTACATGGATTGAGAGAAATCGAAGAAAAGGTGAGGAGCACGAATGGTTCGGACAAGGACTTCCAAAAATGGAAAGAATGACATTGACAGGGGTATTTATAGGATTCCAAAAGAGGAAAGGGTTATCCGATCGGATGGCGTACCGCCCGGATGACGATCCGGTCGGATGACATCCTGGTCGGATGACACCTGGCCTGGGGCATTGTGGCTATCCGGTCGGATGGCTATCCGGCTGGATGGCACTTGGTTCGATGTTTGACGCGACGATTTTTGATGTTTCGATTTCGATTGCGATCGGCTCGCCATGATAGGGTTTCCTAGTCAAATTACTTTTAGTCCCAACTACTAACTATTATAGTTCGATCTTCGGTTCGGATTCGGGATCGATTGCGTTTCGAGTTTCGATTGAGTTCGATTGATTTCCACAACATATATATATATATATATATATAACACGCACAAGTAACACATAAGGCACACACACACGTATAATAACCAAAGTAAATCGAGTTGCTGTTCGTATCACGATTTGATGTCGAGTAGCATAGCTTGATTATTGATTAGTTAACTTTATCGCATTATTACTTCCTATAATTCACAGTCGATTAGTCGATTAGATAGCGATTAACGCACATCGATTTTAGCAATTAACAACACTTACTCCACATAATACAATAAAAATAAAGAAGTTTCCATAAGTCAAATCCGTATAATCGGTCGTTGACTTTGACCTTGACTTTGTCTTTGACTTCCGAAACACGGGGTGTTACAGCCTCCCCTTGTTTAGGGAATTTCGTCCCGAAATTAAGCTGAAAGCTATACAACGCCGTGAATCACGTTGGAGAACTTTCGGTTCGGACCGGTTTTGACTCCGAAACGATTGCGAACCGAACGTGTGACGCGCGAAATCCGTACACGAACGTGACCAAACACACGAGAACGTAATATAATCAATGATTCTATTAATTGATATGAAATCGTACAAAGCACTTGAATCACGATGCCACTTTCTCTCTATAGACTTTCTCTTTAAACAACTGCGGGTACTTCGCCTTTATGTCGCTTTCCAGTTCCCAAGTGAACTCTGTGCCTCGTTTGCCTTCCCATCGAACTTTCATAATAGGAATGCGAGAGCGTCGGAGCTGCTTGGTTTGGCGATCCATGATTTCGACAGGCTTCTCCACGAAGTGTAATGTTTCATTTACTTGCATGTCATCGAGAGAGACATGTAAGTTGTGGTCGGCTAGGCACTTTCGGAGGTTTGACACATGGAAAGTCGGGTGGACATTACTAAGTTCCTCCAGTAGTTCGAGTCTGTAGGCAACTTTTCCGATCCTTTCCAAAATCTTAAAAGGTCCAACATATCGAGGCGCGAGTTTTCCCTTTTTGCCGAATCGGACTACACCCTTCTAAGGTGATACCTTTAGGAGTACGTGGTCACCAACGTCAAATTCACGGGGCTTGCGCTTTTTATCGGCGTAACTTTTCTGTCGATCCCTAGCTTTCACCAGGTTGTCTCGGATTTGGAAAATTTTGTCTATCGTTTCTTGTAATAGCTCAGGACCGGTTAATTGCGAATGACCGATCTCGTGCCACACAATAGGCAATCGACATCTTCTTCCGTATAATGCCTCGAATGGTGCCATTTGGATGCTAGAATGATAGCTGTTATTATACGAGAATTCGACTAACGGCAGGTATTTATCCCAATTACCACCGAAGTCTAAGACACGCGAACGGAGAATGTCTTCAAGAGTACGAATCGTTCTTTCAGTCTGACCGTCGGTTTGAGGGTGGAATGCGGTACTTAGATTAAGCGATGTACCGAGTGCCGTTTGAAACGTTTCCCACAGTCACGAGGTAAACCGAGCATCACGATCAGAGATGATGTCACGAGGCGTCCCATGATTACAAATGATCTCGTCGGTGTAAATTCGGGCTAATCGTTCTACTTTGTAGTCTTCTCGTATTGGCAGAAAGTGAGCTGATTTAGTCAAACGGTCGACCACAACCCAGATGCTGTCGTGACCTGATGACGTGTGCGGAAGCTTCGTTATGAAATCCATAGCTATACTTTCCCACTTCCACATAGGAATTGGTGGTTGTTCGAGTAAGCCAGAGGGTCTTTGATGTTCAGCCTTGACTCTTACGCAAGTTAGGCATTTTCCAACGTAGAGGGAAATATCCCTTTTCATGGCGGGCCACCAGTACCTGTAGCGAAGATCCTGGTACATTTTGTCGGCGCCGGGATGAATAGAATACCGGGATTTGTGGGCTTCGTCCATCAAGATTTGTCGCAAATTGGTTCGCTTAGGGATCCAGATTCGGTCCGGAAAGTGGAATATCCCATTGGATTTTCTCACAAGTTGGGCTCCATCGTGGTAGATTCGTTCCCTCTTTAGTGTGCGTTCGTTAAAACACGCATGTTGGGCTTCACGAATGAGGGCTTCGAGATCGTGTTGGGCTTGAACATTACGAGTGCTAAGAAGATAACTCCTTCTGCTGAGTGCGTCGGCAACAACATTCGCCTTGCCTGGGTGATAACGGATCTCACAGTCGTAATCGTTGAGAAGTTCTACCCATCGGCGTTGGCGCATATTAAGTTCCTTCTGATTAAAGATATGTTGTAGGCTCCTATGATCGATGAAGATCGTACACTTGGTACCATATAGGTAGTGTCGCCAAATCTTTAACGCAAAAACAACCGCGCCTAGCTCGAGATCATGGGTTGTATAGTTCTTCTCGTGGATTTTGAGCTGACGAGACGCGTAGGCTATAACCTTGTTCCGTTGCATAAGGACACAACCGAGACCAAGGTTGGAAGCATCACAGTAGACAACGAAATCGTCGTTTCCGCTGGGTAGTGTGAGAACAAGAGCATTGCATAGCTTATGCTTGAGGGTTTGAAAGGCAGTCTCTTGTTTGGTTCCCCAGATAAAAGGCTGATCTTTATGCGTAAGAGAGGTAAGCGGCACAGCAATCTTTGAGAATCCTTCGATAAATCGTCGATAATAGCCCGCCAGTCCGAGAAAAGAGCGGACTTCAGTCGGGTTCTTAGGCGTAACCCAGCCCTTGACAGCTTCAATCTTCGCAGGGTCGACGTGAATGCCTTGACTATTAACAATGTGACCCAGAAACTGAACTTCCTCCAACCAGAATTCGCACTTGGAGAACTTGGCATAGAGTTGGTTCCCCTGGAGTAACTCGAGAACCAAACGTAGATGTTGCGCGTGTTCGGCCTTCGATTTGGAATAGATCAAGACATCATCGATGAATACGATGACGAAACGGTCGAGATATGGTTTACACACGCGATTCATCAGATCCATGAAAACTGCTGGTGCGTTGGTTAGGCCAAAAGGCATGACAATGAATTCGTAGTGACCGTAACGGGTGCGAAACGCGGTTTTGGGTATATCCTCCTTTTGTATGCGCAGTTGATGATAGCCTGAACGTAGGTCGATCTTCGAGAAACACGTAGCGCCTTGTAGCTGATCAAACAAGTCGTCGATGCGAGGTAAGGTGTAACACCTCGAAAATTCACGTCCTATAATGTGTTGACACGTGTCATAAAGTTTGAACGTGTGAAAGAATGTTATAAAAGGACTAAAGTTGACAAACATGGAAAGTATGTGATTATACGGGTTCTAAATGTCAACAGTGAATAAATATACTTCATAATAACCCTACATGATGTTTACAACATCAAACGAATAAATCATGGATCATACGAAGCAAAAAAGTGAGAGATTACAAACTACAGGGGTTAAATGTGTCAACATGTTTAAAGATATACCTCTGAGTGACCTTCTGACAAACCCGAAGCTTTGTAACTGTTAATTATGCTCACTAGGATGCACGATATAAATTTCGTAAAGTTTCGTTATCGTATGAGAAAGTTATGACCAAATTCGTGTGCGAGGGGTTAAAGTGTTAACGTTGAAAGTTAAGACTTTTCGGGTTAACCGGAAGTGTTCAGGGACGTGGCAAAGTGGGTATAAGTCCTAAAGCCCTTGTGGGTAAATATAAGGGGGTTAAAATGAAAGAAATAACCTTGGTTGCCCTTTCGTGAAGCCAAAGGACAAGTTGCAAAACAACAAAAAATGAAAAATCTGAATTTCAGGCCCAGGCGGCCCGCGTTGAGATCTGTTAAACGTGAGGCGGGCCGCGTCAGGCACCCAGAACCAGAAAAAGGCAACAGCTGCCTGTAAACGCGGAAAACCGATCTTTAAACGACATTAATGCAATGTGGGCGACCCCTAAACAGTCCTAGACACTAGGAACACATGTTGGAAGGTTGTGGTCAGCTGATAGACTTGTGTGTCAAAGATTGGTGGTGAAATTTTCACTATAAAAGGACCATGATCTTGCAACAAGTCTTCACACCTTCCTTCAAGCTATCTGATCACTTCTGGAGCTCAAACTTCCTCTCAAGTGTTCTCTAATCAAGCTTAGGACTTCAGTAAGTGTTCTAATCCTTCTTTAATTGAGTTTAGCTTAGTTTATTAGCTAAAAGTCAAACCGTCGTAATTACGGTTTGACTTCGAGATTAGTCAACAATGGCTCAGTCATATCTCGAATTAAAAGTAGGTATAAGTTGGTATTTATGTGGGTAATAAACCCTCAAAAGGGTTCCCCCTAATTACCACTCTAACCAGGTCAAAAGTCGGGTCAAACGTGTACTTAAAAAGTCAACAGAAAGTTTAAAATGCCATTTATGCATAATTAACATTATAGATCATATACAACCTGTTTGATCATTGTTATAACTTAGTAATAAGTGTAAGAACATGTCTAAACATGTTCAACCAGACAAATTCCTATAAATACCCGGTTCGGAACCGAAAGTTACATAGTTTGACTTTCACTTTGACTTTCAGTTCTGACCCGTTTAGGCATGTTTTAGAAATGCCTCAGAGCTTTAATTGGACTAGGTTACATGTTAGAATAACCCTCTGTGATGTTACACCTTGGTTCACTAGATATCCAATTAATATGCATGTTTCCGTTAATTGCTCATATGTTGACCGTTATGCCCTTATTACCTTAAAACGTGATTTTTGGAAATGTATAAGAGTAGAAACTTTAATTACTGATATATAAGCTTGTATGCAAAGTTTGACATCAGTTTGATTTGTAGATTAAGAGTTATGCTCATTATCGCAAAATGAATGCTTTATGTTAATAAAACGGCGTAATTAGCGTATAGCCTAGTTAAGCCTACTTTTTGATATCAAATCTTTTACCCACTGATGCAATATATTATTTTGGGATTTTTAAAGATTTTTAATTAATTTTAGGTTGAGCATAACTAGTAGTCGTAGGCTTAACCCGGTAATTGTCGGTTTTGCCCTTACGGGCCATAAAATGAGTTTTACATATCTAAACGACTCCAAACCTTTTGCTACTGATCACATATGATAAATAAAATATTTTAAGCCTTCTGGAAATATAAAAATATCATATTTAAGTATCCAACCCGAAAATGGCCTTTAATCGCCTTATTAAGCGTTTTTAACGCATAGTATGTAATAAAATTATATTGAACATACCCGGGTTGATACCTAGTGATATTTTAGGCAAATTATAATATTTTAACAGTAAGCAAAGGTTGATAAACTCAGACTTCAGTTTTGAGCTTTTCGGCTTATGTGAAATTACCAAAATACCCCTACGGGGCATAGTTTGGTTAAAAATGATAAGTTTCACATATATGCTTTAACCTACTGATATAACTTAGCAAGTTGAGTATATTTATTGATTACATCAGACCTGTAACTCAGGTTGTTACTTAAACTCTTTTATAAACTTTTAAATGACCAAACTACCCCTACGGGGCCTAGTTTGTGTTTAAACACGTTTCGGGCATAATGAAAGACATCTTACTGATGCCACAACATATTTGAGACATAATTAACTTAGGAAACCTGTATATATCTCTCATGAATACCCGTCACGCTTATTACGCGTACGGTTCGGTTTATGTAACAAGTTTACATAAATTAGCCGAAACGGATCAAACCTTAACGGTTTTATCTCAAAATCCAGAATGTGAATAATAAACCCATATTAAACAAGTCTTCAAACTTGTCGGGTCTAAATCACATTCTATCCGGTCTTCGCTTAATCGTGCGTACGAACCGTATCTTTGAAACTAGCCGGTCTAAGCTTAAGCTTAATTAAAGACCCGTTAGGATTCTAATAGGTTATTATAAAACCTTCGTTCCAGATTAGGACCAGTAAAAGCTACGTGCATTTTGCTTATTGTGATTTATACATTGCTCAGGTAAATACTTTTAACTTATTTTCCCTATATGGGCTTGGGTTACGGTATATAGCATACCGCTTGATCGGGCATCAAATTCTCCACCGTCGAGTGGGTAATTGAATAAATTTGATCGGCTCGTTTAAACAGTCTTGTTACTTAAAGCCTTTGGGGGGTTAATGACCATGTCCCGGATATCCTCGGCATCATTTTACGAAATGGCCACGACTTAAGCGCGGGGTGTAGGCGTACACCCGTCAGTGCATAAAAGAATATTGTGGTGTGTCTATTGATCTTTAACCCGGACAAAATCCGGGCTACTGAACGCACAAGGAACATGTTATTCGTTCACAAGATTATATTATTTAAATAATTCTCCCAAGTTAAATAAAATGTTTATGCCATGTGCATCCAAACCAATTTTTAATCATTTTCCAAAATGAGTCAGTTGAATGTATTTACCAGTGTAAACTGACGTATTTTCCCAAAAAGATTAAATGCAGGTACTAAGCGAAATTGGCTGGGATTTCTCCTTAGCATCATAGAAGTCTCGCAAGCTTAAGATGCATGAAGTCTGTTGAACCATAAATACTATTTTTATTTCGATCCATCTGTGGATAAACTTCCGAATATTGTGACATTTGAAATTTATAATATTAAATTCGGTTGTATCATATTTTAAATTTGCTTCCGCTGTGCATATTGATATTGTGTTGTTTGACTATTATGTTGCCAACCACGTCACGATACTCCCCCCACCGGGCCCACCGGTGACACGTGGAAATCGGGGTGTGACAGGTTGGTAACAGAGCCAACACTGAGCGAATTAAACACTAGCCTTTTGTGTTTAATCTCAGTTACACAATTGCACAATTCTAAACTTTCAAGTCTAGACAAATAACATAGGACAAATTCCACCTTGTTTGTGTTGTCCTTTATTTTGCATATATTTTTGTATTGTTATCTTATATTCAATTAACAGGACAAAATGCCTCCAAGGTTCTTCCGTAGGAGAGGACGAGGCAAGGGGCCGATTACCGCCCCCAACGATAACGAGGCAGGACCCTCGAATGTACGAGCTCCTTCAACAACAGAGAGTGATGATCCACGGCAAAACCGAAGGAACCTATTTGAGCTGGCCAGACGGTCGGTATCTCACAGCTCTACCCCTCCGGTCCAAAACCCGTATGGGCCACAACCGGACTACGAGCCGAACAACCCTCAGCCTTCCTTCATACCATTACAACGATCCCTGTCTCATCATTCTTTCGGGGACCCCACCCCAGTTTTTCGGGGCCGGTTTAATCCGGTAGGCTACGTGCAAGAACCCGTGGGTTTTAACCGACTGGGGCCAGACGATCACTTCTCCGGTGATAATGCGGATGACATGGACGAGGATACGGACCCCGTCGAACCTGCAAGTGGTACTCCGAACCACCCGATAGAGATCTCGGACGGATCTTCGTTTCACAGATCACCCTATGTTGGTCCAGACAGCTTCCAAGCCATGTTCACTCGGCACGAGTGGTACTATACACCTCCTCACCATTCGTCGCCTCATCAGCAGCAACAGCAGCAGCAGCAGGAACAGGATCCCTCTGTGGATTCCAGATTCGTGGCAGTCACGCCACCGCCTCCACCGCCGCCAGTGCAGCCGGCACCGCCGCAACCGCCGAGGCGAAGGAGAACCGATGCGCGCATATCGTCACGAGCAGGGGACTTCCATTTCAGTTCCCTACGTCAATCCAGTGGCAGCCACTATCCGCCACACCAGGAGGACCCACAAATGGGTGGACCCTCCAACCCAGCTGTGCCACAGCCACCGCCAATGGGTTTAGACAACCCAATTCCAGCATATACGGGTCCCATGGCGTATAACCCATTTGAACCGCCGAATCACCACAACTACGGTTACGCGGAGGCCGACCCTTACATGTTAGCGGCGAACTACAACGCCCAAGGACCCTATGGAGATCCATGGGGAGTAGGGTACCCTACACAGGGGTACCAGATACCTCCTAGGCCTATTATCAGGACGCAATCGCAGCCGCCACGGTTTTCTCCCCCAGAAAGGGAAGAAATCCTACAAAGGTTGGATGAAGTAGAGCGAGGTTTCCACCGTGACCGTAGGGAGAGACAGACCTTCTTCCAAGGATTAGAAAGTTTGATCAAAGGGAAGAACAAGAAGGATCATTGAATCCTTCCAATTATTGTTGAGCCCCTGCGTGGGCCTGTATTTGCTGTATTTGTTTAAGCCCCTGCGTGGGTTTGTATGTGTGTTTGTTTGACCCCTGCGTGGGTCTATTTTCCGTTAACCCCTGCGTGGGTATGATGTTTGCTTAAAGTCCCTGCGTGGACTAGTTTGTTTGTTTAAAGTCCCTGCGTGGACGAGCATGTTGATTTACCCCTACGTGGGTACTTGTTAGTTGGAAGAGACCCGTTTAGGGCAGCGTGTATTATTATAATAAATTAATGGAATGTTGGTTTTATAAATTTCATGTTTGCCATTATGTGCATGTATAAATTATAAATGAAATAAATAAATTAAGATCATTCCTTTTTGAAATAATCTGCCTATGTAAATTTTAATAAGAATCTTAAAGTGTGAAACCTAGCCTTCGGGTCCTTTTAAGGCCGGGCCAAGATGGTAAGACCTGTTTAAAAGATTCGTATCCCTGTTAACATCTGAAAACATGTTAACACTCCTGGCAGACGTGATTCATTAGAAATCACACACGTCATTATTATTAACGGATTCTTTAAAAGATTCCTAACCCATTATATGATCTCTGAATCATGGGTTTAGGTCATCAATTTAGATGATCATATTTTTACCATACGTGGTAATATAGTGCCTACGGGCCCTGCTCATTTCCATATGAGCCAAAAGACAGTGGTAGCGATGACTCCCTGTCAGATAAAGGTAATGAACTAGGTTCAAACCTTCATGCTTTGATTCTCTGAAATCATAGCTTATAATTTATAAATGTCCTTGTGACCAGGCCTATTGTGCCAGTATACCTTAATGTTTTGATTCTCTGAAATCATAGATTAAATAAAAATGTCCACATGACTAGGCCTTTTGTGCCACAAATAAAACTATTGTTGTTTTATAATTAGGATAAATTATTATAGAAATCCTAAATAAATATGATTAACAAATTAACCAAATATGGTCTCTGTTTACCATGGTTAATGAATTTCCCTAAGGGGAAATTCCATAATAAACTCCCAAATAAACTATTGTCCTTGTTTTCTGCAACAGTTCAATTAAAATGGCTAACTCGGACGAGGGTAATAGTCATCCAGTGGAGGTTAATAATGACGCCCGAATTAATCTAACGGGTGCAGAATTGAAAGCGATCATAGATGGCGCTGTTACACAGGCTTTGGAAAGGCAGTATGAAGAGTACAGTGGGACTCGTAGTAGGATCCAATCTACACAGCCTTCAAAGCCACCGTCCAAGAAGGACGACCCGAAGAAAAACAATGATCGACGCTCCTCGAACCACAGTGCTCCATCTCAGCAGGTTATACGTATTCAAGGGCCCCGTGACAAGGGTTGCTCGTATAAATATTTTGTTTCTTGCAAGCCCCGGGATTTCACTGGGGAGAAGGGAGCCATTGACTGTATGACATGGCTGGATGAGATGGATACGGTTGTAGACATCAGCGGATGTGCTGAGAGAGACGTGGTCAAGTTTGTGTCGCAGTCTTTTAAGGGCGAAGCGTTAGCATGGTGGAGATCTCTGATTGAGGCCACCGGAAAAATCCCATTGTATAATATGTTGTGGGATCAATTTGTTGCCCTTATCAAGGAAAATTACTGCCCTCAGCATGAGGTGGAGAAGATAGAATCTGATTTTCTATCATTGGTGATGACAAACCTTGACTGTCAAGCTTACCTAACGAGCTTCAACACGATGTCCCGGTTGGTTCCTTATCTGGTAACCCCGGAGCCAAAAAGAATCGCTCGTTTTATCGGTGGTTTAGCCCCCGAGATCAAGGCAAGCGTTAAAGCTTCTCGGCCAGCTACTTTTAGATCAGTAGCTGACATTTCCTTATCCCTCACTCTGGATGCGGTCAGGCAGAGATCGCTGAGGAATAAGGAGGCTGAGAAGAGAAAACGTGAAGATGATGGTTCACGCAGATCGAACAAGAAGCACCGTGGGAACGGTGATAGCAAGAAAGGATATGACTCAAGGAAAGAGGGGCATAATTCTGTTGAGAAGCCCAAATGCAAGATATGCAAGAAACAGCACTTTGGAAAGTGCAGACTTCAGTCGAACTCACAGACTCAGTCAAAATCTTATGCTTGTGGCATTTGCAAGTCCACGGATCACAAAACCTTGGATTGCAAGAAGATAAAAGACGCAACGTGCTACCGTTGCAATGAAAAGGGCCACATTAAAACCAACTGCCCTAAGTACAACAAGAAGCCTGAAGAGGCCAAGAAGACTAATGCCAGAGTCTTCAGAATGGACGCAAAAGAAGCGGTTCTGGACGGAAACGTTATTACAGGTACTTTCCTTGTAAATGACGTCTTTGCTAGAGTACTTTTCGATTCAGGCGCTGATAAGTCTTTCGTTGATAATAAGTTTTGTGAATTGTTGAAATTACCTGTCAAAACCTTAAGTGTGAATTATGAGGTGGAGTTAGCAGATGGTACCCTAGAAACCGTCTCAACTGTGTTAGATGGATGTGTTATATCCATTAAGAACCATTCTTTTCCTCTGTCTCTACTTCTCTTTAAATTGGCCGGTTTTGACATAGTTCTGGGTATGGACTGGTTATCTCATAACCAGGCCCAAATTGTCTGTAACAAGAAACAAGTGGTGATAAAGACTCCGTCTGGTGAATCACTTACCATTCGGGGAGATACCCAGTACGGACTGCCTGAGCAAGTGACTATGCTCAAGGCTTCAAAATGTTTAAAGAAGGGTTGTGTCATCTACATGGCGCAAGTGATTATTGATGAGCCTAAACCGAAGATAGAAGACATCCCTGTCATCTCTGAATTCCCAGAAGTTTTTCCGGAAGAACTACCTGGTTTGCCACCAAATAGGCAAGTGGAATTCAGGATTGATATCATCCCCGGAGCTGCACCAGTTTCCAGAGCACCCTATAGGTTGGCTCCAACGGAGATGAAAGAATTAAGGACACAGCTAGACGAATTGCTAGCCAAGGTTTTCATAAAACCTAGTTCGTCTCCTTGGGGGGCGCCAGTCCTGTTTGTCAAGAAGAAGGACGGATCGATGCGTCTGTGCATCGATTATCGTGAGCTTAATAAGGTCACGATCAAGAATAGGTATCCTTTGCCTAGGATCGACGATTTGTTCGATCAATTGCAAGGAGCAAGTTATTTCTCAAAGATTGATTTGAGGTCAGGTTACCATCAACTGAAGGTTAGAGATGAAGACGTGCATAAAACAGCATTTAGGACTCGTTATGGTCATTACGAGTTCCTAGTGATGCCTTTTGGGCTCACTAATGCGCCGGCCGCGTTCATGGACCTCATGAATCGCGTTTGCAAGCCGCACTTAGATAAATTCGTCATCGTTTTCATCGACGACATTCTTATTTATTCGAAGAACCAAGCTGACCACGAGAAACACCTTCGATGTATTCTCAAACTCCTGCATCAGGAGAAGCTCTATGCCAAATTCTCTAAATGTGAATTTTGGCTTCGAGAGGTCCAATTCCTTGGACACGTGGTTAGTGAGCGTGGTATCCAAGTAGATCCCGCTAAGGTTGAAGCAGTTATGAACTGGCAAGAACCAAAGACGCCTACTGAGATTCGTAGCTTCCTGGGATTGGCAGGATATTACAGGCGTTTCATTGAAAAATTTTCAAGGATTGCTGCACCCCTAACTTCCTTGACCAAGAAGAAAGTAAAGTTCGTTTGGGGCCCAAAGCAGCAAGAGTCCTTTGATATTCTGAAGCAGAAGTTGAGCAACGCCCCAGTACTGACATTGCCAGATGGAATAGAAGATTTTGTGGTTTACTGCGATGCTTCACACACTGGCATGGGGTGTGTGCTTATGCAAAAAGGCAAGGTTATTTCCTATGCATCACGACAGTTAAAGGTGCATGAAAAGAATTACACCACCCACGACTGATGTATTGTAAAATACATCTTTATTCGCGTCTAGGTTTGTTCGGTTTTAGTTAGATTTAGTGTCGTTTTAGTTTAGATTGTATTTGCTTTTGATTTATTTGTGTTTTCAGGTATTTGGAGCTGAAACGTGCAATAAATGAGTAAAATATGACAAGGGAAAGTGTCGGGTCAAGAATCGGAAGCTCGTGAGCGAAACGGAACGAAAAAGCGGATCTGGAGCTCGCTAGCGGCCCGCGTGAACTTACATGCATCTTATAAGCGGGCCGCATGAGATTACAAATGGTTTTCGGAGATTATCAGGCGCGCGGCCCGCGTCCACTTATGTTGAATCTCCATGCGGGCCGCGAGGGGTTTGGTTACGTGAAACAATGTCGTGAACAGCAAGGATGTTAGGGTTTCTTGATTATATATGATCATAATTGACAACAGCCGAAAAAAAAAGAACAACAACTTTACGAATTTTAGACATCTTGGGCGACCACTAGAGGCTGATTAAGGGCTGTTGAAGTGCTCGGGATGCGTGGAATCATCGGGGATCATTCAGGAGCACTCGGGATAGAAGAAAACGGGTTTTACAATCTTGTTCATTCGTTTTTCGTTTGTTTTTGATTATTCGATGATGAATTCTGTTTTTGATTTTGATTGCTATGTTTTTAGACATGATTATTGGCTAAATTTCTGTTACTACCTAGACATGGATGAATGATTGTTTAAGTTTGATTATTTTTGGATTTATGGAAGCTATGGATAGTTTATAAATTGTAAACGGTTTGTTCCATCAGTTAGATGTGTTTGCGTGCTTGATGTTATTTTATTATTGATTATTGCTTCGCTTGAATCTTGGTGACAGTCTTTATCACGGAATAGAGTCGGGCTAGGGTTTTAGGTTTTGGTGAGTGTCTATATCACATAATAAACCTTTGATCCTTTAGGGTGAAAATCATGTAAGTAACCTTAGAAGTAATATTTGGTAATTTAATAAAATCAAGTGTTCTACTAATCATCAATAGCTGTAAGGTGCGAGATTATTGCTAGGTCTAAGTGATTAAACCGCAAGGTGGGTCCTTCTTAGAAAGTTAACCTATTTGCTGCTGTCTAGCAAGTCTAACTGAGAAAACAAACCTATCCTAGGTTTAGGTCTCGTAAGGGAGTGAGCCTTGTAGGATACTTTTATAAACACCATTAGATGTCTTGTAAGAGAGTCTAAAACCGGTAGTTTAACAACCTTTAGGGGATCTTAGCGTGCTCTTGAAAAGGTCCTTAGATTTCCCGATAGGTGAGAATTTCAAGATCCCGGTTCCATAGCAGACAATTTCCAATTATAATCATAACTAAAAGCAATCAGGATTCCTGTCTAGGTAGTTCTTTCATCAACCTTGAGTTCAGTCTTCGTGAGAGTTCGTGTCTAGTTCGTCTAGTCTAGCTAGTATTTATTATTTGCATTCTTAGGATTTTTAGAAACCCCCCCCCCCTCAATAAACAAATGGTTAAGTCGTGTCAGTTTTAGTCTAGATAGAGTCAGTAGCGTAATCAGTAGAGTCTCGTGGGTTCGATACTCGGACTTACTTTAGCTTTACTACATTGATCGGTACACTTGCCGGATGTGTGGTTTAGGGTTTTAGGTCGAGTCTTAGTTTATAAATTTAAAGCTTAGAGTGTCTAATTTAGGGTTAATTTAGTTGTTTTTATTAAACCACTTTCAGCACATCAAGTTTTTGGCGCCGTTGCCGGGGACTCTTTGGCGATTGCGTTGATTACTTTGTTTGGACTTGCTTGATATCATACGTGCTATTTGTGTTAGTTGAGTCGTAGGAGTCTAAAAATTAAAAAAAAAATCCAAAAATATTTGCTTTAGTGTCTTTTCTAGATTAGTGAGTCATTGTCAGAGTCTTCTTACTTGTTCGTATTCGGTTTTTCAGTTGATGCCCCATACGCGTTCGCAGGGACCTCCGCCGCTTCCGTTTACGATCAAGTCTTCCTTCTCGTCTTCTGCGTCCGAGGTGAGTTCTTCTAGTTCCTCTTCGTTTTCACAGCCCACCCCCGCTTTCGATTTCACACCCAAGTCATCACCACACGTTTCCCCCCACGTTTCCCCACCACCTTCCCGTTCTCGTTCGCCTAGTCCTCCACCCGCCATGGCGAACCGTACCGTTTACCAGTAGGCTACCACCGGTTTCACCGGTGCTACTTCACCCATCACCCTTCCGAACATAGCGAATGATAGGTCTTGGCAGATTCCTTCTTACATCATGACAACCATCACCAATTCTTGCCAGTTCCATGGTCGTGACGACGAGGATGCACCCGCTCATATCAATCGCATCACTCGTCTTTGTGGCACCTACTCCATAGAGGGTGTCAATCTAGATGCTAGGTACTTACAGGTCTTCCCGTTTTCACTCGCTGGACGCGCAGCCGTCTGGTTCGATTCTCAGCCAGCAGGCACTTTCACTACTTGGGCTGGTCTTCGCGATGCTTTCATAGCAAAATACTTCCCGCCAGCCAAGGCATCTCGCCTTCGTGATCAGATACACTCCTTTCGTATGGAGCCTGATGAGCCGTATCACTTAGCTTGGGAGCATTTTCAGACGCTTCTTTCTCGTTGTTCACAGCATGGTTTGTCCGACTGGGCGTTAGTTGAAAAGTTATATAACGGACTTACTCCTGAGATTAGAGCGCGATTCGATACTTCAGCAGGAGGACAGCTTATGGGAAAGAAGACGGTGGTTGAGTGCAATGATTTGTTTGAGAGTTTTGCACATTCTGATATGGACTACAGCTCTACCAGCAGGACTTCCATTCCTGTTCGTACCTCCACGGCCGGTCGAGGGGTAAACCAAGTTAGCTCGGATTCGTCGGTAGTTGCTGAAGTCGAGATTTTGAAGCGAGAGATTGATGAGTTAAAGAAGAAAGTTGATAGGTGTGAGCTTTGTAGGGGAGGTCACGACACGCTCGATTGTCCCACACTTACGTTAGAGCAGGTAGAGTACATAGCCGGTCAGTCTAGGGGTCCCACGAATCCTTTCAATTCCAATTACAATTCCAACTGGCAGGGTAGTGGTAGTAGTTTTCGCCCTTCTGGCAATCCCCCTGGTTTCCCATCTGGTCAGTATCAAAATAGGGGGCCGGGTCTTTACACGTATAGTGGTTCGGGTTCGAGTGGTCAGTTTGCGAGTGGAGGGTCGAGTCAGGAGAGTCAAGGTAGTGGAAAGGCTCCAGAGGGTAGTATGAGTAGGATGGAGGAGATGTTAGCTCAGATGATGACACACAGTCAGGCGATGATGACACGACATCAGGCGACGCAGAAATCCTTAGATGAATTTATTCAAACTCAGAATCAAATTAATAAGAGTCACGATCTTCAGCTAAAAAATCAAGAGTCCACTCTTCTAGATCTTAAGAGAACAGTAGGGGATATAGCTAGGCAGTTGAAAGAATCCCCTTCTGGTCAGTATTCAGGTACCACCCACCCAGTCCACCATTCTGTGAAAGCAATTACTACTCGTAGTGGGTTGAGTCTAGGAGAGGTCGTGAGAGAGAGAGTTGAGGAAGAAGAAGATGATTATGTAGATGAGGTGATTGAGTTGGAGGCTCCAGGCAAGGTGCAACATAGGCTAGACCCAGCAAGTACCGCACACGCCGAGAAGTCGCCAGTAGAGAAGAAAGAGGAGAAGCAGCCGAGGAAGGTTCGGCCACCACCGCCTGTGATTGATATTTCGCGTCTTCCGTTTCCCGCTCGAGCCAGGCAGCAGATATATGCTAGGGAGTATGACAAATTCCTTGAGATGTTCACCCAGTTGAAGGTAAATCTTCCGTTCATAGAGGCGTTGAGATCCATACCCAAATACATCAAGTTCCTTAAGGATTTTCTAAAGCGTAAGGATAGGGTAGGTGAGAGTTCGAGTGATCCATTGAGTGGAGAGTGTCCGGCAGTGATTCTAAATAAACTTCCTGAGAAACTTACCGATCCTGGCATTTTCACGATTCCTTGTTTGTTTGGTGGTGATGTTAGAAACCACGCATTAGCAGACCTAGGTGCTAGTATTAATTTGATGCCATATTCATTTTACGAAAAACTAGGCCTTGGTGATTTGAAGCCGACTCGTATGACCCTTTCGTTAGCGGATAAGTCAGTTAAGTATCCTAGGGGGATAGTAGAAAATTTGTTGGTAAAAGTTGATAAGTTTGTTTTTCCGGCCGATTTTGTAGTGCTAGATATGGAGGCCGATGATAGAGTGCCGTTGATTTTAGGGCGCCCGTTCTTGAACACTTCTAAAGCGCTTATCGATGTTTTCTTAGGCACGATCACACTTAGAGCGGGTGACGAGTCGGTAGTGTTTGAGGTAAATAATGCGAGAGGGGCAAGTGCGAGAGTTGAGGCGATTGCATCGGTAGAGGAGAGTGAGAAGGGTGAGAGAGACGGGGAAGAGATGTTGAGTGAGCTGACTTTAGAGGAGATGTTAAAACCCAAGTGTGGGGATCCGCCGGATGGAAGAGTCGAAGAGTTGGAAGAGAGATTGTCGAGGTTGGAGTCTAGGATAGAGACACTGAGTAAGGCTCAGTGTGGGGATAGTTTTAAATATGATACGTTTAGATTTAAACCGCCTGATTGCGAGTCGATGGAGTATGAGAGATTTAGGAGAGATTCGAGCGATTTTGTGAATTGTAGTGCTAAGGCCCGTACGAGTTGGTGTGGAGGTGAGCTCCGCATATACGATCCTCCGTAATTCTGTGAACATTTGTGATTACTTGTAGAGTTTGTATTTTGAGTCGTATTTCGTGTCGTGTCGTTAGTTAGGTTGTGTGCGTCGTTTTGTGTTTTTGTGTCCGTATCGTATCTTGTCAAGTATTCTGCAGGTTTGCATCACCTTCACGTGGCCGAGATCGACACCGAGCAGCTTTACAGGTTTGTTTGACGTTAAAAACGACAAAAACGAGTGCAGGGGCAGTTTGGGAATAAAGAAAATTGAATTCTGCATAATTCCGCTGATGCTGCATGTTGTTCTGCTGTACCTGCTGTTCAGGCGGCCCGCCTTAGCTTAACCTGATTTTCATGCGGGCCGCGCGGGTTATAAAAGTTCTGCCGGAAGTTTAAGTGAAGGCGGCCCGCATTAACTTATCATTATACCTTAAGCGGGCCGCGAGCCATTTCTGATGTTATTGGGCTGTTCCGGCCCATTGGGTTCAGTCATTTTGATCCATTATCCATGTTCACATTCATCCAGTTAACCATTATCATTCGGGTTGGTTCGGGTCGACGTTCAGGTATGTTTCCTGCAGTTGTTGTTGTTGTATTTGAGTCATTTGTTACCGGGTTTATTTCCATCTTAAGTTTGGGGAAACGGGGTGTATATTTTTAAAGAGATAAAATGTGATTTTTCACTAAACATTCAACCCGTTATCCGTTGCATCCACACTTGGTCAGGTTTGGCACTTGGGTTGTTCGAGGGCGAGCAAAGTGCTGGGAGGGGGTAAGATGGAAATTCGGTGGTGTAATTTTGAGTCTTTTATTTTGTACCATGCGTCTAATTTAGTAGTTTTTGAGTCTTTTTGTGTTTAGAGTCGGTACTGCTTTGGGTGGTTGCTTGTTTTTGAGTATGCAGGTTTGAATATGTACCACCCGTACTCAATCTCCATTCGGGTGATTTTGGAGCTGCTGATCGAATTTCAAGGCATTTATCAAGCATACTAGTCAGTGTCAAAGCCGATCGCGAACGAAATGCTATACGATCGAGCTGGATTGGACGAGAGATTTGGAGCTTACGCATTAATTAACCAGCTAAGTCCTTTCCGATTTGCCCTTTGTCTTTTGTTTCTTATTTATTTTTAGTTTTTGAGTCGGTTTCCATCCTACATTGAGGGCAATGTAAAGTTTAAGTGTGGGGATGGAAACTATCGTTTAGTGTCATTAGTTAGTGTGTCTTTTGAGTCATAAAAATTCGAAAAATACAAAAAAATAAAAAAAAATTGAAAAATCCAAAAAAATGAAAAAATCAGAAAAATGTCTTTTGAAATAAGAAGTTTGCAAAATAAAAACGGAAAATGATAGAAAAGTCGGGTTTTTGGTCGGGTTCAAATAATAATAATATCAGAATAATATAATTGAGCTTGTGTCTAGTTTGGGATGCGCGGGTAGGCTCGGTTCGGTTCTGGGTTCCTTTGATCTTAAAATTACCTAATTGTCGGTCTACTAGTGGGTTCTCATCTAGGGAGAGTGGGGAAATTGAAACTGCCAAAAATAGTATAAGGGGCACCGTTATAAGCTAAGATCGTTAGAGTTTTTGGTCATTATCTCGTTGGAAAAGAAAAAAAAATAGAATAAAAGTGAGCTAGAAACTAAATGAAAGTAACACAGGTCTATGTAATCCGAGTTGGGGATAGCGACTCTACAGCCGGAATGCCTCTGGGATGTGTGAAATCGACTTGCCGAATAAAAGTACCGAAACCTATGTAGTCTGTGATTGGGGATAGCGACTCTACAGTCGGATTACCGCTTGGTTAGGGAAAGCATCGTCTAGTCTCACGAATGAAAAAAAAAAAAAAAACAAGCAAACAAAAAGAAAAAAAATGGAAAAATAGATTTGATTTTAAACTCTCTTTATCTTGGTATAAAACGGTTAGGAAATAACCCAGTGGTTGTTCCTTTTGTCCTATAAGCTTGAGGGGGGATTAGGTGGACTTGCGATTCTTAGTGTGAGACCCTAGGTAGATTGACCGAACTTGAACTAAATTGCATGATAAGGGCTTGGAACTGGGTTGGGTTTAAGTGGATCGATATACTTGCAATCGCGGCTAACACGAGTTTCGATTTTAATAAAATAATTTATACTTTGGCCCGTTTAACTATTCCGACTATGATTCCGTTTGCCTAATTCTTTTTCGAGGACGAAAAAAGAGTAAGTGTGGGGATATTTGATGTATTGTAAAATACATCTTTATTCGCGTCTAGGTTTGTTCGGTTTTAGTTAGATTTAGTGTCGTTTTAGTTTAGATTGTATTTGCTTTTGATTTATTTGTGTTTTCAGGTATTTGGAGCTGAAACATGCAATAAATGAGTAAAATATGACAAGGGAAAGTGTCGGGTCAAGAATCGGAAGCTCGTGAGCGAAACGGAATGAAAAGCGGATCTGGAGCTCGCTAGCGGCCCGCGTGAACTTACATGCATCTTATAAGCGGGCCGCATGAGATTACAAATGGTTTTCGGAGATTATCAGGCGCGCAGCCCGCGTCCACTTATGTTGAATCTCCATGCGGGCCGCGAGGGGTTTGGTTACGTGAAACAATGTCGTGAACAACAAGGATGTTAGGGTTTCTTGATTATATATGATCATAATTGACAACAGCCGAAAAAAAAGAACAATAACTTTACGAATTTTAGACATCTTGGGCGACCACTAGAGGCTGATTAAGGGCTGTTGAAGTGCTCGGGACGCGTGGAATCATCGGGGATCATTCAGGAGCACTCGGGATCGAAGAAAACGGGTTTTACAATCTTGTTCATTCGTTTTTCGTTTGTTTTTTATTATTCGATGATGAATTCTGTTTTGATTTTGATTGCTATGTTTTTAGACATGATTATTGGCTAAATTTCTGTTACTACCTAGACATGGATGAATGATTGTTTAAGTTTGATTATTTTTGGATTTATGGAAGCTATGGATAGTTTATAAATTGTAAACGGTTTGCTCCATCAGTTAGATGTGTTTGCGTGCTTGATGTTATTTTATTATTGATTATTGTTTCGCTTGAATCTTGGTGACGGTCTTTATCACGGAATAGAGTCGGGCTAGGGTTTTAGGTTTTGGTGAGTGTCTATATCACATAATAAACCTTTGATCCTTTAGGGTGAAAATCATGTAAGTAACCTTAGAAGTAATATTTGGTAATTTAATAAAATCAAGTGTTCTACTAATCATCAATAGCTGTAAGGTGCGAGATTATTGCTAGGTCTAAGTGATTAAACCGCAAGGTGGGTCCTTCTTAGAAAGTTAACCTATTTGCTGCTGTCTAGCAAGTCTAACTGAGAAAACAAACCTATCCTAGGTTTAGGTCTCGTAAGGGAGTGAGCCTTGTAGGATACTTTTATAAACACCATTAGATGTCTTGTAAGAGAGTCTAAAACCGGTAGTTTAACAACCTTTAGGGGATCTTAGCGTGCTCTTGAAAAGGTCCTTAGATTTCCCGATAGGTGAGAATTTCAAGATCCCGGTTCCATAGCAGACAATTTCCAATTATAATCATAACTAAAAGCAATCAGGATTCCTGTCTAGGTAGTTCTTTCATCATCCTTGAGTTCAGTCTTCGTGAGAGTTCGTGTCTAGTTCGTCTAGTCTAGCTAGTATTTATTATTTTCATTCTTAGGATTTTTAGAAACCCCCCCCCCCCTCAATAAACAAATGGTTAAGTCGTGTCAGTTTTAGTCTAGATAGAGTCAGTAGCGTAATCAGTAGAGTCTCGTGGGTTCGATACTCGGACTTACTTTAGCTTTACTACATTGATCGGTACACTTGCCGGTTGTGTGGTTTAGGGTTTTAGGTCGAGTCTTAGTTTATAAATTTAAAGCTTAGAGTGTCTAATTTAGGGTTAATTTAGTTGTTTTTATTAAACCGCTTTCAGCACATCAACGACTTGGAGTTGGGTGCCGTTGTGTTCGCACTAAAACTGTGGAGGCATTATCTTTATGGAATCAAATGTGTGATCTATTCTGATCACAAGAGCCTCCAGCATCTGTTCAATCAGAAGGAATTAAACATGAGACAACGCCGTTGGATGGAGACTTTGAATGATTATGATTGTGAAATCAAGTACCATCCCGGCAAGGCGAATGTAGTCGCCGATGCCTTGAGTAGAAAGGAGAGGGTGAAACCTATCCGAATCAATGCCAAGCGCATGGAGATAAAGAATAATTTGATTGAAAGGTTGTTAGCTGCACAGAAGGAAGCTGTGTTGGAAGCTAACTATCCTAACGAAAAGTTAGGAGTAACTGAGGAGCAGTTAACTCTTAGCAAGGACGGAATTTTACGATTAAATGGACGCATATGGGTTCCAATTTATGGAGGACTTCGAGATGTCATCCTCCAAGAAGCCCATAGTTCCAAATACTCCGTTCATCCTGGAGCTGATAAGATGTACCAGGATCTAAAGGCAAATTATTGGTGGATAGGCTTGAAAAAGTCTGTAGCCACTTATGTAGCAAAATGCTTGACATGTGCGCAAGTCAAAGCCGAGCATCAAAAGCCGCCAGGTTTGCTACAACAGCCTGAACTTCCTACGTGGAAGTGGGAAATGGTGACGATGGATTTCATCACCAAGTTGCCAAAGACAAGGAAAGGCAATGATACAATATGGGTTATAGTTGACAGACTGACTAAGTCAGCTCATTTCTTACCCATCAAGGAGACTTATAGCTCCGACATGTTAGCCCAGTTATACGTTGATAAGATTGTAGCCTTACATGGCATACCTGTGGCTATTATCTCTGATAGAGATACTAGGTACACGCCACATTTTTGGAAGAGTTTCCAACAATCTTTGGGCACACGTTTGAATTTTAGTACGGCTTATCATCCTCAGACTGACGGTCAGAGTGAGCGTACTATTCAAACGTTGGAAGACATGCTACATGCATGTGCGATCGATTTGGGTGGTAGTTAGGATAAGAACCTACCACTAATCGAATTCTCCTACAACAATAGCTACCATACCAGCATTAAGGCTGCGCCTTTTGAGGCATTATACGGTAGAAAGTGTAGATCGCCTATTTGTTGGGCGGAAGTTGGAGATGTCCAGTTATCAGGACCAGAGATCGTGTTCGAAATGACGGACAAGATTGTCCAGATTCGTGACCGTCTCAAAGCTGCCCGGGATAGGCAGAAAAGTTACGCTGATCCTAAGCGTAAGGATTTTCACTTCGAAGTAGGTGACAAAGTCCTACTTAAAGTGTCACCCTGGAAAGGAGTGATGCGGTTTGGTAAGAAAGGCAAGCTAAGCCCGAGATACATAGGACCTTTCGAGGTTATCGAACGTGTCGGGTCAGTTGCCTATAAGTTAAACTTACCAGAAGAGCTCAGTGGAATTCACAATGTGTTCCACATCTGCAATCTGAAGAAGTGCTTCGCTGATGAATCACTGGCTATACCACACACAGATATGCATATAGATGAGAGCTTAAAATTTGTTGAAAAACCTTTGTCGATTGAAGATCGGCGGGTAAAGAAGCTTCGAAGGAAGCATGTACCTATTGTAAAGGTCAAATGGGATGCCCGTAGAGGTCCCGAATTCACATGGGAAGTTAAATCCACGATGAAAGAAAAGTACCCTTACTTATTTCAGTAAATCTCGGGTCGAGATTTATTTTAAGGGGGTGAGGATGTAACACCTCGAAAATTCACGTCCTATAATGTGTTGACACGTGTCATAAAGTTTGAACGTGTGAAAGAATGTTATAAAAGGACTAAAGTTGACAAACATGGAAAGTATGTGATTATACGGGTTCTAAATGTCAACAGTGAATAAATATACTTCATAATAACCCTACATGATGTTTACAACATCAAACGAATAAATCATGGATCATACGAAGCAAAAAAGTGAGAGATTACAAACTACAGGGGTTAAATGTGTCAACATGTTTAAAGATATACCTCTGAGTGACCTTCTGACAAACCTGAAGCTTTGTAACTGTTAATTATGCTCACTAGGATGCACGATATAAATTTCGTAAAGTTTCGTTATCGTATGAGAAAGTTATGACCAAATTCGTGTGCGAGGGGTTAAAGTGTTAACGTTGAAAGTTAAGACTTTTCGGGTTAACCGGAAGTGTTCAGGGACGTGGCAAAGTGGGTATAAGTCCTAAAGCCCTTGTGGGTAAATATAAGGGGGTCAAAATGCAAGAAATAACCTTGGTTGCCCTTTCGTGAAGCGAAAGGACAAGTTTCAAAACAACAAAAAATGAAAAATCTGAATTTCAGGCCCAGGCGGCCCGCGTTGAGATCTGTTATACGTGAGGCGGGCCGCGTCAGGCACCCAGAACCAGAAAAAGGCAACAGCTACCTGTAAACGCGGAAAACCGATCTTTAAACGACATTAATGCAATGTGGGCGACCCCTAAACAGTCCTAGACACTAGGAACACATGTTGGAAGGTTGTGGTCAGCTGATAGACTTGTGTGTCAAAGATTGGTGGTGAAATTTTCACTATAAAAGGACCATGATCTTGCAACAAGTCTTCACACCTTCCTTCAAGCTATCTGATCACTTCTGGAGCTCAAACTTCCTCTCAAGTGTTCTCTAATCAAGCTTAGGACTTCAGTAAGTGTTCTAATCCTTCTTTAATTGAGTTTAGCTTAGTTTATTAGCTAAAAGTCAAACCGTCGTAATTACGGTTTGACTTCGAGATTAGTCAACAATGGCTCAGTCATATCTCAAATTAAAAGTAGGTATAAGTTGGTATTTATGTGGGTAATAAACCCTCAAAAGGGTTCCCCCTGATTACCACTCTAACCAGGTCAAAAGTCGGGTCAAACGTGTACTTAAAAAGTCAACAGAAAGTTTAAAATGCCATTTATGCATAATTAACATTATAGATCATATACAACCTGTTTGATCATTGTTATAACTTAGTAATAAGTGTAAGAACATGTCTAAACATGTTCAACCCGACAAATTCCTGTAAATACCCGGTTCGGAACCGAAAGTCACATAGTTTGACTTTCACTTTGACTTTCAGTTCTGACCCGTTTAGGCATGTTTTAGAAATGCCTCAGAGCTTTAATTGGACTAGGTTACATGTTAGAATAACCCTCTGTGATGTTACACCTTGGTTCACTAGATATCCAATTAATATGCATGTTTCCGTTAATTGCTCATATGTTGACCGTTATGCCCTTATTACCTTAAAACATGATTTTTGGAAATGTAAAAGAGTATAAACTTTAATTACTGATATATAAACTTGTATGCAAAGTTTGACATCAGTTTGATTTGTAGATTAAGAGTTATGCTCATTATCGCAAAATGAATGCTTTATGTTAATAAAACGGCGTAATTAGCGTATAGCCTAGTTAAGCCTACTTTTTGATATCAAATCTTTTACCCAATGATGCAATATATTATTTTAGGATTTTTAAAGATTTTTAATTAATTTTAGGCTGAGCATAACTAGTAGTCGTAGGCTTAACCCGGTAATTGTCGGTTTTGCCCTTACGGGCCATAAAATGAGTTTTACATATCTAAACGACTCCAAACCTTTTGCTACTGATCACATATGATAAATAAAATATTTTAAGCCTTCTGGAAAGATAAAAATATCAGATTTAAGTATCGAACCCGGAAATGGCCTTTAATCGCCTTATTAAGCGTTTTTAACGCATAGTATGTAATAAAATTATATTGAACATACCCGGGTTGATACCTACTGATATTTTAGGCAAATTATAATATTTTAACAGTAAGCAAAGGTTGATAAACTCAGACTTCAGTTTTGAGCTTTTCGGCTTATGTGAAATTACCAAAATACCCCTACGGGGCATAGTTTGGTTAAAAATGATAAGTTTCACATATATGCTTTAACCTACTGATATAACTTAGCAAGTTGAGTATATTTACTGATTACATCAGACCTGTAACTCAGGTTGTTACTTAAACTCTTTTATAAACTTTTAAATGACCAAACTACCCCTACGGGGCCTAGTTTGTGTTTAAACACGTTTCGGGCATAATGAAAGACATCTTACTGATGTCACAACATATTTGAGGCATAATTAACTTAGGAAACCTGTATATAGCTATCATGAATACCCGTCACGCTTATTACGCGTACGGTTCGGTTTATGTAACAAGTTTACATAAATTAGCCGAAACGGATCAAACCTTAACGGTTTTATCTCAAAATCCAGAATGTGAATAATAAACCCATATTAAACAAGTCTTCAAACTTGTCAGGTCTAAATCAAATTCTATCCGGTCTTCGCTTAATCGTGCGTACGAACCGTATTTTTTAAACTAGCCGGTCTAAGCTTAAGCTTAATTAAAGACCCGTTAGGATTCTAATAGGTTATTATAAAACCTTCGTTCCAGATTAGGAGGACCAGTAAAAGCTACGTGTATTTTTCTTATTGTGATTTATACATTGCTCAGGTAAATACTTTTAACTTATTTTCCCTATACGGGCTTGGGTTACGGTATATAGCATACCGCTTGATCGGGCATCAAATTCTCCACCGTCGAGTGGGTAATTGAATAAATTTGATCGGCTCGTTTAAACAGTCTTGTTACTTAAAGCCTTTGGGGGGTTAATGACCATGTCCCGGATATCCTCGGCATCATTTTACGAAATGGCCACGACTTAAGCGCGGGGTGTAGGCGTACACCCGTCAGTGCATAAAAGAATATTGTGGTGTGTCTATTGATCTTTAACCCGGACAAGATCCGGGCTATTGAACGCACAAGGAACATGTAATTCGTTCACAAGATTATATTATTTAAATAATTCTCCCAAGTTAAATAAAATGTTTATGCCATGTGCATCCAAACCAATTTTTAATCATTTTCCAAAATGAGTCAGTTGAATGTATTTACCAGTGTAAACTGACGTATTTTCCCAAAAAGATTAAATGCAGGTACTAAGCGAAATTGGCTGGGATTTCTCCTTAGCATAATAGAAGTCTCGCAAGCTTAAGATGCCTGAAGTCTGTTGAACCATAAATACTATTTTTATTTCGATCCATCTGTGGATAAACTTTCGAATATTGTGACATTTGAAATTTACAATATTAAATTCGGTTGTATCATATTTTAAATTTTCTTCCGCTGTGCGTATTGATATTGTGTTGTTTGACTATTATGTTGCCAACCACGTCACGATACTCCCCCCACCGGGCCCACCGCTGACACGTGGAAATCGGGGTGTGACATAAGGGATAGCGGTTCTTGATAGTTAGCTTATTCAATTCCCGATAGTCGATGCACATCCGGAACGACCCATCATTCTTTTTGACGAAAAGGACTGGCGCGCCCCATAGAGAGGTGCTCGGGCGAATGAAGCCTTTCTCAAGTAATTCTTGGAGTTGGTTTGAAAGTTCGCGCATTTCGGACGGCGCGAGTCGATAAGGAGCTTTGGCAATGGGATTTGCTCCAGGAATGAGGTCAATACGAAAGTCGATATCACGACTTGGAGGTAAACCTGGAAGATCATCTGGAAACACATGAGGAAATTCACGAACCACAGGAACGTCTTTCACTTCCTTCTTCTCTTTCTTTTCCTTCTCCGCTACTACAATGTTTGCCAAGAAAGCTCTGTATTCCTTGCGGAGATACTTGCTAGCTTGGGCACATGACATGAGTTTGAGCCCTTTCGAGGCAGTTTCACCGTATACACACAATACATCACCATTCGCGAGCGAGAATCGAATCATCT
This sequence comes from Helianthus tuberosus, assembly GCA_030545235.1. Classification (NCBI taxonomy): domain Eukaryota; kingdom Viridiplantae; phylum Streptophyta; class Magnoliopsida; order Asterales; family Asteraceae; genus Helianthus; species Helianthus tuberosus. The sequence goes on along the minus strand of CM060357.1, from coordinate 106,783,041 downwards.
TATCGTAACACACAACTTCAGCATGGTTTTCGCGTAGAAAGTCCATGCCTACTATGACGTCGAAACTTCCGAGTTGCATTGGAATGAGGTCGATTGGGAAGATGTGATTGTTCAGCTCAAGAGTACAATCACGGATAACGGAATTAACGGCGACAGTTCTTCCAGTGGCGACTTCTACATCGAATGTCGAAGAGAGTTTGGAGCGTTTACGACTAAGGAGCTTCTCGAATTCGTACGACACAAAGCAATTATCGGCTCCAGTATCAAACAAACATGATGCATAAATACCATTCACAAGGAACGTACCATTAACCACGTTGTTGTCGGCTTGGACTTGGCGCACGTTGATGTTGAAAGTGCGGCCTGTTGTTGCTGTTGCTGCTGTTGTTGCTGGTGTTGCTGCCGCTGTTGAGGCTGTTGCTGCTGGGGCTCTTGTTTCACAACCCTGTTTGGGAACATGTTGGCAAAATGATTAGGATCGCCACATGCGAAGCAGGCTCTGGATTTGACCGCGGGTGCCGGAGGAGCTTGTTGACCCTGTGGGGCGGTGAGTAGAGTTTGATGAGCAGGAGCTTGTCGAATACGGCAGTTGGCAGTAAAATGGCCGTATACATTGCAATGAGCACAAAAACGGCAAGGAATTGCAGTCGGGTGATGGTAAGTACAAGTAGGACAGAGCGGATGTGGCCCAGTGTATGCACGCTTAGCAAGAGGTGCATTGGTCACAGGCGCTGCCACTTGGCGCTGTTGAGCTGGTACGGATTGAACTGGTGCAGCAGTGATCGCACAGTTCTTGTTGCTGGAGCTGTTCTTTCTCTTGTTCTTCCTCTTGTTGCTCGATGAGGTGGGTTCAGCAGTTGGTGCGGTAGCGGTAGCTTGATGCAGATGCTTCGAAGTCTTATCCCAGACCCCAGCCTTAACCCGCTTGTCATTGATTTCAGCGGCCAGTAGATAAGTTTCCTCAATCGTCGTGGTCTTAGCCGCTTGCACGAAATCAGAAACGCAGTCGGGCAGGGCCCGGATGTACTTCTTGATTGCCATGTCTGGAGTCTTGACTTGGTCAGGGCAGATAATGCTGAGCTGCTTGAAGCGAGCAGTGAGACCAGCATTGTCACCTTCCTTTTGCTGTATGTGCCAAAATTCATCTTCTAGCTTTTGACGTTCGTGAGGAGGGCAGAATTCCTCTAGCATAACTTCCTTGAGCTCGTCCCACGACAGACCGTAGGCTGCATCGTTCCCTCGCTTGTTCCTCTCAGCCGTCCACCAGTCTAGTGCACGGGACTGGAAAACGCCGGTAGCATTAAGAGTACGGAGGTCATCAGGGCAACCACTCTGTCGCAGAGTAACCTCAATGGAGTCAAACCAGTGAAATAATGCAGTGGGACCTCCCTCGCCAGTGAATTCTTGTGGCCCACACGACTTGAATTGCTTGAAACTGAAGGTCTTCGTGGTAGCTTTAGGAGCTTCAGTTCTCGATTCCTCAGACGATTTGCTAGCATTCTCATAAACATCACTCACGGCCTTTGCTACGCTTTTAGCGATGATGGAAGCAAGGCGTTTGTCTCTCTTTTCTTGACGAGAAAGTGCGTGAAGGGATCCAGACGACATTGTCTGCAACAGACATCGTCACAGGACTCAACACATTGTATTCGAATCTCACCTCACACGTCTACTACTACTAAAGCTCAGGAACACATATCACGTAAACACATAGGCATATAACCATGTAGAACACGAGATCACATAGCACATAAGCACGTAGAGCACATAGGCACGTAGAGCACATAATCACATAGTACCTAATCACGTAGAGCAAAGAAGCAATGGAACACGTACGCATTTAATCACTAGAGGCAGTTAGAAAACAGAAACCTATCATTCAAAGCCTGCGATTATTCGAGAACAGTGATCGCGTTTAGTATATCGAATAGCGTAGTATAAGCGTATAGCGTAGCATAAGGTCATCCATAATTCAGCGATTTGTTAGCGATTTGAGATAGGAAAGTAGTGCGAATCGTTCGTGTCGATCGAAGTGAAAGAAAAAATCGAGCAAATCTCCGAGAATTTAAACACATAAACAGGTAAACACACATATAAGCACATAAAATCGACGAATTATCAGAGTCAGCAGTTGCGGGCTCAGAAATTGAAACACGTGAAAATCGAGAGATAGACTATCTGCGGCTAGTAGACTTCGACTAACCAAAGCGGTTCAACTATTCGCAAGGATCCGTTGTGCACATTTGACCTTCAGGACTATGACTTTGCCTCGATTCTTGGGCGTTGGCACTCATCCCGTTAGTCATGTCGTGACTTCGGGTCGTTAGAGTCCGTTGAGACTTTGGTGGGAGTTTTGTAAAATTTGCGAAACAAGTCGTCAAGGTTAGGGTTTCACCCCTGGCTAAACAACTTCGTCCCTGTTTTTTATAAGGTAGAGGAGATTATTCATCAAAATATGGATTTCACTCCTGATTTGGTATAATTCCCCCATTGAACAAGCGTTCATTATTGAAAAGGAAAGAAGAAATCATTGATAACACAACTTTAATTCGAGTAATTTAGTCAAGAGTTTGTGGTTTTCACACCTAATCTCGACTTTATCGCCTATTTATAGCTGCAACTTCGAGTGTAGTGATAGAGTAGCATAAACGAGAATAGCGAGGAATAAGCTCGTGCATAATCCCTACTGGATATGCATAAATCGGTCTGTTGGTTCCTAACTATAGACTAGGTTTCTAAGACATCGACCCGGACTAGGTCGAGTCTTGCCTAATTCCCTGTAGTTATGGCTCTGATACCAATCTGTCACACCCCAACCGATGGCGGAATCATCGGGGCATGGCACTGAGCGAAACAGATTGTCCAGAAGTTTCCATAACAATTATCAATACCATTCAATTTAAATAATACGTCCCATACCGTATCTCAAACAGTAAAACAATTATTACAGACAAAATCTAGGCAAATATTCTGTTCCGACAACTCAGATTTAAATAGACAGCAATTGTTTATCTGCTTCTAGAGACCCTTAGTTTGACCACTACAGACAACTATTTGTTGGGCTCTAAAGCTTTATTCTAGCTTCAAATTCCTACCAAGTGTGCGTCCTAAGCACCTGTCATATACGTTAAAATAAAGTCAATACATATAATGTAAAGGTGAGCATACAAGTTTGATAATAGCATATAGAGTTCGAATTCGTTTACGCATAACCAGCACGTACACATAGAGAAATGAAGCACGTTAGTTATCGACATAGATCCATCGATACCAATGACTGCGGGTTGACTGCCCGAGGCAGTTCGCAATACATGATTACCACCGTAATCCATGCAAGTAAAAGATCCTTAACAACCCCCGTGTGAACGGGTGCTGAGTCCAAACTATAGTACTATCGTTGCTAAGGCAGGTAGACAACATTCCATGTGTAAACATAACAAACAAGCATTCATAAGCCACGTATAACATGCATTAACGGTTAGCGTTCAAATAGTATTGAGTAGTGTGTTTGATGTGATTTGAATAGTTGTAACGTATGTAACACCCAAAAGTGCTGAAAGCAAAAAGGGATCGAGTATACTCACAGCGATTAGTGGATTGAAGGGAGCGCTTAGCGAGTAAGGTTAGCCTGAATAGATTAGATTGTATAACGATAAGTGATGCGTAAAACGTCACAAAGTGGGAAGGGGTCGGATGGTGGTTCGATCGGATGGTAATCCGATCGGACAGCAATCCGTGCGGATTAATAATAATCCGTTCGGGTGGTCATCCGGTCGGACAGTGGTCCGGTCGGATGGCGATTCGAGTGGATTGTTTCTTCCTATGAGGAGAATGTGTTTGTGTATGATGGCTTGACTTTTGAAGTTTTCGTTGTAGTATTCAGAAAACATCAAAATATCTCTATCAAGTCGGTCGATCGGATGACTGGTCGTGCGGATGACAATCCGTTCGGATGGTCATCCGGTCGGACATTGGTCCGGTCGGACGACGACTTAGTGATGAGGTTACTTACTGAAGGCGAGTTCATGACAGAAGTGTCATTCGATCGGATGGCAATTCGATCGGATGGCAACCTTGTTATTGAACATGTTGAAAATCGTTTAAGTCTTTAAAGTCTTAGTATCTCATGATCCGAAGAGTAATCCAGTCAGATGGTCGTCCGATCGGATCGCAATTCGTTCGATACTCAAACTTTAGTTAGGATTGTTTTAAAGGTGGGACCTAAGTGTGATCCGTTCGGATGACATTCCGTGTGGATGGCCTATCCGATCGGACAGCAATCCGGTCGGATAACAATCCGTTCGTCCTACACTTGATCGTTTTGATGGCTTGTCGTTATGTTGAGACACTTTGACAACATGTTAACCAATAGAACTCCATTTCGACCCATGTGACTAATCCGACCAGGAATCACCCTAGCTCGGCTAGTTACCGGTTCTAGAAGGTGGTTTCGTTTAACCCGAAATCGGTGGTCTCGTGGGTGGAATTCAGATCTGAACCAGTACAACACTAAATGTGAGTAGGAGACTAGATCAGAACCCGATTCTACCGGTTTTGAGTGTAAAAGAGTTAAAAGAAAGTTAAAACAATATTTTAATCCTTTTTCACCATTCTTGTGTCGAGATCTTTACAGGATCTTTGTATGTTTGCGTGGAAATCGGTTAGATCTCGGTTGCTCTTGGTGGATTGAAGTCAAAACATGAAGTTCTTGAAGAACACATGATGACGTCACCCTAGAACACCCGAAATCTAGTGATTTCACGGTTAAAAGTTAAGATTTAAAATATAGAAAGGTGTAGGAGTACGTGTAGATCAAGAAAGTACAAGATTTAGGGCGAGATCTTACCTGGATTGAGAGAAATCGAAGAAAAGGTGAGGAGCACGAATGGTTCGGACAAGGACTTCCAAAATGGAAAGAATGACATTGACAGGGGTATTTATAGGATTCCAAAAGAGGAAAGGGTTATCCGATCGGATGGCGTACCGCCCGGATGACTATCCGGTCAGATGACATCCTGGTCGGATGACACCTGGCCTGGGGCATTGTGGCTATCCGGTCGGATGGCTATCCGGCCGGATGGCACTTGGTTCGATGTTTGACGCGATGATTTTTTATTTTTCGATTTCGATTGCGATCGGCTCGCCACGATAGGGTTTCCTAGTCAAATTACTTTTATTCCCAACTACTAATTATTATAGTTCGATCTTCGGTTCGGATTCGGGTTCGATTGCGTTTCGATTGAGTTCGATTGATTTCCACAACACACATATATATATATAACACGCACAAGTAACGCATAAGGCACACACACACGTATAATAACCAAAGTAAATCGAGTTGCCGTTCGTATCACGATTTGATGTCGAGTAGCATAGCTTGATTATTGATTAGTTAACTTTATCGCATTGTTACTTCCTATAATTCACAGTCGATTAGATAGCGATTAACGCACATCGATTTTAGTAATTAACAACACTTACTCCACATAATACAATAAAAATAAAGAAGTTTCCATAAGTCAAATCCGTATAATCGGTCGTTGACTTTGACCTTGACTTTGTCTTTGACTTCCGAAACACGGGGTGTTACAGATAGGGTGAGCTTTTAAGTTAGGCTATATAATGATTTGATTTGGGTTATATAATATACATTCTAGTATTCTACCAAATATAATGATTTGGGCTAATTAAATATTTTATTTGAGCTATATAAATCAAAAAATTAAAACCGGGGGTCGAAAACGTATATATCAAAAAAAAAATTATAAAACCGAGGGGTCGAAAACATATATACCTACAAAATCCTATACGAAACGTACATATATAACACTACTGATTGAAAAGTTCAGGGAATCGGGCGCCCCTCCCTGCCCCTTAAATCCAAAGCCCCTGCTTCTCAATATATTTGAAGTTGAAGGACTAAAAACAATTTTGAAACAAAAATTAATTACTTCTTCTTATTTGCTTTTATGTAAATTCTTCAGTAGTGTTCATCGATAATTTCACGCTGTGTATCAATATAATATAATACTAGTAGGATGCCCGCGTGATACGGCGGGCACTCGTTTCTGATAGTTTTCTTATTCGTATAATACCATGTTATCACCCGGAAATTTTCCGGGTACGAAAATTTAATTTACAACAAATAAAAGTATAAAAATAACACTTTTAACATCAAAGGGGCTTCCTTTTGGATCTGCCAATCTATAAACAAATTATGCAAATATGTTACAAATCAACCAGTTTCAATTGTTGATCCATGGTTGGATTGTGTATCGTCTAATCCTATATAAAATTCTCTCACTCATATTCATTGCAATAAGTTAAAAAATATATTGAGTCTTATTTCTAGATTAAAAATACTAAATGAAATCACCGAGTGAGTTTCTATTTGACCAACCACATGTGGAGAGTGACATATGCTCAAAATGAAAGTGAAGTCTTTCTTTCTTTTAGATAACAACCGACATTTCTTCAAAAAGACCAACATTCATAAACCACAAAACTTATTAAAAACATGGACACAAAATCGCTAGTGGGTCAACTCAACCCAATTCATCCCACGTTAAATTTGCATGCGTTACCAACCAAACTTGATAACCAAATCCTTGCAAATAAAATATAACTTTTTAATGAGAGATAACCTTTTAAATGAAAGAGTAAACTTCCATTTTGCTCCTTGTGGTTTGCTCATTTTAACGGTTTTGCTCAAATAGTTTAAAAATAGCCATTTTCCTCCCTGATCTTTCGAGTTTGTCGCCAGTTTCCTCCCTAATCTTTCGAGTTTGTCACCAGTTTCCTCCCTCACGGAGTTAGAGGCTGGGAGGAAAATGAAGATAAGTTAGAAAAATCAGGGAGGAAAATGGCTATTTTTAAACTATTGGAGCAAAACCGTTAAAATGACCAAACCACAAGGAGCAAAATGAAAGTTTACTCTAAATGAAAAATATGTTGTTCCATTTTCTACCATGCATCCAAGAAAGGTATGTGTAGTAGTATCATAACAAAGTTCTTGCAACGCATGAATTACCATAACAAACCTTTTATGTATTTATTTCTTTTTACCTACCAAAAGAAACTTCGTTCCTAAAATAAACAACCTTTTAGCCAGCAGCAGCTAATGAGGGGAGTACAAAACAACTAAGAACCATAATAGAGGCAACATAAGCATACTAAAATAAATTTAAACAAATCCCAGCCCACTAAACCTGCTCCAGTTCTCCGTTCTCTGTGCTCCATGCTCCATGCTCCATGCTCCATGCTCCATGCTCCATGCTGAGGCAACTATACTTTTGAATTTCACCCAGTCGCCTACTCGATATCTATACAATCATTTCAACATTAAATAATCAAATCGTCATATAGAAAAAATTCAAGAAATTGAAGAAAAATGTAAACATAGGTACTAATATCGTAGGAAACAAATGAACCCCATTGTCTGCTAGTACTTCCATAAGATCTTCCGAAATCCATTCATGGGGAAGGGCCTCCAAGAAGTCACGTAGTGTCATGCCACTATAGCCATCACATATACATGATTATAGTAATTTTATATATAAAACCTATTGTTCAAAAATAAAAAGTTAATACAAATTTATTACATGTGATTCCTAACTTCTATAGCAGCCTAGGATACTTAAGTGTAACACTGATCTATTCAAGATTTTCACGAATCATCTTTGTTGTATCAGCAGCTATATGGAAAGCATTGTTGCCTTCATCATCCTAAAAAAGAATTGACACCAAGCAGCATGCGAGTTAGAGGCATGAAAACAAACAATATTACAATCGTTATGCAACCAAATCTGATTCTTAATTGCTATTTGCCACTAATTTCAGCTTTAATAGAGAGAGATGGATACCTGCATATTACAATTTGTTCCTGCACATTCCAACACATGATTTAATCCTCTTGCCAATGCCACATGTAAAGGTATTGTGTTTTGCACATTTCTTATATTCACATCAACTCCAGTATCAAGAATGATCTGTTCAAATAGTTTTAAAGTTTTTTCTATAAATAAACAATGTGAATTTATTTAAGAGGTTGTATGTTTATATATTACAAGTTGGGAGACTTCGATCCAGTTCTTTCTTAGCATATTTTTTCTTATCTGGTCTGTTTGACCCGTTTAAAGACAACTCATAACCTGAATCAACCAATTTATTATAAAACAGGCTGGGACTGCCATCTGGCGTACCTTAACCAACGCAACATCATTGGTCATTGCATCGGTATGCAAAGCTATCCGCCCATGCTAGGTGTCTTACACAGTAGCATCAACTCCAGCAGCAAGCAGTATCTGTACCAGTTCCCTACCACCTGCAACGAAATTAAATAGGCACTCTGCTTTTTGTTTACAAAGTATATGCAGTCTAATCAAAACAAATATGATTAAAACTTACTGGCTTCATGGTCTGTCTTTATGGCAGCTGCCATACTTAATGTAGTGCTAAAAGGACTCGGTACATCCATGGCATCAGCAATATCTTCTGAAGACGCGACTTAAATCAACAACAGTGATTCCTCCTTCATCCTTGAAGGCCACCTGTCCAGCAACCAAGCCAATAACACATAGGGTATATTTTTTATAAAGAAGTTAATGGAAAAAGAATATATCAACACTAATAACTATAGTTCATGACTTCATGATATATCAGCTTAAATTCCAATTGTTGTGTATAATAAAAAAATTTGAATAACAAAATTTTTTAAATAAATAATAAAAAGCGACCAACGGGAGGCTGGCCACAAAGTTCGAATTACATCTAATACACCCTTGACATAGAAACACCAAAGTACCTAAAGAAATTGGCACATGCACTTACATGTCTCTTCTTAAAAATCTATAATATATTCAAAACATATATTATGCACTTACACGTCTCTTCTTAAAAAACTATAATATATTCAAAGAACAAATATTATCAGATAATGGGTCAAATGTGTAATAAATACAACGGGTCAAAGAGGTAGATTTCTCGGTTCATAAAAATAAAACTTACAGGTGGCAAATTGGTAACATGTCAAAACCAATACTTTTGTATGTTAATCTCACCCAAAATGCTTTTGTATGTTAATTTAACGTGTCAGATTCCATTGATCCCCCCAATATGCCAACATGTTTCCACCAATACATAACAAAGTTTTGGTGCCTAACCATCATAACCAAAACAGTTTTTGCAAATCCAACCTAGAATCTCATTACTAATCTTTTCTTTGCCCCTAAACAGTTTTTGCAAATCCAATTTATAACGGGTTTCCAGAATTGACCTTTCAAAGAAATAAAAAATGTGATGAATCTTTTTTTTAACAAAATGAATAATTTTATTAAAATGCCAGTAGGTTTCTAGCAAAGAGCAATTACAAAAACATAAATTCCCTCTCAAATCCAAGGTTTCACGAACCCATTAAAGTCTTTAATGTTGCCCAATACAGACAAAAATTTAAGTAGCAAGTGTTACTAAACCTACCAAACGAAAGTCATAAAAAGTGTAGCCTTTTCCTATTTTCTTGCTACCAATATCATTACAATAAACAAAAGCTTAGATTAGTCTAAAACAAAATATAAAAACAACTTAGGATTTGTGGTTTATTGGTAGTCAAGAAGCACATCAGTTGCAAAGAAAGTGGACCCACCTTGCTTAGGTTGTTGTGTACCATATACATAAACATGCGAGGAATCGTTTCTGACCTGCAAAGAACAAACTTTTAGAATCTTTATTCCAAATATCAAATAGATCTCTTTGAAGCTTAGTGTCTACACTATAAAAAACAACTTGATATCAACTCGAGTCACCGGAGATCACCTATAAATTTAGAAATTATTGTTCAATGCATTGACCCGTTTATTTATGAAGGGGTTGTGTTTTTATCTCAAACAAGTCAAAGTAATCAAATTAAATTTTTTTAGCTAAAATACATACGGGTCAAACAGGTTAAAAAGCACCAAAAGTCAGCATGGAAACAGTTTCTTCTTAAAGATGATGAGAATTTATTTACCAAGAAACAACACAAATTGTCAGACCACATCCAAACGTGTCTACAACCTGACAACAACTGTCAATATTAAAAAAAAAAGATAGAAATTTAGAAGAAAACAAACAGATTTACGCCTTGACAAACCTGGTTTCTTATTTTCTTGGTCTGTAGTGTGCAACTTTATAAGGCTCTCCCTTAATGGCCCAAATCTCCCAACGGCTACCTCCTTTTCCCCCATTTCCCGAACCTTTTGTAGCCTCCCATTCAACTCCTCCAAAGAAAACCTAACCTTCTTATTTGCTGGCTTCAATATCCTTAACTTCTCCTCCATATCCTCATAACTATACAACATAGCAAACTCCGTTTTCGCCTCAGTCGACTCATTACCTTTCACAGTCGAATCCCAAGGCATTTCATTCAAACTCTTCGGTCTCAATTTCAAACTCTAAAGATTAAGAAAACTACAATCAATTAGCCCAAAGAATAGAAATTAAAAGAAACTCTAACTATGATCCTAACAATCGATTTTATACCAAAATATCAACCTTAGCCTTAAAGAAACATTCACTGCTGTTGTAACCGACTATCCTAGTACCATTTGGAAACAAAACGAAACCCTCCCATTAACCCATGTTCATAGGTTTGGGTTTAGCCTAAATCGGTTCGTGTCAGTTTTGGGTAGGACCCACGAACATGTTTACCTGGAGCATAGCAAGTAGCATCAACTGCGTATGCTGCATCAAAGCTAATATCAGAAAACTGCATCTTCGTTAAATCAATCTGTAGCATATTTGGGTCACAAAATTATAATCAGGTCCAATATGGCATCTTCATTAAATAAACATATAGCATTTTTGGATCTTGATATTTACAATCAGGTCCATTTTACCAAACATATAATGATAGAAAAGAACCTTTGTATAAATACACATATATGACTTAATACTTGGTCATCATCACAACCATAAAAAATCTAAAGTGGCCAAACTATACCTATTAAGAAGTACTCGACACAAAGGCTCTCAAATTCTATCTTCCAAACCATTAACAATGAGAGGACTCAAAACCATGTTCTGAGCTGAGATGACTTCCAGGTTATTATCAAAGCCCTAAATACACAAACAATAATACAACCACCTTAAAAAAACGAAGCAAAAGAGAAACGAATAAAGCAATGTAAAATAGACACCTAACCTTAAATGTAGCTAACAAAAATCCGCATAAAACAAACACAAAAACAATAATTTTTTATCATAGATTCGAGGTCTGTGCTTTCTATGGTTCAGAACTTTCAGAAACCATGGATGCAAGGCGGGTTGCAGGTTTAAGCTTGCCTTCCACCGTCCTTGCCACGCCATCATCGTCAATTGTGGGTAAACATTTATAAGTCATCATAACCAAGCCACAGACCAATACCAATTGAAACCAGAGCCACCATCGTTAACTGCCGTCCAGAAACCCTAAAGGGTTCGAAGACGAACACGGAATAACAAAATGGTGGCAGCGGCGAGTCTGTGCTCCCCGTCATCACTAGATACTGAAACAAAGGGTTTCCACCATCGCCACCGTCTAACGTTAAAAACCGAATTAGAGATGATTATTCTCAAACAAACTTAACTGAATTAATAAAAAATAAACTCGAAACCCTAAAACGATTTAGGATAAAAATTAAGTCGAATTGTGTCATTCTTAGATGAATAGATATATGTTAAATCAACGTTAGGGTTTCAAGAATAATCGATTAGAGTTGGTATAAAGATTATAGAAAATAAAAAAAGATAAACCATCAATAGCTTGGATTAAAGAAATATAGTAAATAAACAACACAACTAAAAAACATACCTGCAAATTTTATGATCGGATCTACAAAAAAAATAAGAACAATGATGATGTTAATAGCATTCGAATGAATCTTTATAAAATCAACATTCTATGTAATCGAATAACATAAACAAACCAGATTTAGCTTTGATTTTGTAGATTTACCTTTGATTTTTTTCGATTAATTGTTAAAATCAAGCATATGCAGAAGAATTTTGAGAGTGAGAATGAGAGAGAAAAATGAAGATGTCGGTAAGTGATGATACCAATAATTGAGACGAGAAGGATGAACATCGAAAGTGGATCCTGTAAGCGTGAAGGAGAAGAATGAAGCAGCAGATGAAAGTTTGTTATCTAGGGTTTGTGAAAAAGTGAAGTTACAAAACCCAAAGTCCGACTCATCCTCAGCCGGATCCCGCGTCCAACTTCTCTTTTGGTTTGTGTTTAGAGAATTTTGGTTTGTGTATTGAGAATTGAGATGGATTCCCTCTCAAAATCACTCTCTACTCCACCATAAGATGCCACATAAGCAAAATTGCTCCACCATCACATGCCACATGACCCAAATCAACTCATTTATTAATATATATAGATTTATGATAATATTATTATGGTGGATATGTGTCATAAGTGTTACACATATGTAAAGTTTTGTTTTTTATAAAAAATTAATATTCAAAAGACAAAAAATATTGTTTATTTATAAAAATTAATAATCAAAAGACAAAAAATAAAAGATAAGTTGTTATAATTGTAAAGTATGTTTATTTATTGGTTAAATTATAAAGTATAATTTTATTCTTTAAAGTTCATAACTTTTTTTTAAATATCCACATAGTACTCATCCAATAAACTTTAAGTTTAAAATTTTCGTTTTTATAAAAATAAAAAATAGTATTTGACTCATAAGTACGTTTTAGACCTTTAACTTAAATTATTAAATTTTATTTTTTTACAGATATAAAAAACTTATATTTTTATAAAATTTCAAGAACTGTTTTTATAAAGAAAGGATGTTAAAGGTTTATATCTTTATTAATTTTATATCATACTAAGTTCAGATTTTTAGTTCCTAACTAATCTTATCTATATGAGTCTACTTTTAACTTATAATCCCTAAAAATATGCAACACAATTTACTATGTATCTGGTCAAGTTGGTAAAGAATTCTTTTGAAACTGACTAATATTATCTATAACAATATAGTTGAACTTACAATTCCTCAAAATTTGCAACACAGTTTAGTATTTATCTACTAATGATTGTAAATTTCTGGAGTATTTTATTTATATTACTTGTTACAAAAAGTTTATAAAATAATTATTTTTTATAAAAACAAAATGTTTTGTTATAAATAAAGTAAAAAAACTGTTTTACACATGTAAAGTTTCGTTTTTTTAATAAAAAATAATAATCAAATGACAAAAAATAAAAGATAAGTTGTTCTAGTTGTAAAGTAAGTTTATTTTGTTGGTTAAATGATAAAGTTTATAATTTTATTCTTTAAAGTTCATAAATTTTTTTAAATATCCACATGGTATTCATCTAATAAACTTAAAGTTTAAAATTTTTCTTTTTATAAAAAAAATAAAAAATAGTAGTTGAATCGTAAGCACGTTTTACACCTTTAACTTTAATTGTTAAATTTCGTTTTTATATATATAAAAAATTATATTTTTATAAAATTTTAAAAATAGTTTTTTTTTTAAATAGGATGTTAAGAGTTTATATCTTGATTAACTTTATATCATAATAAGTTCAGTTTTTTAGTTTAGCTTTAAAGTTTATTACTTTATTATTTTTTTAATTAAAAAATACAAATTATTAGATTAATATCTAAGAATAACTGCAATATTTTATAATTTCAGCTTGACTATATCTAACTGCAATATCTATTTATTACAACTTTAAGATATTAACTTATATAAGTTCAGTTGACTTGTAAATTTAGGATACTAACTTTATTTTGAACTTTATTAATATGGTCCTCCTGCATTATATTAACACCAAAAATAAAGTTCAAATATAAAATAAACTTTATTCATACGTCTAGATCAAACATATCAACTGAAAATGAAAAAAAAAACTTAAAAACACTTGATAGATTTCATATGAGACTGCATGAAATCCGTTTTGCTTCTGAATTGACACTCGAGGTATTTTTAATTGGGTTTCTGGTTTGTGCTTGAATTGACAGTATCTTCAAATTCCTCTTCTTTGTTATTGTCCTCAGAATCCTCTAAATTTATAACCTCACTCCATTTCCATTGAGAGATGTCACATGTAACATCTGTGTCTGAAATCATTGTAAACAATTCAGTTATCAATAAAACAAAGTTATTTGATCCCAATGTTTGTTTGTTTGTTTATGTTTGACATTTTTCATGTTTTGACTTTCGCTCAATTTCAAACTCTATATCGCTTTCTGGAGAGTTATACGCAAACTGGTGCGTAAACGTAATCAGTTTAATGCGACAAATACTCCGGAACATCAACATATACTTAACATACCTTAAATAACCTTTACATAACTTAGAAATAAGTTTTGAAGGCTTTGGTATGGCAAAAACAAGTTAATTCACCTATAGGGACTAAATTTGACAAACTGCGAAAGTATGCCAATTTGAACTGTAACAGACATTCCGGAACATGACCATAAGTTAAACATACCATAAATATCCTTTAAATAGCTTAGAAATAGGCTTTGAGACGTTCGGTGTGCTAAAATAAACTTTTGGCTCATTCAGGGACTAAAAGTGTCAAAATGTGCATAAGTTTGCACTTTCGCGCATAACTTACGTTATGAATATATCCGGACATCCAAAAATTTATGTAAGCACTAAAATATTTTATTTTAGTGTTTGGCATAAGAAAAATCCATTCGTCACGCAATTTGGATCGTTTTTCGCGCTTATGCGCATTCCGTCGTAATTAAGCGAACATCACGATCGTACGACCAAACGAACCAACATCCGGCATATTTTTGAGCATGTTTCATGTCCACAATGTTTACTCATCATTTTAGGGCCTTAACGTTGGCTTAACGGGCCTTAAACGTGTCGGAAATGGCCTTAATGCATAACAGGGACCAAAACTGTCAATTCAGCGAAGTTTCTTCTGATCAGACAGGCCAGGCGTCCCGCGTGGGTTTAGTGTGTCCTCTTACACGGCCCGTATCAGCTTCCCAGATCAGATAAGATCAATTTTAATAGCAGATTACAGCTGTTAAGCACCCAAACTCACCCACACTTGCCATTTCCTGCTCATAAGGGGCCATTTTGAGCTACCATAAGGTTGCAACAAGTGTAAGGCTGAGATTGAAGCACATTATTCGATAAACGATCCTAACGGTTGTCCATTTACTATAAATACCCAACCCCATTCAACTCAAAACCCACAAATCTGATCTCAAAGCTCTAAGTTGAAGTCATTGCTTCATACCTGAGCTATTCGATCAAGTTTTACTAGCGGGGACCCTTTGTAAGTGTTCATTCGTTCTCTTTATTCATTTAGCGTTAAAAGTCAAACTTTGTTTGACTTTCTACGTTGACCAGTTTATGGTCAATGCGAAGTTCGTTTGAACTTCATAACGTGAGCGTAATCACGATGGTTATAGTCCCTAGAAACTATACCTACTGATTACCACGTTATCAAGACTCAGTGACGAGTCGTAGTTTCGGCCAAAATGCGTGTTATTGCGTATTTTGTAACCAAACTACTCTTAGGTATCAAAACCGTTTGTTTTGATACCAAACCTGTTTTCTAAACTTAGTTAAGCATATTTTAACATGCTTAGCTCGTCACTTTTAGTTTAGTGCTTATATAGGGTCGTAAGGTAAGCGATCTAAACAATCGCATATACTTTCGAACCCGACCCGTTTGGTCGATCATTAGGATCCGACCAAACACATTAGGTGACCATAGTATATAGGGAATAACCTTCGAGGTTATACCTTATGGTCACGATGTTTAGTTAGTTGTATGATAGGTAGTATATATGCCTTAGGTAAATTACCAAAATACCCTTTTTACGCCAAAACTCATTTTAAGCATATGCAACATAACTTTTGGTATCTAAACTGATTTGGAAACAATATTACACATGTTAAGGCATATATTACTTGTAATAGGACTAGTTAAGCGGTCCGAACGCGTTTTACGCGAACGACGCGTTATGTGACACTTCGGGTTCCTGTACGTTTCTTGGAAGCTATAATTAATTTTGTGAAACTCTATAACATGTGAAAATTTTCATGTTATGAGAATTACATGAATTTACATGCAACATGACTTTACATGCTATGTGACCTTGTTTGATACGTGACTTCATGTGCTAGGTGCTTTGCATGATTCGTTTCGTGAACTTGTGTGAAACTACGTGTATTTACGTGTAACGAATCGTATATCTTAGCTTAAATTTCGAGGACGAAATTTCTGTAACATGGGGAGAATGTGACAACCCGTACTCTCATCGTCGAGAGACTGGTATTTTAATAATATTTGTAGTTATTATTGATATTATTATTACAATTATTTGGCGAATAATAATAAACCACAACGTGAGAAACGTATCGTTTAACTAATAACCCGAATCAAGCAAATATAATTTAGCGTACACATGAAAATAATGTGTTAACCGTTCTATTTTTTTTTTTTGGGTAAAAGAACCGTTATACTTTATTAGGTAGAAGTAAGCTATTTTATTGAGCCACGACAATTATCGGGTTCATACCCATGGGCTAAGCCCAAACCTATTAGAGAAAAACCTAGCTATATGAAGGAACCAAACCCTAATCCCCTTCATTTTATGCAGCCGCTCCCAAGTGTTTTATTTCCTTCCCATTTAACTTTCCTTATCCTCCTCTCCCTTCAACCATACCTCATCTTCAAAACAAAAACACAGAGAACATTCTCTGTTGTCTCTCTCTCACGAAACCATACCCACTCAACCTTCTTCTCTTTTCTTTCTCGTGGTCTGACCAGCTGCCAGCATCGATGACCGGCCGGCCACACCCCTTAACTCCCTACAACTCCGACAAACACCCACCCCCCCAACCCGATAAACTACCGATCACCACCACCGCCGTCTGTGGCGGCGTGGTAACGAGAGAGAGACGGAGAGAGATTTCGAGTGAGAGCGAGAAAGAGAACAAAAACAGTACGAAGATGTGGAGCCACCATCAAAACACAGTGCAGCGGAGCCATCTCCTCTCAGACGGGTCGCGGTGGCAGCAGTCGATTATTTGGTGGCTGCGGCTGTGTTTTAAGGTCACGTCTCTGGTAACCAGATCTGCTTCTACATCCCCTTTCTGTTTTAAGATAAGAGTCGATCAAGTATTGTGAAGTTTCTTTTCGACGAATTGTGGTAGGAATCAGCGGCAGAGGATGGCAGCTGAGTCGCAACTCCCTTGTCGCGATGACGAGTTATATGGCAGTGTGCCTAATCCATCGGTTAGTATATGTTGGCTGTGTTTATATGCATTTTGCGGTTCTTGAACAATATTAGTATTGTGCTTTCATTCATAGTTGAGTTGGTAGTGTTGGTAATTGTTGAGATTTTGAGTATATGATTGTTAAATGTCTGTTGTTTTGAACCAGTTTGAAAGGATGACCATTGTTAACTGACTATTGCTAACTGATGTTAATAGGGATGATATGACTCTTTTCGTATAAGCTGTTTTTGTGTATTGTGCTAATTGATCAACTGTATGCTTTCATCTTACAGCTTGAGCTTAGCCTGTTTCTTGTAATTTGTGCTAAATTTTGTGTAGGCTGTCTAGTATATAAGAACTTGTGCATATTTTCTTTGTCAACAATATTGATAAAGTTCTAGTGATGAAATATTGACTGTTTGTTGTGACCTGATCATATGTGTAAAATAAAACATGTATTTGAGGTGTATGGTGGTGACTTCATATAACAATCTATTATGTGTTTACTTGATGATTGGTTATGAAAAAGTATAGGAATCTCATTATTATGGCATGATAAAAGTGAATAAGATTGTTGTACATATGAATCTAATGGTTGATACATGGACAAATTGCCTCATGATTGTTTGTAGAAATTTATAATATTCGCAAATGAAGTTGTGATGCCAGATTTTGACTAGATGATTTGGTGAATTGTTTAAGCTAGAAATTTGATAAGGAAGTAATACTAAATATCATGATTTTAGACTGAATAAATTAAAAAGGGCTATAATTTGAAATCTACTGTTTTGATCTGATTTGGTGAGTGTACGACATATGGAACATGTTAATAAAATCTAATTGGACACTACATGTTAATGAAATTTGATTGGTTAGTACGGGTATGAAAATTCTAGAAGCTTTTGCATAAGTTGCGAGTCTAGACCTTATGGTTGCGACTCGAGACCATTGAACGACTACTCGAGATCAGGCATGCACATTAGGGGACTCGAGACCAACTTGGTTGCGACTCGAGATCTCCTAGTCTCGACTCGAGACCTGACTCGAGACCCCGAGGTCCCGACTCATGCATGCACTACTCGAGATCATCTACTTGCAACTCGAAACCTCTTGGTTACGACTCGAGACCTCACGATCTCGAGTCGAGACCACCCGGTTTCGACTGAACTGCTTTGCTTAGTTATTGGGCCGCACAAACTGATATTATGGATTATGTATTACTGTTTAACTGTTCATATGATAGGGTAGGCCCAATACCGTATATGCTAGTATGACTTACATGCTATGTGTTAGATACGTGTAATTTATACATGACATTACTTGCATACGAACCTAATAAATATCTATAAACCATAATAGGGTATGGTTGACCCACAAAACATAAGTAAAATTTACTACCGAGCAAAGCAAAGGTGAGTTCACTACTTTTTACTTAAAGCATGCGTTCCCGATGGTTGGGAAACGGAACGAAACACTTTTCCTGGTTTGGGATTGCTTACTATCTCCTTGTGCGGGATACGATATTTCTATCTCCTTGTGTGGGATACGGGTAACAACGCTATCCCCTTGTGAGGGATACAAACTACTTTTCTCCCCTTATGCGGGACTCTTAGTTAATTATTGTTTATACGGAAATGCAACAAGCAACACTAAACGAAACTCTATCACTTAAGTCCCTACCATTTAATACCGATTAGTCGCCGGGGCCTGGCGAACGGGTTATTAGTTAATAGCGCTATTTAGGTGCAACCAGCCTCACACCGACCTTTGTTACTGGGAACGGGAGTGAACTAATAGACTCTGGCAAACCATCAATGATGATAGAACATTGACAAACGGGGCACTGTGGAAACGTACGGTTAAGTAAGTCTTCGGTATTGGAAAAACAGTTTAGTCGCTTACTTATGGGGTAGCTCCCCATCGCATGTATAAACAGATAAATTAACTGGTGAAACAAGTTTTTGGTAATTAAAAACTGGACAACTCGTGAACTCGCCAACATTATGTTGACACTCTACTGCATGCTTTGCAGGTTGCTCGATACAGTTTAGGACGGACGTTGCAATCGGATGGAGTGCGTGGTTTGTAAGTTTCATAATAACAAACTTGTGGTTTTAAATTACGATATGTTCTACTTTCCCTTCTGCTGCAAATTAGAACCATGTTTTATGAAAATTTAAATTAGGTCACTAATTATGCTAATGTTTATAACCATAACTAATCCGTTTAAAATAATTAGTGGCTAAGATCCTGGTCGTCACATGCCTCGCGGTATTACTCCGCGTGCGGATTTTGAGGGTGTGACAGATTTGTATCAGAGCCATTGGTTATTGTGAACTAGGTTTAAAATATAAAATGTTTTGGGCATAAAATATTTTTATTTGAAAACCAGACTATAACCGTTCTTTAGTGGAAACCACAACAACACCACACTCCGGATTGCAAGGTTCGTCAACCTCAGATGCTCACCTGGTAATGGTAGGCTAACGACATTTACTTGTGCATATCTTATGTGTGTGAATACGCATGTGTGTATGTATATAATTAACATATATGTGTTAGTATGTATGCGTAGATTTAGTATTTCACACAGTGGATCATACGAAGGCTAGAGCTAGTGTTACGTGTTAAACAGGAGCGAGTCCTCCTAAATCTGGTTCGAAACCACGATACACTATGGACAAGGAACCAGTTATTCTAAGCCCTCACCCACGTATTACCTGATATTATCCCTGGACTGTGAATCGACGCGAGGGACGTCCACTCGATAGACCTGCCTAGGAGAGGCCTACTACGAAGCACATAGAGAAGTTACGAGAATGAATTGACGAAGGGGAGCCACCCCTATATCATGGGATATTAGAAGGAACGACGACGTCATTTGCATCCTTTTTACTTGCGTATTTCTTTTCCCGACTTAAGTAGTGAGACTTGTTCCCTCACCCGACTGATCACCTGGATTCTTGAAGCATTCTAGTAAGTCTACACTTTTCGGGTTTCTGTTTGCACATCTCGAACACGAAAAACATGCGCAGTGTATGCTTCTCATTGCAGTGCCAGCAATCGTATCACATTTCCATCGACCGCAGACTTATTTCTCCCTAATTCCTCGTTACATGGTTAATCCTTATTCGAGTTGAACCTAATACCTTAGCACGCCCCAAAAACCCAGCAAATTGATATCTTTCTTACAAACCGGCGTATTTGGAAGCGTGGCAAGACGAAGACACGAGCCAGTCAACCCACCGACGAGTACGGTGACCTAGATGCTTACCTTATCCTTCATTTGCTAGAACCGTTATTCTTTGACGACTTTTCTGATTTCGTGAATCCTTTCGACTAGCTTTTGTACGAATCTGTGCTTATTACTCCAGATGGTATCCCCGCTTCTACCGTTTCTTCATCACAATATCCACGTCTCTTCATACGAGAGGGAGCCTTGGCCAGATTTCTCTCCAGATTAATGAATTCAGCAAGATTGACCTTTAGTCGACAAACTTCGTAACCCCCCCCCCCCAAAAAAAAATTGGCAACATTTACCTCAATCGTGCTTTTTCGAGCGCCCGTTTCTGCGGTTTAACATCAACCCCCCCCCCCCTGACGACGCAAGCGCTACTTCAACTCATTTACACGACTTAGAACAACCTACTCGAACTTGATTTTCTACCGACCTGATAAATCACATCCTGCCAGACGTCTCAGTAGACCCTGAAACCTACAGACCCGCACGATGACCATCCCTCTCTAGCTACTTCATTTTACGCTAACCACATCGACGTAACACCCCTTAACAGCAAGCAACGTTCTGTATTCTAAACGCCCATAGCTTGTGTACGACCAACTACCTCATCGACATCAGATTAATCCCTATTGCCGATCCCAAAGCCTTTATGTTTGTCTCAAGTTAAACGCATCAATTTTGGCTACCCTTCTTGCGTTATCTCGCTACTCGTATTATGTTTCGCGGATCCCATGATCCTTATCCTACTCTACTGTGCACAAATCTCCGTTTGAACGAATTACTTCCTACGAATGTTACTCGCTGGGGCAACGAGCCAAGGATACCCTGGGGGTAACGGGTATCGCAAGCAATGTTCTCCGAAATCGATACGATCAACACCTAGTTACGACACTCGAATTTATTCCATCCTGTCAAAATTTGACACTTGTTTCTTTCGACGACGTCCGAACCTACTCCGAAAACAAGTGGGAATCAGGATAACTCCTACACTTTACTCTGGTACTTCTACTACGCAAACCACCTTGCGCTAAGTTTTCAATGCATGACTTTTAATGTCGCAAAGCCCACATTTCTCGACCGTATACGCAACCACCCCCTCACGGTTTAAACTCGAAAGAGCATCGCCTAGCATTGGAGAGATGCTCAATAATCCGCAACTCCAACAATTAGGAGATAATCTATGAGGCGCTTCTATCTTAATCTATCCTATCCAAGGCATTGCTGAAATGTCTGCTAGTAACGGCACGCGACCAAAGAAACCGACAAGTTTCTGAACTTGCAACCATCTACTTGATAAAAGCAGATGCTGGGCACGGAGTGCCAACTTCTATCACTTTTGATCGAACCCACGATTTGGCACCCGATTCATCACATGCTGTGCACAAAAACCTTTGGCTCATAGTTAGGAATGAGCACTGCTTATCGTCGCAAACTGATGGTTAGGCCAAACGCAACATCCAAACACTCAAAGGCCTGCTGAGAACATGTGTTATCTACCTTGGATACGAGCGACACTTCCCTTTTGTAGAATTCTCTTCCAACAACAGCTACCACACTAGCATTCAGGCAGCACCATTAGGGGCATTGCACGGACGCAAATGCCGGACACCTCTGTGTTGGGCGGAAGTTGGCAGAAGCCAAATTACAGGCCCAAGACTTGACACAACGGGTAGGATTGCCCAGAGCAGACAACAAATGGCGACAGTTCGTGACCAGCAGAAAAAACTACGCGGATAAGCGTAGGAAACCTCTAGAATTCCTAGTCGGAGACTGGTTTCTACTTAAAGTTTCACCCTGGAAGGGTGTGGTACGTTTTGGCTAACGGGACGTGCTTAATCCATGATATGTTGGACCGTTTGAAATTACCTAAAGGATCGGTAAGGTAGCTTTGCAGACTAAACATGCCTGAAGAGCTGAGTGCGATACACGTCTTTCACGTGCCTAATCTGAAGAAGTGTCTGTCAGATGAAACATTCGTTGTTCCTTTTAGGAACTCATGATCAGCAACAAACTACGCTTCGTTGAGGAACCGGTCGAGATCGAGGATCAAGAAATCAAAACCCTCGAGCGTAGTGTAACCAACGGACTGAGTTCGTTGGAACTCACGCCATGGCCCAGAGTTTACCTGGGAATGGGAAAACCAGATGATGCGCATGTATCCCTAGTTGTTTACAAACGTTACTTCCAGCACTGAGGCTACAACTGAATTTCGGAAAGAAAATTCAACCAACAGGGGATGATGTGACGCCCCACGCAAACATTTTAACACTAGCTTCTCAGTGACTGCGCGCTAAAAATTTCGGGACGAAATTTCTTAAACTTGGGGATAATGTGACACTTCGGGTTCCTGTACGTTTCTTGGAAGCTATAATTAATTTTGTGAAACTCTATACTATGTGAAAATTTTCATGTTATGAGAATTACATGAATTTACATGCAACATGACTTTACATGCTATGTGACCTTGTTTGATACGTGACTTCATGTGCTAGGTGCTTTGCATGATTCGTTTCGTGAACTTGTGTGAAACTACGTGTATTTACGTGTAACGAATCGTATATCTTAGCTTAAATTTCGAGGACGAAATTTCTGTAACATGGGGAGAATGTGACAACCCGTACTCTCATCGTCGAGAGAATGGTATTTTAATAATATTTGTAGTTATTATTGATATTATTATTACAATTATTTGGTGAATAATAATAAACCACGACGTGAGAAACGTATCGTTTAACTAATAACCCGAATCAAGCAAATATAATTTAGCGTACACATGAAAATACTGTGTTAACCGTTCTGGTTTTTTTTTGGGTAAAAGAACCGTTATACTTTATTAGGTAGAAGTAAGCTATTTTAATGAGCCACGGCAATTATCGGGTTCATACCCATGGGCTAAGCCCAAACCAATTAGAGAAAAACCTAGCTATATGAAGGAACCAAACCCTAATCCCCTTCATTTTATGCAGCCGCTCCCAAGTGTTTTATTTCCTTCCCATTTAACTTTCCTTATCCTCCTCTCCCTTCAACCATACCTCATCTTCAAAACAAAAACACAGAGAACATTCTCTGTTGTCTCTCTCTCACGAAACCATACCCACTCAACCTTCTTCTCTTTTCTTTCTCGTGGTCTGACCAGCGGCCAGCATCGATGACCGGCCGGCCACACCCCTTAACTCCCTACAACTCCGACAAACACCCACCCCCCAACCTGATAAACTACCGATCACCACCACCGTCGTCTGTGGCGGCGTGGTGACGAGAGAGAGACGGAGAGAGATTTCGAGTGAGAGCGAGAAAGAGAAAAAAAATGGTACGAAGATGTGGAGCCACCATCAAAACACAGTGCAGCGGAGCCGTCTCCTCTCAGACGGGTCGCGGTGGCAGCGGTCGATTATTTGGTGGCTGCGGCTGTGTTTTAAGGTCACGTCTCTGGTAACCAGATCTGCTTCTACATCTCCTTTCTGTTTTAAGATAAGAGTCGATCAAGTGTTGTGAAGTTTCTTTTCGACGAATTGTGGAAGGAATCGGCGGCAGAGGATGGCAGCTGAGTCGCAACTCCCTTGTCGCGATGACGAGTTATATGGCAGTGTGCATAATCCATCGGTTAGTATATGTTGGCTGTGTTTATATGCATTTTGCGGTTCTTGAACAATCTTAGTATTGTGCTTTCATTCATAGTTGAGTTGGTAGTGTTGGTAATTGTTGAGATTCTGAGTATATGATTGTTAAATGTCTGTTGTTTTGAACCAGTTTGAAAGAATGACCATTGTTAACTGACTATTGCTAACTGATGTTAATAGGGATGATATGACTCTTTTCGTATAAGCTGTTTTTGTGTATTGTGCGAATTGATCAACTGTATGCTTTCATCTTACAGCTTGAGCTTAGCCTGTTTCTTGTAATTTGTGCTAAATTTTGTGTAGGCTGTCTAGTATATAATAACTTGTGCATATTTTCTTTGTCAACAATATTGATAAAGTGCTAGTGATGAAATATTGACGTTTTGTTGTGACCTGATCGTATGTGTAAAATAAAACATGTATTTGAGGTGTATGGTGGTAGACTTCATATAACAATCTATTATGTGTTTGCTTGATGATTGGTTATGAAAAAGTATAGGAATCTCATTATTATGGCATGATAAGAGTGAATAAGATTGTTGTACATATGAATCTAATGGTTGATACATGGACAAATTGCCTCATGATTGTTTGTAGAAATTTATAATATTCGCAAATGAAGTTGTGATGCCAGATTTTGACTAGATGATTTGGTGAATTGTTTAAGCTAGAAATTTGATAAGGAAGTAATACTAAATATCATGATTTTAGACTGAATAAATTAAAAAGGGCTATAATTTGAAATCTACTGTTTTGATCTGATTTGGTGAGTGTACGACATATGGAACATGTTAATAAAATCTGATTGGACACTACATGTTAATGAAATTTGATTGGTTAGTACGGGTATGAAAATTCTAGAAGCTTTTGCATAAGTTGCGAGTCTAGACCTTATGGTTGCGACTCGAGACCATTGAACGACTACTTGAGATCAGGCATGCACATTAGGGGACTCGAGACCAACTTGGTTGCGACTCGAGATCTCCTAGTCTCGACTCGAGACCTGACTCGAGACCCCGAGGTCCCGACTCATGCATGCACTACTCGAGATCATCTACTTGCAACTCGAAACCTCTTGGTTACGACTCGAGGCCTCACGATCTCGAGTCGAGACCACCCGGTTTCGACTGAACTGCTTTGCTTAGTTATTGGGCCGCACAAACTGATATTATGGATTATGTATTACTGTTTAACTGTTCATATGCTAGGGTAGGCCCAATACCGTATATGCTAGTATGACTTACATGCTATGTGTTAGATACGTGTAATTTATACATGACATTACTTGCATACGAACCTAATAAATATCTATAAACCATAATAGGGTATGGTTGACCCACAAAACACAAGTAAAATTTACTACCGAGCAAAGCAAAGGTGAGTTCACTACTTTTTACTTAAAGCATGCGTTCCCGGTGGTTGGGAAACGGAACGAAACACTTTTCCTGGTTTGGGATTGCTTACTATCTCCTTGTGCGGGATACGGTATTTCTATCTCCTTGTGTGGGATACGGGTAACAACGCTATCCCCTTGTGAGGGATACAAACTACTTTTCTCCCCTTATGCGGGACTCTTAGTTAATTATTGTTTATACGGAAATGCAACAAGCAACACTAAACGAAACTCTATCACTTAAGTCCCTACCATTTAATACCGATTAGTCGCCGGGGCCTGGCGAACGGGTTATTAGTTAATAGCGCTATTTAGCTGTAACCAGCCTCACACCGACCCTTGTTACTGGGAACGGGAGTGAACTAATAGACTCTGGCAAACCGTCAATGATGATAGAACATTGACAAACGGGGCACTGCGGAAACGTACGGTTAAGTAAGTATTCGGTATTGGAAAAACAGCTTAGTCGCTTACTTATGGGGTAGCTCCCCATCGCATGTATAAACAGATAAATTAACTGGTGAAACAAGTTTTTGGTAATTAAAAACTGGACAACTCGTGAACTCGCCAACATTATGTTAACACTCTACTGCATGCTTTGCAGGTTGCTCGATACAGTTTAGGATGGACGTTGCAATCGGATGGAGTGCGTGGTTTGTAAGTTTCATAATAACAAACTTGTGGTTTTAAATTACGATATGTTCTACTTTCCCTTCCGCTGCAAACTAGAACCATGTTTTATGAAAATTTGAATTAGGTCACTAATTATGCTAATGTTTATAACCATAACTAATCCGTTCAAAATAATTAGTGACTAAGATCCTGGTCGTCACATGCCTCGCGGTATTACTCCGCGTGCGGATTTTGAGGGTGTGACACGTTAAAGTAGCATAAGCTACCTAAACGGGTCGTAATGGGTCGTAAGCACTTAGGTTAGGTTTCATTTTAGTACGTGGGCTTTGTTAAACCATATTACACGAGTCTCCATACTCGTTTGGTTTACGAACCCTCATTCTATCCGATCCTCCGATTTAGGTCCAGTACATTAACATCGTTACCTATATTAGGTGCCGTTTGATATCTGTGATCTCTAGCATTGTTTGGTTGTTACTCTAGGACTACTAAGCAATCTCAAGTGAGTACATAGACCCCTCTTTTACCGTTTTCAAACTGTTTTGGGGTGAAACACATGTGCCTACTTGTTACTTTCACGCTTTCCATGTTTTCACATCATATACTTGCTATGTTCATTAGTACATTTATAGTACATGATTTCATTACATTTTATGCTATGTATGTCCATTGTGTGCATACTTAGTACATTACTTTACATTTCTGCTATGTATGTTGACTGATAGCATGCTAGCACATTGATTTACATAACTTTTCTGCTTCGTATGTTAACTTAGCATACTTAGTACATTGTTTTCATATAACATGTTCACATTTGCTATGACATTTGGTTTGCACAAACGGGCCTTATATACGTTCATTAACATTAGCTACGCCGCTCGGTAGTAAGTACTGGTACCATAGGACTTGATAAATCCCATTCCTGACATCCCGGGTTTGTTTGGATGTAAGGAATGACTGAATCCGAAAACATTTCTTTTGATAACCTTGACTTAGGGTTATCCGACTGTCTCAAGGCTTGAATGTATACGTTAACTTACCACATAAATGTTTGTATCAATGTAACATGCATTACTTTGCAAAACATAACTTTTTGATATATTCAAAATACTTTGTTTTGTACATTCTTACATTTGGTTTATGTAACAACACATTACTTACCAGACATACATTTGCTACACATTACTTGACTACATTTGGACTACAAATATTTGATACGATTTATACAAGGACTTTTGACTATTGGTTTAAACATAGACTTTATACATTGGTGGTTTGTTTAAGTGACTTAAGTAACGAGAGGTGAGTAATATGATACAGGCATGGTGGATACGTCGCTGGTACTTCCTATATATAAGTGTTTGTATTATATTACATATCATAGCGTTATTTAAATCATTCAATTTGGACTTATACATTTTACACAAGTAACACGATTCTCACAAGACTTTGGTTTACAAACAATTTACTTTATACAACTCATTTTACTTGGTTATACATTTAACCATACATTATTCTTTTATTTATACATATCATTTGATCTTATCGCTTTTTAAATGATTTACAAAACAAAACAATTTACAAGGTTCATGACTGACTTTTGCTAAACAACTTTTTTCTAAACTTATAAGTCATGAATCCTATATTCACAAAACCTATGTATCTCACAGGCATTTTTTATGCTGACGTACCTATTTTCACATGTGTTTTCAGGAGCTGTTGCTTAGGATGATGATCGTGACACTTGGGCGGACCTGTGCCTTAGAGACTTAAAATAAAGATAGAACTAGTTTAATTATGTTCTGAACTCTTTATTTCCTGTTTTGAGACAATGTAACTCTCTTGTTTGATAAATAAAATATAACTTTGTATGCCATGGTTGTGAAACAATTAATTCTGTTACAACACTCCCCGATGTTTCCGCCACGATTTGATGTTCTACGTGGTCGGGGTGTGACAGAAGAGTTGGTATCAGAGCCAATGGTTATAGGGAATTAGGTTATTAGTAATACTTTGACCTAGACTATAACCTTTCTAGGACCCCAACACAAGTTATCTTGTGTTTAGATTTTAAAACATACACTTCACCTATCCTTAGGTGATAACCACAACGGGAACATCAAGTTCGAATCCGCTTTGAAAATTAATCATATGTTCTTGGATGATTGATTACTAGGTTTTGAACCCTCTATTGTAAGGTTTTGAACCCTTCCAGTTTGATTTTTGACTTTGTGTTTTCCAAATTTTCAAAATCTCGTTAAAGTTTTGGGTTCTAAATAGTGTGAACACGTGCAAACTGGAAGAGTCAATGCCTGTACCCTGGGTTTTCTGTCTAAGGCTAGAGTGTTCATACAAATCCACATAATCGGACCAGTCACTCTTACCTGGGAACTCTTGGGGTGAGTGTTCACTTATAGGCGAGCATGTCTTCGCGATACATTATTTTTGACCCATTTACTTTGATTAGTCACTGCGTGTCGCTTGTTTGCTTTGCGATGCGGACGAATGACCACCATCTTTGCTTTTGTTGATTTTGTTTCATCTCATTCTCTTCATCCAATCATCTCACTCGTTTCCTTTCATGTTTTCCTCTTTCAGAATGCCTCCTCGACGCGAAAACCAGATAGCGACTGCCGAACTGGCAGAAATTATTGCGCAGCAAAAGGCTGCTCAATTCCCAAACCTCTTTGCTCAATGGAACCAAGCCAACAACAACAACAATGCTCCATGCAATTTCAAGAATTTTAACTCGGCTAAACCACTAAAGTTTAGTGGTTCTGAGGGAGCGACTGGGCTTCTTCAATGGTTCGAGAGCATTGAGAATACTTTCCGTCACGTGCAGTGTCCTGACAATCGCAAGGTCGAGTTTTCTTCGAGTGTGTTTCAGAAGAGGGCTCTTACGTGGTGGAACGGGGTTATGAGAGATCGTGGTGCAGAAGTTGCTTGTCACACCCCGACCACGTATAACATACAAAACGTGGCGGAAAACGTCGGGGAGTGTTGTAACAGAATTAATTGTTTCAAATCCATGGCAAACAAAGTTATAATTTATTTAATTAACAAGAGTGTTACATTGTTTTAAACACTAATCAAAGAGTTTATAACATAATTAAACTAAGTCTATCTTCATTTTAAGTCTCTAAGGCACAGGTCCGCCCTAGTGTCACGATCAACATCCTATGCAAAAGCTTCTGAAAACACATGTGAAAATAGGTACGTCAGCATAAAAATGCCTGTGAGATACATAGGTTTTGTGAAAATAGGTTTCATGACTTATAAGTTTAGAAAAAGTTGTTTATCAAAAGTCAGTCATGAACCTTGTAAATTGTTTTGTTTTGTAAATCGTTTAAAAAGCGATAAGATCGAATGATATGTATAAATAAAAGAATAATGTGTGGTTAAATGTATAACCAAGTAAAATGAGTTGTATAAAATAAGTTGTTTGTAAAGCCATGTCTTGTGAAAGATATGTTATTTATATAAAATGTTATATGTCTCAAATTGAAATGATTTAAATAACGCTACGATATGTAATACCATACAAACACTTATATATAGGAAGTACCAGCGACGTATCCACCATGCTTGTATCATATTACACACGCCTTGTTACTTAAATCACTTAAACAAACCATCAATGTATAAAGTCCATGTTTAAACCAATTGTCAAAAAGTCCTTGTATAAACCATGTCAAATGTTTATTGTCCAAAAGTAGTCAAGTAATGTGTGTCAAATGTTATGTATTGTAAGTAAAGTATTGTCACATAATCCAAATGTAGAAATGTACAAAACAAAGTATTTTGAATATATCAAAAAGTTATGTTTTGCAAAGTAATGCATGTTACATTGATACAAACATTTATATGGTAAGTTAACGCATACATTCAAGCCTTGAGACAGTCGGACAACCCTTTTAGTCAAGGTAGTCAAAATAAATGTTTTCGGATTCAGTCATTCCTTACATCCAAACAAACCCGAGATGTCAGGAATGGGATTTGTCAAGTCCTATGGTACCAGTACTTACTACCGAGCGGCGTAGCTAATGTTAATGAACGTATATAAGTCTCATTTGTGCAAACCAAATGTTATAGTAGTTGTATACATGTCATATGAAAACAATGTACTGAGTATGCTAAGTTAACATACAAAGCAGAAAAGTCATGTAAATCAATGTGCTAGCATGTTATCAGTCAACATACATAGCAGAAATGTAAAGTAAAACAATGTACTAAGTATGCACACAATGGGCATACATAGCATGAAATGTAATGTAAAACGATGTACTAATATGTACTAATGAACATAACAAGCATATGATATGAAAGCATGAAAAGCACGAAAGTAACAAGTAGGCACATGTGTTTCACCCCAAAACGTTTGGAAAACAGTAAAAGAGGGGTCTATGTACTCACATAAACACCTTGAAAACATTTAAAAGAGGGGGTTCTATGTACTCACTTGAGATTGCTCAGAAGTCCTAAGATAACCACCAAGCAATGCTAGAGATCTCGGAATCAAACGACACCTAATATAGGTAACTATGTTAATAAACCGGACCTATATCGGAGGATCGGATAGAATGAGGGTTCATAAACCAAATGAGTATAGAGACTCGTGTCATATGGTTTAACAAATCCTACATACTAAATGAAACCTAACCTAAGTGCTTACAACCCATTACGACCCGTTTAGGTAGCTTATGCTACTTTAACGCGTCGTTCGCGTAAAACGCGTTCGGATCGCCTAACTAGTCCTATGATAAGTAAAATATGCCTTAACATGTCTAATATTGTTACTAAATCAGTTTAGATACCAAAAGTTATGTTACATATGCTTAAAATGAATTTTGGCGTAAAAAGGGCATTTTTGGTAATTTACCTAAGGCATATAAACTACCTATCATACAACTAATTAAACGAAGCGACCATAAGGTATAACCTCGGAAGGTTATTCCCTATATACTATGGTCACCTAATGTGTTTGGTCGGTTCCAAATGATCGACCAAATGGGTCGGGTTCGAAAGTATAAGCGATTGTTTAGATCGCTTACCTTACGACCCTAGACAACGTGGTAATCAGTAGGCATAGTCACAAGGGACTATAACCATCGTGATTACGCTCACGTTGCGAAGTTAAAATGAACTTCGCATTGAACATAAACTGGTCAATGCAGAAAGTCAAACAAAGTTTGACTTTCGGACTCGAAAAGCAATAAAAGAACGAAGGAATACTTACAAAGGGTCCCCGAATGCTAATCTTGATTCAAGTAGCTCAGGTATGAAACAATGGTTTCAACTTAGAGCTTCTCAAATCAGATTCTTGTGGCTTTTGCAATGGGGATGGATGGGTATTTATAGATTTCGGTTCACCGTTAGGATCGTTTCTTGGATAACATGCCTTGATCTCGCCTGTACACTTGTCGGAATGCTGTGGTAACTCATTTTGCCCCCACCACAAGAGTTTGACATGTGGCATTGGCCTTTGGGGTGTTTGAAAGGCTGTTAACAGGCTGTTAATACATTGAATCTGGTCTGGGAGCCTGACGCGGGCCGCGTAAAGATACACACAAAACTTACGCGGGCCGCCTGGCCTGTCTGATCAGAAGAAACTTTGCTGAATTGACAGTTTAGGTCCCTGTTGGTGTTTAAGGCCATTTCCGACACTTCTAAGGCCCGTAAAGCCAACTTTAAGGCCCTAAAATGATGCCTAAACATTTTGGACATGAAACATGCTAAAAAATATGCCGGATGTTGGTTCGTTTGGTCGTACGATCGCGATGTTCGCTTAATTATGACGGAATGCGCATAAGCGCGAAAAACGATCCAAATGGCGTGACGAATGGATTTTTCTTATGCCAAACACTAAAATAAAATATTTTAGTGCTTACATAAATTTTTGGATGTCCGGATGTATTCAGAACGTAAGTTATGCGCGAAAGTGCAAACTTGTGCACTTTTTGACGGTTTTAGTCCCTGAATGACCCAAAAGTTTATTTTAGCACACCGAACCCCTCAAAGCCTATTTCTAAGCTATGTGAAGGATATTTATGGTATGTTTAACTTATGGTCATGTTCCGGAATGTCTGTTATAGTTCAAATTGGCATACTTTCGCAGTTTGTCAAATTTAGTCCCTGTAGGCGAATTAACTTGTTTTTGCCATACCAAAGCCTTCAAAACTTATTTCTAAGTTATTTAAAGGTTATTTAAGGTATGTTAAGTATATGTTGATGTTCCGGAGTATTTTTCGCATTAAACTGGTTACGTTTACGCACCAGTTTGCGTATAACTCTCCAGAAAGTGATATAGAGTTTGAAATTGAGCAAAAGTCAAAACATGAAAAATGTAAAACACAACCAAAAAAACATTGGGATCAAATAACATTGTTTTATTGATAATTGAACAGTTCACAATGATTACAAGCACAGATGTTACAGTCTCCCCTACTTGTGGAAATTTCGCCCCGAAATTTATTTAGAGGAAACTCGTGGAAAAAGATGCGGATACTTCGCCTTCATTTGATCTTCGCGTTCCCAAGTAAACTCGGGTCCACGTTTAGCTTCCCAGCAAACTTAGACCAAAGGAATGCGCTTGCGTTTAAGCCACTTGACTTCACGTTCCATGATTTCCACTGGCTTCTAAAAAAATTTCAGTGTTTTGTCAACACGAATTTCGTCAAGTGGTATGTGGAGGTTCTCATCAGCTAAACACCTCTTGAGATTGGACCATGAAAGGTTGGATGAACATTTCCAAGTTCAGGAGGTAACTCAAGTCTGTAGGCTACCTTATCGATTCTTTCGACGATCTTGAATGGTCCAACGTATCTAGGTGCAAGTTTTCCTTTCTTTCCAAATCTGATCACACCTTTCCAAGGTGAGACCTTAAGTAATACTTGATCACCGACTTGAAATTCCAAGGGCTTGCGTTTTGGGTCCGCGTAACTCTTTTGACGGCTTCTAGCTGTCTGAAGGTTATCACGAACTTTCTTAATCTTGTCAGTTGTCTCTAAAATGAGAGCAGGTCCAGTAAGCTGAGCCTCGCCGATCTCATTCCAGCAGACTGGTGAACGACATTTTCGACCATAGAGAGCCTCGAAAGGAGCCATGTTGATGCTAGTGTGATAACTGTTGTTGTAGGAGAATTCAATCAACGGAAGATGTGAATCCCAACTACCACCAAAGTCGATCACACAAGCTCTAAGCATATCCTCCAGAGTCTGGATTGTTCTTTCAGATTGATCATCCGTTTGCGGATGATAAGCTGTGCTCAGATTAAGTTGGGTCCCCATAGCAGATTGCATGGTTATCCAAAAATGAGAAGTGAAGCGAGCATCTCTGTCAGAAATGATGTTCAAAGGAACACCATGTCGAGCTGCAATTTCATCCACATAGATTTTAGCAAGCTTGTCAGCTGAACTTAGGGCCCTTATGATGAGGGAGTTCTGTCCTCGTTATGAACAGCGAGCTTTGGAGAGAGAGTTTGATGAATTGAAACAAGACAGTGGGGAGCACAGGGCGTATACTGATAGATTTGAGGAGTTGAGTCTGCTTTGCCCGACTATGGTTACCCCACTCGACAAGGCCATCGAAAGGTACATCGACAGCCTACCTGACTCAGTGCAAGACATCATTACTGGTAGTAACCCTACTACACTCCGTCAGGCGATCGAGTTAGCAGCGACATTGACTGAGTCGCAGGTTCGAAAGGGAAAACTGCACAAAAAGGGTGACAAGGGTAAAAAGCAGGCATCTGACAAAGAAGATAGCAAGAAAGGTCAAAAGAAGAAGGGAAAGGATTCTGGTTCCTCAAGAGGGTCTAGGAAGCGAAAGGCTTCCCAAAACTATGTTGTTACTGCACAGGCTCAAGCTGCACCAAATCAGCCTGCGCAACCACCCGCCAAGAAGCCTTATCTTGGCAATGCACCTTTGTGCAACAGGTGTAACGGCCATCACCTACCACATCTCCAATGTCGTCATTGCACAAACTGTGGAAGAAATGGTCATCTTGCCGCTACTTGTCGCATTCCTGTTAACCAGAATCAGGCAGTTCAGAACCAAGCCCAACAAGTTGCTCAACCTCTTGCCCAGCAACAAGGTCAAGCTTCACGACCTTATTTTCCTCCTGGTTCGTGCTACAATTGTGGGGATCTGACCCACTACAGAAACCGGTTCCAAAGACTAGCTAACGCCAATCCAAATCAGAATCAGGCTCAGGCTCGAGGTCGAGTCTTCAACATGAATGCACAAGAGGCACAAGCAGACAATGAAGTGGTGAATGGTACGTTCTTTATTAATAATCAGCCTGCATTTGTCCTTTTTTATTCGGGTGCCGATAAGAGTTTTGTGTCATTATCTTTTGAGCCATTGCTTCGCGTGTCTAGAACGAAACTAGGTAAGCCTTTGACAGTAGAAGTTGCTAGTGGTGAACCCATTGTTCTTGATTTTGTTCTTCGCAACTGCCAGTTGAACCTTAACGACCATCTTTTTCCTATTAACCTCACGCCTATGCAACTTGGAAGCTTCAACGTTATTGTGGGTATGGATTGGTTAGCCAAGCATCGCGCAGAGGTAGTTTGTTTTGAGAAGATTGTTCGTGTGCCGCTTTCGACAGGAGAGATCCTACAAGTTCATGGTGAGAAACCTGCCGGTGGTCTCAAACTCATGTCTTGTTTTAAAGCTCGGAAGTATCTGCGAAAGAATTATGTGGCCTTCTTGGCACATGTCACAGCAGATAAAGGCAAAGGTAAATCTATTCAAGATATTCCTGTTGTTCGGGATTATTCTGAAGTATTCCCTGAAGAGTTACCTGGTCTACCTCCAGCACGCCAAGTCGAGTTCTGTATTGATCTCGTACCTGGTGCAAACCCCATTGCCAGAGCTCCATATCGTCTTGCACCATCTGAGATGCAAGAGTTGTCTAAGCAGCTTCAGGAGCTCTCTGACAAAGGTTTTATCCGTCCTAGCTTTTCACCTTGGGGTGCTCCCATTCTTTTTGTCAAGAAGAAGGATGGATCTTTTAGGGTGTGTATCGATTATCGTGAGCTTAATAAGCTTACCATCAAGAATCGATATCCCCTACCTCGCATCGATGATCTCTTTGATCAGTTACAAGGTGCTTCTTATTTTTCGAAGATTGATCTATGTTCGGGGTATCATCAACTTCGTGTCATGAGGAAGATATTCCCAAGACAGCGTTCCGCCCTCGTTATGGGCATTATGAGTTCACAGTCATGCCATTCGGTTTGACTAATGCTCCTGCTGTTTTCATGGAGTTAATGAATAGGGTCTGGAAGCCTTATTTGTATTAGTTCGTCATTGTTTTTATTGATGACATCTTGATTTATTCTAAGACGCGAGCTGAACATGAGCAACATCTTTGTCTTACTCTGGAACTCCTAAAGAAAGAGCAACTTTTTGCCAAATTCTCAAAGTGTGAATTCTGGCTTAAAGAGGTTCAATTCTTAGGACATATTGCCAACGAGCAAGGTATTCATGTAGATCCCTCCAAGATCAGTGCGATCAAGGATTGGGATACGCCTACTACTCCTACTGAAGTTCGTTCTTTTCTTGGTCTTGCGGGTTATTACCGCCGCTTCATTGAGAACTTCTCAAAGATTGTAGTTCCTCTAACTGCTCTAACTCAGAAGAACAAGCCCTTTGATTGGGGATTCAAGCAAGAGGAAGCGTTTCTGACTTTGAAACAAAAACTTTGCGATGCGCCTGTACTGACTTTGCCTGAGTGCAATGATGATTTCGTCGTTTATTGCGATGCATCTAAATTGGGTCTTGGCTGTGTTCTGATGCAAAGAAACAAAGTCATAGCCTATGCATCGAGGCAGTGGAAGGTGCATGAAAAGAACTACACCACTCATGATCTGGAGTTAGGTGCAGTTGTCTTCGCTCTTAAGATCTGGAGACACTATTTGTACGGAACAAAATGTGTGGTTTTCACGGACCACAAAAGTCTTCAGCATATCTTCAATCAGAAAGAACTCAACATGAGGCAACGACGTTGGGTTGAGCTTCTAAACGACTATGACTGCGAAATTCGCTACCATCCTGGTAAGGCGAATGTCGTAGCCGATGCATTGAGTCGTAAGGAACGTACTAAGCTTCATTGTGTTCGTGTTCAATCTGTTATTCAAGCTCGATCCGATATCCAAGCCCGCATTTCTCAGGCTCAACAATCTTGTGTTTCACAAGGTTTGATGGATAAGGAATTTCCCTATCACATAACACCTGGTCTTGAACTGAAGGACAATGGATCGTATTACTTCAAGGACCGTTTGTGGGTCCCAAGCCTAGATAACCTTCGCACCTTGCTTATGGATGAAGCCCATAAGTCTCGTTACTCTGTTCATCCTAGTTCAGATAAGATGTATAAGGATCTTCGTATTCAGTATTGGTGGCCTGGTATGAAGAAAGACATTGCCTTATATGTATCAAAATGCCTTACTTGTCTAAAGGTTAAGGCTGAACATCAGCGTCCTTCTGGTTTATTGGTGCAACCAGAGATCCCAGTTTGGAAATGGGAAAACATTACTATGGATCTCATTACTAAACTTCCACGCACAAAGAAAGGTCATGATGCCATCTGGGTAGTTGTTGATCGTCTTACTAAGTCAGTGCATTTCTTGCCAATCCACGAGGATTTTTCTGCTGACAAGCTTGCTAAAATCTATGTGGATAAAGTTGTAGCTCGACATGGTGTTCCTTTGAACATCATTTCTGACAGAGATGCTCGCTTTACTTCTCATTTTTGGAGAACCATGCAATCAGCTATGGGAACCCAACTTAATCTGAGCACAGCTTATCATCCGCAAATGGATGGTCAATCTGAAAGAACAATCCAGACTCTGGAGGATATGCTTAGAGCTTGTGTGATCGACTTTGGTGGTAGTTAGGATTCACATCTTCCGTTGATTGAATTCTCCTACAACAACAGTTATCACTCCAGCATCAACATGGCTTCTTTCGAGGCTCTCTATGGTCGAAAATGTCGTTCACCAGTATGCTGGAATGAGATCGGTGAGGCTCAGCTTACTGGACCTGCCCTCATTTTAGAGACAACTGATAAGATTAAGAAAGTTCGTGACAACCTTCAGACAGCTAGAAGCCGTCAAAAGAGTTACTCGGACCCAAAACGCAAGCCCTTGGATTTTCAAGTCGGTGATCGTGTATTACTTAAGGTCTCACCTTGGAAAGGTGTGATCGGATTTGGAAAGAAAGGAAAACTTGCACCTAGATACGTTGGACCATTCAAGATCGTCGAAAGAATCGGTAAGGTTGCCTACAGACTTGAGTTACCTCCTGAACTTGGAAATGTCCATCCAACCTTTCACGTGTCCAATCTCAAGAAGTGTTTAGCTAATGAGGACCTCCACATACCACTTGACGAAATTCGTGTTGATAAAACACTGAAGTTTGTTGAGAAGCCAGTAGAAATCATAGAACGTGAAGTCAAGTGGCTCAAACGCAAGCGCATTCCTTTGGTCAAAGTTCGCTGGGAATCTAAACGTGGACCCGAGTTTACTTGGGAACGCGAAGATCAAATGAAGGCGAAATATCCGCATCTTTTTCCACGAGTTTCCTCTAAATAAATTTCGGGACGAAATTTCCACAAGTAGGGGAGACTGTAACATCTGTGTCTGAAATCATTGTAAACAATTCAGTTATCAATAAAACAAAGTTATTTGATCCCAATTTTTGTTTGTTTATGTTTGACATTTTTCATGTTTTGACTTTCGCTCAATTTCAAACTCTATATCGCTTTCTGGAGAGTTATACACAAACTGGTGCGTAAACGTAATCAGTTTAATGCGAAAAATACTCCGGAACATCAAAATATACTTAACATACCTTAAATAACCTTTACATAACTTAGAAATAAGTTTTGAAGGCTTTGGTATGGCAAAAACAAGTTAATTCACCTACAGGGACTAAATTTGACAAACTGCGAAAGTTTGCCAATTTGAACTGTAACAGACATTCCGAAACATGACCATAAGTTAAACATACCATAAATATCCTTTACATAGCTTAGAAATAGGCTTTGAGGGGTTCGGTGTGCTAAAATAAACTTTTGGCTCATTCAGGGACTAAAAGTGTCAAAAAGTGCATAAGTTTGCACTTTCGCGCATAACTTACGTTCTGAATACATCCGGACATCCAAAAATTTATGTAAGCAGTAAAATATTTTATTTTAGTGTTTGGCATAAGAAAAATCCATTCGTCACGCAATTTGGATCGTTTTTCGCGCTTATGCGCATTCCGTCATAATTAAGCGAACATCGCGATCGTACGACCAAACGAACCAACATCCGGCATATTTTTGAGAATTTTTCATGTCCACAATGTTTAGGCATCATTTTAGGGCCTTAACGTTGGCTTAACGGGCCTTAAACGTGTCAGAAATGGCCATAATGCATAACAGGGACCAAAACTGTCAATTCAGCAAAGTTTCTTCTGATCAGACAGGCCAGGCGGTCCGCGTGGGTTTACTGTGTCCTCTTACACGGCCCGTATCAGCTTCCCAGATCAGATAAGATCAGTTTTAATAGCAGATTACAGTTGTTAAGCACCCAAACTCACCTACACTTGCCCTTTCCTGCTCATAAGGGGCCATTTTGAGCTACCATAAGGTTGCAACAAGTGTAAGGC
Source organism: Helianthus tuberosus (assembly GCA_030545235.1). NCBI lineage: Eukaryota > Viridiplantae > Streptophyta > Magnoliopsida > Asterales > Asteraceae > Helianthus > Helianthus tuberosus. Next base: position 106,744,262 of record CM060357.1, on the reverse strand, counting down.
TGAGATTGAAGCACGTTATTCGATAAACGATCCTAACGGTTGTCCATTTACTATAAATACCCAACCCCATTCAACTCAAAACCCACAAATCTGATCTCAAAGCTCTAAGTTGAAGTCATTGCTTCATACCTGAGCTATTCGATCAAGTTTTACTAGCGGGGACCCTTTGTAAGTGTTCCTTCGTTCTCTTTATTCATTTAGCGTTAAAAGTCAAACTTTGTTTGACTTTCTGCATTGACCAGTTTATGGTCAATGCAAAGTTCGTTTGAACTTCATAACGTGAGCGTAATCAGGATGGTTATAGTCCCTAGAAACTATACCTACAGATTACCACGTTATCAAGACTCAGTGACGAGTCGTAGTTTCGGCCAAAATGCGTGTTATTGCGTATTTTGTAACCAAACTACTCTTAGGTATCAAAACCGTTTGTTTTGATACCAAACCTGTTTTCTAAACTTAGTTAAGCATGTTTTAACATGCTTAGCTCATCACTTTTAGTTTAGTGCTTATATAGGGTCGTAAGGTAAGCGCTCTAAACAATCGCTTATACTTTCGAACCCGACCCGTTTGGTCGATCATTAGGATCCGACCAAACACATTAGGTGACCATAGTATATAGGGAATAACCTTCCGAGGTTATACCTTATGGTCACGATGTTTAGTTAGTTGTATGATAGGTAGTATATATGCCTTAGGTAAATTACCAAAACACCCTTTTTACGCCAAAACTCATTTTAAGCATATGCAACATAAATTTTGGTATCTAAACTGATTTGGCAACAATATTAGACATGTTAAGGCATATATTACTTGTCATGGGACTAGTTAAGCGGTCCGAACGCGTTTTACGCGAACGACGCGTTAAAGTAGCATAAGCTACCTAAACGGGTCGTAATGGGTCGTAAGCACTTAGGTTAGGTTTCATTTTAGTACGTGGGCTTTGTTAAACCATATTACACCAGTCTCCATACTCGTTTGGTTTACGAACCCTCATTCTATCCGATCCTCCGATTTTGGTCCAGTATATTAACATAGTTACCAATATTAGGTGCCGTTTGATATCTGTGATCTCTAGCATTGTTTGGTTGTTACTCAAGGACTACTAAGCAATCTCAAGTGAGTACATAGACCCCTCTTTTACCGTTTTCAAACTGTTTTGGGGTGAAACACATGTGCCTACTTGTTACTTTCACGCTTTCCATGTTTTCACATCATATACTTGCTATGTTCATTAGTACATTTATAGTACATGATTTCATTACATTTTATGCTATGTATGTCCATTGTGTGCATACTTAGTACATTACTTTACATTTCTGCTATGTGTGTTGACTGATAGCATGCTAGCACATTGATTTACATGACTTTTCTGCTTCGTATGTTAACTTAGCATACTTAGTACATTGTTTTCATATAACATGTTCACATTTGCTATGACATTTGGTTTGCACAAACGGGACTTATATACGTTCATTAACATTAGCTACGCCGCTCAGTAGTAAGTACTGGTACCATAGGACTTGACAAATCCCATTCCTGACATCCCGGGTTTGTTTGGATGTAAGGAATGACTGAATCCGAAAACATTTCTTTTGATAACCTTAACTTAGGGTTATCCGATTGTCTCAAGGCTTGAATGTATGCGTTAACTTACCACATAAATGTTTGTATCAATGTAACATGCATTACTTTGCAAAACATAACTTTTTGATATATTCAAAATACTTTGTTTTGTACATTCTTACATTTGGTTTATGTAACAACACATTACTTACCAGACATACATTTGCTACACATTACTTGACTACATTTGGACTATAAACATTTGATACGATTTATACAAGGACTTTTGACTATTGATTTAAACATAGACTTTATACATTGGTGGTTTGTTTAAGTGACTTAAGTAATGAGAGGTGAGTAATATGATACAAGCATGGTGGATACGTCGCTGGTACTTCCTATATATAAGTGTTTGTATTATATTACATATCATAGCGTTATTTAAATCATTCAATTTGGACTTATACATTTTACACAAGTAACACAATTCTCACAAGACTTTGGTTTACAAACAATTTACTTTATACAACCCATTTTACTTGGTTATACATTTAACCATACATTATTCTTTTATTTATACATATCATTTGATCTTATCGCTTTTTAAATGATTTACAAAACAAAACAATTTACAAGGTTCATGACTGACTTTTGCTAAACAACTTTTTCGAAACTTATAAGTCATTAATCCTATATTCACAAAACCTATGTATCTCACAGGCATTTTTTATGCTGACGTACCTATTTTCACATGTGTTTTCAGGAGTTGTTGCTTAGGATGATGATCATGACACTAGGGCGGACCTGTGCCTTAGAGACTTAAAATAAAGATGGAACTAGTTTAATTATGTTCTGAACTCTTTATTTCCTGTTTTGAGACAATGTAACTCTCTTGTTTGATAAATAAAATATAACTTTGTATGCCATGGTTGTGAAACAATTAATTATGTTACAACACTCCCCGACGTTTCCGCCACGATTTGATGTTCTACGTGGTCGGGGTGTGACATCACACCCCTTTCTAAGGCGGAAGCACGAGGTGTGATCCTGAAAGGTTCTCATTGCATAGGAAGGGTAAACATTCTACATGATTAAAAATAACTCCACTTACCATTCATAGTTTAAACATCCCAAAATAAGAGTTAAGTTTAGAGTTTACATCACACATAAGATAATTGTTTGAAAAGTCTACAACTTCATTTCAAAAACAAATATCAAGGTTTTATTCATTATATCTCCACAAAGAGGTGAGATATAACAAACAAATCCTACAAAAGAGGCAACGGAGCATCGACACAAAATGACTTGAAACACAAACAACATTCTTGAGCAAGAAATCGCACGCACATCCATTTAGTTCCCCGAAATACATGTAAGTTTTGAAATCGTCAACAAAAGTTTTTTGTGAATTCATGCAGTTTTCGTATAGAATGTTTGTATACTTGTATGAAAATATGATATGTAATTTGTAAAACATAACTGTAAACTGTGCTCTGTAAATGTAAGGAATACGAGAGCGCTAATGTTTCGCGAGGACATTAACATATGTCACGACATAGGAAGCATTCAAACCATAGGCATTTTGTCGATTTAAGACTCGAGACACAAAAGCACTCTAGGTAGAACGTGGCCTGAAGTGTGGCTGCCTGAAACCCATTAGATCTAACCTTTTGTTCCGCAGTCTAGGTATATAGTTGATTAATGGTGCTTATGTCATCCTATTCGTCACATGATCTATGTGTCATTCCTTAGTTTTGTGTTCTACATACCATAGTACATGTATTTTTCCCAAGTTTAGAAAACAAGTAAAAGTTTAAAAGTGGGGACATGAACTCACAGTTTTGCGTATCTTGTGTCGTAAAGTTCACCGGGTTTGCCTCGTAGGCGTCGTGACCTATATGTGTTCTATGTATGTTAGTCACTAGACTTGTAACACACGGAGTACAAGTCACCATCTTAAGTTAAGTATTTCTTTTGTGTATGTTTATCATGTGTGAGGGTCGTAACCTTGTTTGTCGGGTCTCGCCCGTTCGACGTGTTCTTGTATTTTGAATTTGTATTGTTCTTTTCTACCCAAAAAATACATATTTGTTCATGTGATATGTGAAGATAAATAAGTGTTAAAAATAATCTATATTTTTAACTTGTCCAAAATATGTTACTTATATTATTTTCCAAAAATAAGTATAAGTATTTTGTTAAATAATATTTTCAATATTATTTTTGTGCAAGTATACTTTGGAAAGTATAATTGTATTTTTATGTAAATACTTGTGTATTTTACATTATTTGCCAAAAATCAATACTTTGATTTTTAATACTTTCCAGAATTATATTTCTTAAAAATAATACATTTAAAGACTTGTGTGAAATATATATATTTTGTTATGCTTGTAAAATATATATTTATTTTTGTCATTTTTCGATTTTTTGTATAATTTCCATCACTTGGTAATAGTTATATATATATTTGTCCAAATATATATTTAAGTCCAAAATTGTCCAAGTTCAAAATTTGTTAAGAATATATTTATATAAATATATTTTCTTGTATTTGTCCATATACTCTTTCATGGGTTTTTTTATGAATATTCTTAGGCATTTGTTATGTGTTTTTATGTGTATTTTGTTGGTGATACTCCTTGGGAGTATTTAGTGTATTTTCATGTTCCTAATACACTACTACATATAATACACAAAATATACACTTAGCACAAAATTTGGTGATCACTAAATATATATATTTTCTCCTAAAAATATACATACTTAATATTGTTTTTATACTTGAAGAAATCCTTATTTTTGACTTGTAAATTTTGTATAAAAATTAGGAAACCTTTGTAAATGTTTTTAGGTGAATTTTTTTGGAATAAGTTTCACCAAAACTTACATTTTTCTAAGTGTCAAAATTTTATAAAAATTTTGACATAGTTTCCCCTAAAAATGAAGGTTTCTTATGTTTTTAAAACATGTGATTATTTTCTTTTCATCATCAAAATCAATTTCCAACCAATTTCACAAACAACATATACTAAAATCACCATGAAAAACCTTATGATGAACTTGATTTTTGTTGAAAATGTGTAGTCTTTTAGCTCTACACTTTACATACACCATTCTTCCAAAAACGAGTGTTCATGTTAGGTTTTAACAATCTTTATATGAAACTTTAACTTACAAAATAAACCACCCATGAGTTTTAAGGTTTCAAAACTATGAACAACATATTCTAAAATCATTTTTAAGTTAATTTTGAAGATCTTTATGTTCATCATCAAGTTTCATCATGGATCTTTCAAGATCCATACTTAACATACTTGAATCTTTCAAAAGTAAGCTTCTTGTTGAGCTTTTTACAAACTTTTTATGATGTTTAATCTCATAAGTTAGTCTTACATAGACTTAGTCACTTCAAGAACACAAGAACATTCTTTAAAATCATTTTTCAAGTTCACATAAAGACTTTTCAAGTTCATCTTCAAGTTTAACCATAGATCTTTCAAGATCCATGCTTAAACTTTTTAGATCTAAGCTTCTAACAAGCTTTAACATGATGGATCTAAACATAAACACAAGATTCAACAACAACAACTTCATCACATACATCAAACATCACTAAAGACACTTGTTTTTCTTTAGATTATGTTAGATCTTCATATCTTCATCCTTTAAAGTTTTAGTTTCTTAGATGATGTGACTTGTTCATAACACTAACATGAAGTAAAATAGAGTTTAGCATGCTTACTACTAGCTCTAATGGCTATGGAAGTGGCACAACCAAGAAGAAGATGAAGATAGAAGAATATGAGAGGTTAAAAGCTCCTTAGCAAGGTCCTTCAACTTTCTTTGCTCCAAACCTTCTTAGATATCCTTCTTACACCTTAATATAACCTTGGATTGCTTGTGTGATGATTGAAAATGGTGGATGTGTGTGTGTGGTGATGGTGGTCGAGAACAAGAGAGGAAGAAGGAGAAACAAAATGAGTTTGAAATGGAGAAGAAGAAAATGTTTCATGTCATTAAGGTTAGTCCTTATAACCTTTCAACAATCCTTTATCCATAAGGTTTTATGTCTAATATCTTGGATACACTTGAATATTTTAATGGAGAAATGTTGGTGGGTCACTATGGGGCCGGTTACAAGGAAGGGAGGGGGGTAAAGTGTAAACTTTGGAACTTTGAAGGTTATAGGTGTAATTTAGAAGGTTTATGTAATATTAAGTGTGTTTATGTGTTTTTATGATTTTTAAGGTGTTTGATCACCAATACTAGCTTTATATCATAAAAACAATGCTTCTAGTCTAGTTTTGATGTTTTGGGTAGTGTCCGGTTATTCGTTCGGTTACCGGTTCGTTAAAGTGCTAAATTGCGCAGTGTTACTAGGTATGTAGTATCTTTTGTGACAATTTTCATTCCCAACACTTTACAAGTTATTCTTGACACTAAAACACAATTTCTGCATGTTATTTTATTATTTAAATGTTGTTTTTGCTGAATTTCTGCAGAAATCTGCATTTATAGTGCGTTTCAGGTACTTTTTAGTGTCTGTTTTTACTTCTGGAAAGTGTATATGTTAATCCTTGTACCCACACTTGGATTTTAATGTATTTTTGATGCTGGACCTACTCCTAGGCCCTAAATCTATTGTCTGATTGTATTCTGCAGAAATGCTGATACAGCTTATCTTACCGGTGAGTTTACTAGTCTTTCTGACGTAACACTTAACATAATGCATAATGCGATATTTGAAGTAATAAAACATTCTTGAATTCATATGTAAAGCAAGTAAGCACAAAATGTTAACATTTAAGCACATAATTGCAGATAATAAATAATTATTAAAATAGTACGGGAATTACCGGTTTTGTGCTAATTATCACAATCTCCCACCGTTAAAAGAATTTCGTCCCGAAATTCAAGCTGAGTCATCTCTCGTAGGAGCTTCCTCGAATAGGTCGGGGTACTTAGCTTTGAACTGATCCTCGTGTTCCCAAGTATACTCGGGCCCGTGTTTAGAGTTTCAACGTACTTTAACTAGTTTGATGCGGCTTCTCCTTGTTTTCTGGACCTTCCAGTCCATGACCTCAACATGTTCTTCTGTAAATTGGAGTTTGTCGTCGATATGTACCTCATCCGCAGGGATGATTATTGTTTCCTAAGTTGGACTCTTTTTGAGGTTTGACATATGGAACGTATCATGTACGCCATTCAGTTCCTCCGGTAACTACAGTTTGTATGCTACGGTACCAATCTTTTCTAAGATCTTGAACGGTCCAATGTATCGCGGATTCAACTTTCCACGTTTCCCGAACCTTGCTACACCTTTCCAAGGTGAGACCTTCAACAAAACTTTGTCTTCCACCTCGAAGGCTAAAGGTTTTCGTCTTTGATCAGCGTAGCTCTTTTGTCGATCACGAGCCGCCTTGATACGGTCTCGGATCTGAATGATTTTTTAGTCGTTTCTTGAACAACTTCGGGACCAATCAGCTTTCTATCTTCGGCTTCTGCCCAACACAACGGTGAGCGACACTTGCGGCCGTATAGAGCTTCGAACGGTGCGACTTTTATGCTCGTATGATAGCTGTTATTATAGGAGAACTCGACTAAAGGTATGTGAGTATCCCAGGTGCCGCCTAGATCCATTACACATGCACGAAGCATGTCTTCAAGGGTTTGTATGGTTCGTTCGCTCTGGCCGTATGTTTGTCGATGGAAGGCCGTGCTTAGATCCAATTGAGATCCAAAGGCCTCTTGAAAGGATTGCCAGATCCTTGATACGAAACGTCCATCTCTGTCTGAAATTATCGAAATAGGCACTCCGTGACGTGCCACAATTTCCTTAAGATACAACTCAGCAAGCTTTCCAGTGCTATCTTTCTCCCGAATTGGTAGGAAGTGTGCAGACTTGGTTAATCGATCAACTATTACCCATATCATATCATGCCCTCTAGGGGTCCTGGGGAACTTCGTTATGAAATCCATCGATATTTGCTCCCACTTCCACACGGGAATTTCAGGTTGTTGCAGAAGACCTGATGGTTTCTGATACTCAGCCTTAACCTTAGCGCAGGTTAGGCATTTTCCAACGTAAGCAGCAACATCATTCTTGAGATTTGGCCACCAATAGTATTCCTTCAAGTCTTGATACATTTTGTCCGATCCTGGGTGGATCGAGTATCTCGACTTGTGAGCTTCATCAAAGATAACTTCTCGAACACCGCCAAAGAGCGGAACCCAAATGCGTCCCATAAAGTACAAGGTTCCCTCTTCATTGGTACCAACTGTTTCTCCATACCCTGGAGAAGTTCTGCCTTGAAATTTTCCTCCTTGAGTGCCTCTTGTTGTGCATCATGAATACGTGAAGTGAGATTCGTCCGAATTATCATCTCTAAAGCTCGAACCCTTAAGATTTTGACTCTCTCCTTTCGACTCAAGGTGTCTGCTACCACATTTGCCTTTCCAGGGTGGTACTTGATCTCACATTCATAATCGTTCAACAACTCAAACCATCATCGCTAGCGCATATTTAATTCCTTCTGATTAAATATGTGTTGCAAGCTCTTGTGGTCTGTGAAGATAGTACATCGAGTATCGTACAGATAATGCCGCCAAATCTTCAAAGCAAATACCACCACGGCTAGTTCCAGGTCCTGGGTGGTATAATTCTTCTCATGAACCTTCAATTGTCGCGATGACCTTTTGGCGTTGCATGAGCATGCAACCCAAACCTTGATGCGAAGCGTCTACCACGAAGTCTTCAGTACCTTCGGGTAGGGATAGGATCGGTGCATCGCATAGCTTGTCTTTGAGAAGTTGGAAGGCTTCTTCCTGCGTGTCTCCCCAGTCAAACTTCTTGTCTTTCTATGTAAGGGATGTGAGCGGTTGAGCAATTTTAGAAAAATTCTCAATAAATCGTCGGTAGTAGCCCGCTAATCCCAGAAACTATCGTACTCCAGTCGGAGTTTTGGGCACTTCCCAATTCTTGATCGCTTCGATCTTTGATGGATCTACATGGATACCATTCTCGTTTACCACATGACCAATGAACTATACCTCGCAAATCCAAAATTCGCACTTTGAGAACTTCGTGTAAAGTTTCTCTTTCTTCAACAGTTCTAGAATGGTTCTTTGATATTGCTTGTGCTCTTCCTTCGTTCGTGAATAGATCATGATATCATCGATAAATACAATCACAAATTTATCGAGATATGGTTTGCATACGCGATTCATTAGGTCCATAAAAACTGTCGGTGCGTTTGTCAAACTAAATGGCATTACTAGAAACTCGTAGTGCCCATAACGAGTTCTGAACGTTGTCTTTGGTATGCTTTCCTCTTGAATTCTCAACTGATGATAGCCAGACCGAAGGTCAATCTTGGAGTAATAGCTCGATCCTTGCAACTGATCGAATAAGTCGTCAATCCTCGGTAACGGATACCGATTCTTGACAGTGAGCTTATTCAACTCTCTATAATCAATGCACATCCGCAAGGTTCCATCCTTCTTCTTTACGAACAATATTGGAGCTCCCCAGGGTGAGAAGCTCGGCCTTATTAATCCTTTATCCAACAACTCCTGAAGTTCTGTAGATAATTCTTGCATTTCGGATGGCGTAAGTCGATATGGTGCCTTGGCTACAGGAGCGACGCCTGGAACCAAGTCAATATGGAACTCGACTTGTCTTTGCGGAGGTAATCCTGGTAAGTCTTCAGGGAAGACTTCAGATAATTCCTTTACCACAGGAATGTCTTCAAGCTTCGGCTCTATCACACCCCTTTCTAAGGCAGAAGCACGAGGTGTGATCATGAAAGGTTTTCATTGCATACGATTGGTAAACATACTACATGCTCGTAAAAATAACTTCAAATGCCGATAACATTACATGACTGAAAACATAGATTCAGTGTTTACATCACAAGACAGCATAAGTCATTGTCTGAAAAGTTTTACAACTTTATTTAAAAGATAAACATAAACAACATCCACGAGCAAGAGTAAGACAGCGCGCACATCCACTTTAGTTACCTGAAATACATGTGAGTTTTTGGAAAAACGTCAACATAATGTTGGTGTGAATTCATGCAATTCTTGTATTGAACGTTTGTATACTTTGTATGAAAAACAAGGTGTGTATCTTGTATAAATCAAGTATTCTTGTATAAATCACGTATTCTTGTATAAATCCGGTACTCTCGTATAAATCAAGTATTCTTGTATAAATCAAGGTTTTCTCGTATAAATCAAGTATTCTTGTATGTATCAAGGTTGTTAATGGGTTGCAAGGCCATTTACATGTGACATGACATAGGAAGCAACCAAACCATAGGCATTTTCTAGTTGTCGATTCACGACGGCGACACAAAAGCACTACTCGGTACTAGTTTTCACCAAGAGTGTGGCTTCCCGAAAACCCATTAGATCTAACCTTTTGTTCTGCGGTCTAAGTATGTTCACGATTAATGGTGCTTATGGTACCCTATTCGTGACACGATTTCTCGTATCATTTCTCGTATCATTCCTTAAAACGCATCATACTTGGTACTAGTTATCACCAAGAGTGCTTCTTGTTTTTGTATCATACCATTTATAAACATTGTAACATTTGTAACATGTATTTCACCCCCGAAGTTATAAAACTGAAAACAGTTAAAAGAAAAGGGGGAGCATGAGCTCACAACTTTGCGTTCCTTGCGCCGTAAACTTCACCGGTTTTTGCTTATCTAGCGTCGTGACCTAAACGTGTTTTATTAATGTTAGTCACTAGACTTGTATCGCACAAGTACAAGTCACTATCTTTTGTTTATTTGTTCTTGTGTTAAAAATAATTTATATTTTTAACTATGTATCTTACTTATATTATTTTCTCAAAAAATAAATATAAGTATCTTGTATTTTGTATTTTGCACCCGAACTATTTATTTTGTCCAAAACTTCATTTCATGTTCATAACTTGTCCAAGTTATATAATCTATCAAGAAATATATTTTCATAAATATATTTTACTTGTATTTGTCTAAGTATGTTGTATGTGTATTTTTTTTATTTTTACTCCTTGGGAGTACTTAGTGTATTTTCAAGTCCTAATACACTATCACGTATAATACATACTACATACACTTAGCACAAAATTTGGTGATCAATAAATATATATATTTTCTCCAAAAATATACATACGTAATATCAATTTTAGTCTTGAAGACATCATCATTTCATAACACAAAAATTAGGAAAACCTTGGTAAATGTTTTTAGATACATTTTTAGGGAATAAGTTTCTCAAAACTTATATTTTTGTAAGTGTCAAAATTTATAGAAATTTTGACAGAGTTACCCCTAAAAATGGAGGTTTCCCATGTTTTCAAAACATGTGTTTATTTTCTTTTAAATCATCACAGCAATCATCAACTCATATAACACCTACCGAGTGTCAAAATTAAGTATACTACACTATATCATGAACTTGAAGTTTTTGTAAAAACTTGTAGTAACTTACCATGTTATTTTGTAGGTTTAGTTACCCTTATAAACATGGTTATTTGTTTGTAAATCACTTTATTAAAAGATCTAGTCATTTACAACTTGTAAGATGATTTTTCTAAAAATGATTCTCTTGTATTTTTCTTGTTACAATCATGTTTCTAGTCTTGTTTAAACACTAAAAATATTATTTGTTTACTTAGAAACCATGACTTGTAAATCTCATAAATAAACTTGGTTTATTGGGAAAATTATTCTTGTAATCATCTATTTACAACATTTGTATTTTGTTTAAATCATTTTTACATATGAAGATCACTTTCATTATTCAAGTTCATGGAGACATAAAATATGATGATCTTGGTCTTTCACAAGATCACCACTTTAACTTACTAGATCATGTGTTTAATCACAATCTAGTAGGTTCCATATGATGTCTAATATTACCAATACTAATAATCAATCAACAAGAAGCAAATCAACATATTCAACATGTATTCATATATTTTTAAGCTTATGTTAAAGTATCATGATCATGTTCTTTTGTGTTCTTGTGTTTAACAATATATATCATCTTTTAACCAACAACATATGAAGAAATAAGAGGTCATGAGGGCTCACCACTAGCAACAAGGCTAGGGAAGATTACTAGAACTTGAAGATGACAAAAATGAAGGATAATAGCAAATGAAGAAGGTCCTTCAAGATTCACAAGCTTCCAACTTCCTAAATAACCTTTTAGCACCTTATGTGAACCTTAGAATGCTTGGAAAATGAATGAAAATGGATGGTGTATGGGGGTTGGGTGTGAGCTGAGAACAAGGTGAAGGGATGGAGGTGATGGTGTTGAGTGGTGTGTGAAGGAGATGGAGTATGTTCATATCTTCTTATAGTACTTGCATATCTTCCTACAAATCTTTTGAGATCTAATAAGATTACATGATATCTTGGCAATATTTTTAGAGGATTTATTAGGATTTGTCAAAGATTTTGATGGGGCCACCCCTTATAACCGCATACAATATGGGGGGGGGGGCAAAGTGTAACTTTCAAATCTTTAATTCTTAAATAAGTTAAGCTTTCAAGTGTAGTTTTTAGGGACTTGATGTGTTATAATGTTATAAGAGGTGTTATGGTGTTCGGGGACCATAACTAGTTCAGAAATATTAAAATAATGCTTCTAGTAATATTTTGATGTTCCGGGTAATGTCCGGTTGTTCGGTTAAATACCGGTTCGTTAAAGTGCTAAATTGTACCGTTTAGTGTCCTTTAATTATCCTTTTGTAACCCTTTTAATTCCCAACACTTAGTAGGGTATTCTGGATAATAAAACATAAATTCTGCATAATATTTATGTGTTAAAAAAACTAATTATAGCTGAATTATGCAGAATTCTGCATTTAATGTGCGTTTCGGGTGCTTTTTAGTGCATATTCTAGCTTCCGGAAAGTCTATATGTTAACCCTTATATGTACTCTGGGGTTTTAATGTATTCTTGTCGTTGGACCTACACCTAGGCTCCAATTCTATTGTCTAACTGCTTTCTGCAGAATTGTTGACACAATGTGTCTTACCGGTGAGTTTACTAGTATTTCTGACGCAACGCTGTTCATTAATGCATAATGTAATTCTTGTAGTATAAAACGTGCATGAATTCACAAGTATATAATGTAATCAAACAATGTTGATATTTAAGCACATAATTGCAGTCATTAAATAATAATTAAAGTGTACGGAAATTTACCGGTTTGGTGCCAGTTGTCACAGTCTCCCACCGTTAAAAGAATTTCGTCCTGAAATTCAGGCTGAACTAACTCTCGCAGGAGTCTTCTTGAACAGGTGGGGGTACTTTTCTTTAAACTGGTCTTCACGTTCCCACGTGTACTCGGGTCAGTGCTTAGAGTTCCAACGTACTTTGACAAGTTTGACAGTGCTCCTCCTGGTCTTGTTGACTTTCCAGTCTGTAACCTCAACGGGTTATTCTGTAAATCGAAGGGCGTCATCAATATGCACTTCATCCGCAGGGATGATCACGTTTTCTTGTGTTGGACTCTTCTTGAGGTTGGATACATGGAACGTATCATGTACTCCATTAAGTTCTTCCGGTAATTCCAACTTGTATGCTACTGTACCAATTCTTTCCAAGATTCTGAATGGTCCGATGTATCGGGGATTCAGCTTTCAACGTTTTTCGAATCTTACTACGCCCTTCCAAGGTGAGACCTTTAACAACACTTTGTCTCCCACCTCGAATTCTAATGGTTTTCATCTTCGATCAGCGTAGCTCTTTTGTCGATCTCGAGCCGCCTTAATGCGCTCTCGGATCTGCATAATCTTGTCGGTTGTCTCTTGTACAAGTTCAGGACCAACCATACGTTTATCTCCAGCGTCTGCCCAACATAAGGGCGATCAGCACTTGCGGCCATACAGAGCTTCGAACGGTGCAGCTTTTATACTTGTATGATAATTGTTATTGTAGGAAAACTTAACTAAAGGTAGATGAGTATCCCAGCTGCCGCCTAGGTCCATAACACATGCGCGAAGCATATCTTCTAGCGTTTGTATAGTTCGTTTGCTCTGGCCATCTATTTGCGGATGGAAGGCCGTGCTTAGATCTAATTGAGATCCAAAGGCTTCCTGAAAGGATTGCCAAATTCTTGAGACAAAGCGTCCATCTCTGTCTGAAATAATTGAGATAGGCACTCCATGACGTGCCACAATTTCTTTAAAGTATATTTCAGCAAGCTTTCCAGTGCCGTCTTTCTCTCGGATCGGTAGGAAATGCGCAGACTTTGTTAACCGATCGACTATCACCCATATCATATCGTGCCCTCTAGGGGTCTTGGGTAATTTCGTTATAAAGTACATTGATATTTGTTCCCACTTCCACATGGGAATCTCTGGTTGTTGCAGTAGCCCAGATGGTTTCTGATATTCAGCCTTAACCTTAGCACAGGTTAGGCACTTTCCAACAAAAATAGCAACATCGCTTTTAAGTCTCGACCACCAATAGTAATCTTTCAAGTCTTGATACATTTTGTCCGATCCTGGATGGATCGAGTATCTCGATTTATGAGCTTCATTAAGGACGACTTCTCGAATGCCGCCATAGAGCGGAACCCAAATACGCTTCTTAAAGTATAAGGTTCCCTCTTCATTTGGCACCATGTATTTCAACATACCCTGGAGGTATTCAGCTTTACGGTTTTCCATCTTAAGGGCTTCTTGTTGTGCGTCACGAATGCGTGCAGTGAGGTTCGTTTGAATAGTCATTTCCAATGCTCGAACCCTTAGGGTCTTAACCCTTTCTTTTCGACTTAGCGCGTCTGCTACAACGTTTGCTTTTCCAGGATGGTACTTAATCTCACAGTCGTAATCGTTCAGCAGCTCGACCCAACGTCGTTGACGCATATTTAATTCCTTCTGATCAAATATGTGTTGTAGGCTTTTGTGATCTGTGAAGATTGTTCATCGAGTACCATATAAATAGTGTCGCCAGATCTTCAAGGCGAATACCACCGCACCTAGCTCCAAGTCATGCGTGGTATAATTCCTTTCATGTAACTTCAATTGTCTTGAAGCATAAGCGATGACTTTTTGGCATTGCATGAGCACGCAACCCAAACCTTGTTGTGAAGCGTCGCAGTATACCACGAAGTCTTCAGTGCCTTCGGGTAAGGATAGTATTGGTGCATCGCATAGCTTATTTTTTAGTAGTTGGAGGGCTTCTTCCTGCTTATCACCCCAGTCGTACTTCTTGTCTTTCTGTGGTCGAGCTATCTTTGAGAAATTCTCAATAAACCGTCGGTAATAGCCCGCTAAGCCCAAAAATTGTCAAACTTCAGTTGGGGTTTTGGGGGCTTCCCAATTCTTTATTGCTTCAATCTTGGATGGGTCTACATGAATGCCCTTCTCGTTCACAACGTGACCAAGAAATTGTACTTCGCGAATCCAAAACTCTCACTTGGAGAATTTTGCATAAATTTCTCTTTCTTCAGTAGTTCCAGAATGGTTCTGAGGTGTTGCTCGTGCTCTTCTTTCGTTCGCGAGTAAATCAGGATATCATCGATAAATACAATCACGTATTTATCGAGATATGGTTTGCATACGCGGTTCATCAGATCCATAAAGACCGCCGGCGCGTTCATCAGTCCGAATGGCATCACAAGAAACTCGTAATGCCCATAGCGCGTTCTGAATGCAGTCTTTGCTATGCTTTTCCTCTTGTATCCTTAACTGATGGTATCCAGATCGAAGATCGATCTTGGAATAGTAGCTCGATCCATGCAATTGATCAAATAGGTCATCAATCCTCGGTAGCGGGTACCGATTCTTGACAGTGAGCTTGTTCAACTCTCTGTAGTCGATACACATCCGCATAGTTCCATCCTTCTTCTTTACGAACAATACTGGAGCTCCCCAAGGCGAGAAGCTTGGCCTTATGAATCCTTTATCCAACAACTCCTAGAGTTGTGTAGATAATTCTTGCATTTCGGATGGTGCAAGTCGAAAGGGAGCCTTGGCTACAGGAGCGGCTCCTGGAACCAAGTCTATATGGAATTCGACTTGTCGTTGCGGAGGTAGTCCTGGCAGATCTTCGGGAAAGACATCAGGGAATTCCTTCACCACAGGAATGTCTTCGAGTTTCGGCTCCTCAGCCTTCTTATCTACAACGTGTGCTAGGAAAGCGACATATCCTTTCCTTAAGCACTTCTGTGCCTTCATACAACTGATGATTCGCAGAGGCGCGTCTCGTTTTTCTCCATGTACTATGAGAGTTTCATCATTCGTCAGAGGGATGCGAATGATTTTCTCGTGACAAATAACTTCAGCTTTGTTCTTGGATAACCAGTCCATTCCGACCACTACATCGAAGCTACCCAATTGAATAGGTAAGAGATCGATGCTAAATCTTTGTTCACCAAGTTCTAATGTGCAACCTCTAACAACTTCTCCTGATTCAACAAGTTTACCATTGGCTAGTTCTATGGAATAAGGAATATCTAATCTACTAAATTCTATTCCAAGCATACGTTTAAATTCCACAGACATGAAACTATAGTCGGCACCAGTGTCAAATAATATGGATGCGAAGTGATTGTTAACAAGAAACGTACCGGTGACCACATTAGGGTCCTCGCGTGAGTTCTTTGCTCCGATCACAAATGCCCGAGCCTGAGCATTGTTTCCCCTTGGGCAATCTTTTATGAAATGATCCTTGCTTCCACAACCGAAGCATCCTTGGTTCTGCCCAGCTCCATTCCGATTACCATTGCCATTTCCATTTCCACCATTGTTTCTATTACCAGCACCGTTGCGGTTTCCGTTCCCGTTCCTTTTTCCTTTTCCCCAACAATCCTCAGTATGGTGACCCAGCTTTCCACACTTGTCGCATCTTGGAATGCGACAAACTCCTTCGTGATGACGCTTGCACTGATTGCATTTGGGCAGAGTGCCCATGTATCCCTTAGCTGGAGCGTCATTCATGGTTGCAAGAGTTTTCACCTCCTGAGGTGGGTTGGAGTCTCGTTTCTTGTTGTTGAAACCCTTGTTGTTGTTGCGGGTTGCTTGGTTCAGATTCGAATGTTTTCTCTTCTTGTCACTAGACGACTCAGCATGCGTCTCCGTCTTTTTGGTTGGGTTCAGTGATAATTTCTTCATGCGAACACAATCTTCAGTAAGGCTGACAGCCAGAGTTATAGCCTTAGTGATTGTTTGAGGTTTGGCCAAAGTTACCATGCCGAGAAATTCTGAGGCCAATCCCCAGATGTAGCGTTCAACGCGCTTAAATTCGGGAGTCACCATGTAAGGGATCACCCTTGACAGATCGTGGAACCTTCGAGTGTAACCAGTGATATCAGCACCTTCCATGGTCAAATGCCAGAACTCAGTCTCCAACCTTTGGAGTTCAGCACGTGAGCAATACTTTTCTCTCATACGTTCCTTTAGCTCATCCCAAGTCAGGCCATAAGCGGCATCATCACCTAGGGTTTGGACTTGCAAGTTCCACCAAGTCAAAGCTTCATCAACAAACAACCCAGTAGCAAAAGTGACTTGCTGATCCGCGGTACACTTGCTCATACGGATAGTGGCTTCAGTCTTCTCCGTCCAGCATACAAACGCCACTACACCTCCAGTGCCGTCGTAGTTTAGCGGTTTGCAGTCGAGAAACTGCTTGAAGGTACAGCCCTGAGCTGCGTTTCCTCCAGATGAATCTCCATTACGTCTGGCATTGCTTGGTCCTCCACTTTGTTCGATGCGGTTCGCCTCATACTGAGCGATAGCTGCGGAGATCCTTTCTTCCAGTAGAGCGTTAAGCTCTTCAGCAGTTCTTGGCAGTGGGGGAGGAGGAGGTTGATCATGAGCGTTCACAACTCTTCTGGGTGCCATGTTCTGACGGAATACAACACAATAGGGTTAGACATTTGTTTGATATCGTCATGCGAGACAGTAGTAGCATATATGTACACAGGCATATACCACATAAGTGACATCAAACAATCCGCCAAATGTATCAATTCATACAGCAACAAGCATGCATAAATAGATAATTACTGTTAGGTCATAAGCTATTCACATTGGCGGTTCTTGTCTTTATACCCTAAGTCATTACTCCAAAAGAGTATTTAATAGGCTGGGGGAAAGAGTGTTTACGTTTGACCTTTTCTTGCATTTGAAGGAATCTTTTATGATACGTGACAAGACTTGCTATGGTTTCTGCGCACTGAATTCCATAACTATGTATGCATCCATAATTACGTAATTCCTTGCACAGTCCGCACAGTTCGTTTCATCTTCGTATCACTTCCTTCAGATAGGCCATTGCTTTCAGGTAAAGTCACGAGTACCTGAGATATTCTATTTCTAGTATATGTATACATCAATTATCACGCATAATTGCAAGAAATTCTTAATTACATACAAGTGCTACTCCAGTGCACCCTAAGTCTCGTAGTGTCTTTTCTTAACTCTTTGTAAACTGTTTCAGGTAGTGGATGTCGCGGAAAGTTTTATGCAATGAAAACTTTTTCAAAAATTGTTTTCGTGAAAGGATCCTAGAGATTGTAGACTAGACTCGAGAAGGAATCCTGGTTCACTACAATCGCAGCTCTGATACCAATCTGTCACACCCCTTTCTAAGGCGGAAGCACGAGGTGTGATCATGAAAGGTTTTCATTGCATACGATTGGTAAACATACTACATGCTCGTAAAAATAACTTCAAATACCGATAACATTACATGACTGAAAACATAGATTCAGTGTTTACATCACAAGACAGCATAAGTCATTGTCTGAAAAGTTTTACAACTTTATTTAAAAGATAAACATAAACAACATCCACGAGCAAGAGTAAGACCGCACGCACATCCACTTTAGTTACCTGAAATACATGTGATTTTTTGGAAAAACGTCAACATAATGTTGGTGTGAATTCATGAAATTCTTGTATTGAATGTTTGTATACTTTGTATGAAAAACATGGTATGTATCTTGTATAAATCAAGTATTCTTGTATAAATCACGTATTCTTGTATAAATCTGGTACTCTCGTATAAATCAAGTATTCTTGTATAAATCAAGGTTTTCTCGTATAAATCAAGTATTCTTGTATGTATCAAGGTTGTTAATGGGTTGCAAGGCCATTAACATGTGACACGACATAGGAAGCAACCAAACCATAGGCATTTTTCTAGTTGTCAATTCACGACGGAGACACAAAAGCACTACTCGGTACTAGTTTTCACCAAGAGTGCGGCTGCCCAAAAACCCATTAGATCTAACCTTTTGTTCTGCGGTCTAAGTATGTACACGATTAATGGTGCTTATGGTACCCTATTCGTGACGCGATTTCTCGTATCATTTCTCGTAGCATTCCTTAAAACGCATCATACTTGGTACTAGTTATCACCAAGAGTGCTTCTTGTTTTTGTATCATACCATTTATAAACATTGTAACATTTGTAACATGTATTTCACCCCCAAAGTTATAAAACTGAAAACAGTTAAAAGAAAAGGGGGAGCATGAACTCACAACTTTGCGTTCCTTGCGCCGTAAACTTCATCGGTTTTTGCTTATCTAGCGTCGTGACCTAAACGTGTTTTATTAACGTTAGTCACTAGACTTGTATCGCACAAATACAAGTCACTATCTTTTGTAAATTTGTTCTTGTGTTAAAAATAATTTATATTTTTAACTATGTATCTTACTTATATTATTTTCTCAAAAAATAAATATAAGTATCTTGTATTTTGTATTTTGCACCCGAACTATGTATTTTGTCCAAAATATAATTTCATGTTCATAACTTGTCCAAGTTATATAATCTATCAAGAAATATATTTTCATAAATATATTTTTCTTGTATTTGTCTAAGTATGTTGTATGTGTATTTTTGTATTTTCAAGTCCTAATACACTATCACGTATAATACATACGACATACACTTAGCACAAAATTTGGTGATCAATAAATATATATATTTTCTCCAAAAATATACATACGTAATATCAATTTTAGTCTTGAAGAAATCATCATTTCTTAACACAAAAATTAGGGAAACCTTGGTAAATGTTTTTAGATACATTTTTAGGAAATAAGTTTCTCAAAACTTATATTTTTCTAATTGTCAAAATTTATAGAAATTTTGACAAAGTTTCCCCTAAAAATGGAGGTTTCCCATGTTTTCAAAACATGTTTTTATTTTCTTTTAAATCATCACAACAATCATCAACTCATTTAACACCCACCGAGTGTCAAAATTAAGTATACTACACTATATCATGAACTTGAAGTTTTTGTAAAAACTTGTAGTAACTTACCATGTTATTTAGTAGGTTTAGTTACCCTTATAAACATGGTTATTTGTTTGTAAATCACTTTATTAAAAGATCTAGTCATTTACAACTTGTAAGATGATTTTTCTAAAAATGATTCTCTTGTATTTTTCTTGTTACAATCATGTTTCTAGTCTTGTTTAAATACTAAAAATATTATTAGTTTACTTAGAAACCATGACTTGTAAATCTCATAAATAAACTTGGTTTCTTGGGAAAACTATTCTTGTAATCATCTATTTACAACATTTGTATTTAGTTTAAATCATTTTTGCATATGAAGATCACTTTCATTATTGAAGTTCATGGAGACATAAAATATGATGATCTTGGTCTTTCACAAGATCACCACTTTAACTTACTAGATCGTGTGTTTAATCACAATCTAGTAGGTTCCATATGATGTCTTATATTACCAATACTAATAATCAATCAACAAGAAGCAAATCAACATATTCAACATGTATTCATATATTTTTAAGCTTATGTTAAAGTATCATGATCATGTTCTTTTGTGTTCTTGTGTTTAACAATATATATCATCTTTTAACCAACAACATATGAAGAAATAAGAGATCATGAGGGCTCACCACTAGCAACAAGGCTAGGGAAGATTACTAGAACTTGAAGATGACAAAAATGAAGGATAATAGCAAATGAAGAAGGTCCTTCAAGATTCACAAGCTCCCAACTTCCTAAATAACCTTCTAGCACCTTATGTGAACCTTAGAATGCTTGGAAAATGATTGAAAATGGATGGTGTATGGGGGTTGGGTGTGAGCCGAGAACAAGGTGAAGGGATGGAGGTTGATGGTGTTGAGTGGTGTGTGAAGGAGATGGAGTATGTTCATATCTTCTTATAGTACTTGCATATCTTCCTACAAATCTTTTGAGATCTAATAAGATTACATGATATCTTGGCAAGATTTTTAGAGGATTTATTAGGATTTGTCAAAGATTTTGATGGGGGCCACCCCTTATAACCGTATACAATATGGGGGGTGGGGCAAAGTGTAACTTTCAAATCTTTAATTCTTAAATAAGTTAAGCTTTCAAGTGTAGTTTTTAGGGACTTGATGTGTTATAATGTTATAAGAGGTGTTATGGTGTTCGGGGACCATAACTAGTTCAGAAATATTAAAATAATGCTTCTAGTAATATTTTGATGTTCCGGGTAATGTCCGGCTGTTCGGTTAAATACCGGTTCGTTAAAGTGCTAAATTGTACCGTTTAGTGTCCTTTAAGTATCCTTTTGTAACCCTTTTAATTCCCAACACTTAGGAGGGTATTCTGGATAATAAAACATGAATTCTGCATAATATTTATATGTTAAAAAAACTGATTATAGCTGAATTATGCAGAATTCTGCATTTAATGTGCGTTTCGGGTGCTTTTTAGTGCATATTCTAGCTTCCGGAAAGTCTATATGTTAACCCTTGTATGTTCTCTTGGGTTTTAATGTATTCTTGGGTTCAATTAGTGCACATGACAAAGTTAGCACAGTTATCTGACAAACTAGAAGAACTGACGGGAGTTCAGTATTCAGACAAACATGATGTTAAGACACAGAATGAGCCCCGGAACCAAGAGTTACACTAGAATAGTATGTAGGAAAGTAGGGATCATAAAACTGCCTTCCGAGTGATAATTTAAGTGCCAGAAAGTGCCCGAAACACACTAAAACTGAAGAATTCTGCAGAAAACAGCAAAAATCAGCATTTTAACATCAAAATATAATGCAGAATTATGGTTTAATGGTCCAGAATACTTGATAAGTGCCGGGAATCAAAACTGTCATAAAAGACATCATAAAGCACAGTAAACTGCGCAATTTAGCACTTTAACGAACCGGTAACCAAACGAACAACCGAACACTACCCGAAACACCAAAATTTAACTAGAAGCATTGTTTTAGTGTTACCAAGCTAGTTATGATCACCAAACACCATATTACATCCTAAAACACTATAACACATTAAACACTAAACATTATACTTGAAATGTAACTAGATTGCTTAACTACCATTGAAACTCAACTAACCCCCCCCCCCCCCAACATTAGGACGGTTCCAACATGGTCCCACAATGGTGATTTCTTTTAAATTATTTATTTTATTTGTTAACTAGATATAGAACACATTAACCAAAGTGTAAATATATGTTGGAAGACATTTATAAAAAGACCACAAGTTAAACTCTACAAACCACTTCATCATCTTCAAGCTCTCATCTCACCTCTCATCCCTCTTAACTCTCGGCCTAACACCCCTCTCACACACTCTCCATTTTCAAATCATTCTCATACATTCTAAGGGCTCTCTAAGATGTAACAAGCATATCTAAGAAGGTTGGAAGCATAGGAAGTAGAAGGACCTTCACAAGGAGCTATTAACCACTTCAATCTTCATCATCTTCATACTTGATTCTTCCCTAGCCTTAGTGCTAGTAGTAAGCCCCTTTAATCTTGTTTTTACTTCTAATTTTAGTGGTTAAAGTATCATGTAACTTATTAATCCAAAGAATCTCAACAAAACATAAGATGATCATGAACATAAAGCTTAAAAACATGAAAATCAAAGATGTTTAAGTGTATGTAGTAAACTTGTTTGTTGATTTCTTGTGTTTATGATGTAGATCATCATATGAAGCTTGCTAGATGATGATTAAACACATAATCTAGCAAGTATAAGGATGGATCTTGAGAAAATCATGTTGATCATCCTTTATGTGAATCATGAACTTGAAGATGAGATTGTTTTTGTCTAGGATGATACATCCTACAAGATGTAAGTCTTAAAAGTAAAGGATTTCAAAAATAATATTTTCAAGAAATTAAAATTTACTACAAGATTTCACATGATTTGATTTCTAATGAAAATAACCATGTATTTAAAGGTTAAATCGAACTAGTAAGGTGTATGTAACAAGAAAAATACAAAAAGATTAATTTTTGTAAAATCACTTTACAAGTTGTAAAGAATAAAATTCCATAAAAATGAGTTTTATGAAACAAAAACCATGGATTTAGTGTTACTAGACTTTACTAAACAACATGTTAAATTACTACACATTTTTGTTAAACTTCAAGTTCATGACATATTGTAAAAATGCATATTATGGCTCATGGTAAGTTATATGTGAATTGTTGATAATTGATGATGGATTTCTAAAAGAAAATGATATGATTTTAAGCATGGAAAACTCCATTTTTAAGGGGAAACTATGGCAAAATTTTTGTAGAAATTAAACACTTAGAAAAATATTTTTAAACAAGTGTTTACAAGTAAATTTTGATCATGGTTTTCATTTAAAAATATGCCATAATTTTTATTACAAAAATTACAAATATTGGAGGTTGATTTTTGATAATAAAAATCACTAAGTATATATTTAGGAAAATATATATTTAGATGTCACAAATTATGTGTTACTTGTATATTGATTGTATTAGTTATATTAAAATTAGGACTTGAAAATAATACACAATACCAAAATACTAAAGATTGTAATATGAAAATATTACCAAATCACAAGAAAACAAATATATAATTTATAACCGAATATTGGACAAATCGGACAAACGGACATTGGACTATATTTATATATATATTCCGGGTATAAACTCGTAATTCGACAAATGTGATAAACGGTATTTTGAAACCGAAGAATATAAAGTTGGTGATTTTTAGTGTATAAAAATAATATTCCGGAAAATTATACACAAGATTAAGTATAAAATACTTAATAAATACAAGAAAATATGCATTCCTATACATATAAATACACACCGAAATACACTACCAATACTTGGCAAAATACCCGTACATAAATGCACAAGTATGAAAATAAACAAATACAACTATGCCTACACATGAGAAATACATGATGAACAAAGTTAAGATATACTATTTTTAACAATATTCCAAACAATCGGATAAAAATAGTTTAAGTTAAAATATTCTTATTTTTAACTAATAATCATATAATTTGGAATTATATAATACCTATCAACCGTATAACTCAAAGTATACCAATTCCAAAATAAGTCATGATACATAAGACTAAGAGTCGTTACACGACCTAACCGTCTAATTAAATATAACACGTGTGTAGGTAGTTGTACGACTCGTAAGAAGGACCTTTGAGTATACATGACAGCAGGACGCAAACTTGTGAGTTCATGTCCCTCTTTTTTTTAACTGTTTTCAGTTTTATAAATATATTTTCTTGTATTTGTCCATATACCCTTTCATGGGTTATTTTGTATGAATATTCTTAGGCATTTGTTATGTATTTTTATGTGTATTTTGTTGGTGATACTCCTTGGGAGTATTTAGTGTATTTTCATGTTCCTAATACACTACTACATATAATACACAGAATATACACTTAGCAAAAAAAATTGGTGATCACTAAATATATATATTTTCCCCTAAAAATATACATACTTAATATTGTTTTTATACTTGAAGAAATCCTTATTTCTTACTTGTAAATTTTGTATAAAAATTAGGAAACCTTTGTAAATGTTTTTAGGTGAATTTTTGGGGAATAAGTTTCACCAAAACTTATATAAATTTTGACATAGTTTCCCCTAAAAATGGAGGTTTCCCATGTTTTTAAAACATGTGTTTATTTTCTTTTCATCATCAAAATCAATTTCCAACCAATTTCACAAACAGCATCTACTAAAATCACCATGAAAAACCTTATGATGAACTTGATTTTTTGTTGAAAATGTGTAGTCTTTTAGATCTACACTTTACATACAAGATTCTTCCAAAAACAAGTGTTCCTGTTAGGTTTTAACAATCTTTATATGAAAATTTAACTTACAAAGTAAACCATCCATGGGTTTTAAGGTTTCAAAACTATGAACAACATATTCTAAAATCATTTTTTTGAAGATCTTATGTTCATCATCAAGTTTCATCATGGATCTTTCAAGATCCATACATAACATACTTGAGTCTTTCTAAAGTAAGCTTCTTGATGAACTTTTTACGAACTTTTTATGATGTTTAGTCTCATAAGTTAGTCTTACATAGACTTAGTCACTTCAAGAACACAAGAACATTCTTTAAAATCATTTTTCAAGTTCACATAAAGACTTTTCAAGTTCATCTTCACGTTTAACCATGGATCTTTCAAGATCCATGCTTAAACTTGTTAGATCTAAGCTTCTAATAAGCTTTAACATGATGGATCTAAACATAAACATAAACACAAGATTCAACAACAACAACTTCATCACATACATCAAACATCACTAAAGACACTTGTTTTTCTTTAGATTATGTTAGATCTTCATATCTTCATCCTTTAAATTTTAGTTTCTTAGATGGCATGACTTGTTCATAATACTAACATGAAGTAAAATAGAGTTTAGCATGCTTACTACTAGCTCTAATGGCTAGGGAAGTGGCACAACCAAGAAGAAGATGAAGATAGAAGAGTATGAGAGGTTAAAAGCTCCTTAGCAAGGTCCTTCAACTTTCTTTGCTCCAAACCTTCTTAGATATCCTTCGTACACCTTAATATAACCTTGGATTACTTGTGTGATGATTGAAAATGGTGGATGTGTGTGTGGTGATGGTGGCCGAGAATAAGAGAGGAAGAAGGAGAAAGAAAATGAGTTTGAAATGGAGAAGAAGAAAATGTTTCAAGTCATTAAGGTTAGTCCTTATAACCTTTCAACAATCCTTTAACCACAAGGTTTAAAGTCTAATATCTTGGCTACACTTGAATATTTTAATGGACAAATGTTGGTGGGTCACTATGGGGCCGGTTACAAGGAAGGGGGGGGGGGTAAAGTGTAAACTTTGGAACTTTGAAGGTTATAAGTGTAATTTAGAAGGTTTATGTAATATTAAGTGTGTTTATGTGTTTTTATGATTTTTAAGGTGTTTGATCACCAATACTAGCTTTATATCATAAAAAAAATGCTTCTAGTCTAGTTTTGATGTTTTGGGTAGTGTCCAGTTATTCGTTCGGTTACCGGTTCGTTAAAGCGTTAAATTGCGCAGTTTTACTAGATATGAAATATCTTTTGTAACAGTTTTCATTCCCAACACTTTACAAGTTATTCTGGACACTAAAACACAATTTCTGCATGTTATTTTATTGTTTAAATGCTGTTTTTGCTGAATTTCTGCAGAAATCTGTATTTATAGTGCGTTTCAGGTAGTTTTTAGTGTCTATTTTAACTTCCGGAAAGTGTATATGTTAATCCTTGTACCCACATTTGGGTTTTAATGTATTTTTGATGCTAGACCTACTCCTAGGCCCTAAATCTATTATCTGATTGTATTCTGCAGAAATGCTGATACAACTTGTCTTACTGGTGAGTTTACTAGTCTTTCTGACGCAACGCTTAATGTAATGCACAATGCGATATTTGAAGTAATAAAACATGCATGAATTCATATGTAAAGCAAGTAAGCACATAATGTTGACGTTTAAGCACATAACTGTAGATAATAAATAATTATTAAAATTGTACGAAAATTACCGGTTTTATGCCAGTTGTCACAAGAGAGTCTCTTGGATCTCTTCATTTGAGTCTCAAACTTCTGATCCTTAAAAATGACAAAAATTGAATACAAAAGTTAAAAAAAGATTAATTAAACATTAAAATTACCTCTTCACTAAATTCACGTTGAAGATTAGACTTGTATGGACTAAATATTGCACCATAAGAAATAATATCAACACTTTTATCACCATCATCCTGCAATAAAACACACGTATAATAACATAACGAACATGTAAATATGAAAGATATACGCAAAAATAATACTTAAAAACCAGCAAATTCAATACCTTAGAAGCTTGTTCGACAACTGGGTTGTTTAAATTGGCATCTTCATCATGCAACCGAATATGAAAAATCAAATAAGTTAACATTCATATAAAAGTAAATAAAAGAAAACAATTATTCACTGCTGTGATATAATAGAACTGACCTTAGATTTTTCAATATCGCATGCTTGGTTTTTCGCAACAATTGAATTTAGAACTAGATCTATTTTTTAACTTTGTTTAGCAATAGATACAGTGGTCTCCTTCTATGTATTTATAGTAGTAAGTATAGAAGTGCATTAGGGTTTAATTTTAGATTTGCCACCCCTTTATTTAGGAAGTTTGTTGTGGTTAGTTTTAAGTTTTTATAAGATATATCTAAGTATAGATATTAGGCAGTTTTAATAAAATAATATGTGACACATAATATCTTCATTTTATGTTGCGGTACTTTTAGTTATTTTTGTTTTTGTTTGCATAGATATTAGGCAGTTTTAATAAAATAATATGTGACACATAATATCTTCATTTTTATAGATTAGGCGCATTAGATCACAAGTATTAATTACTTGTACATTAAAGCATTGTCGACTTATACCTTTTAATCCGTGCGCCGATATTGAACAAGACAACTATCGAAACGTCGATAAAAATGTGTAGGTCGTCATGCTATCTTTGGATTTTTTAAACAATATAGTTTATAAGATGTGTCAAGAATACGCAAAAAAATTATAAGTTTGTTGTGAAGGGGTGAATTGTAACTAATTATCTATAATTTTGTTAAAACCTCAGGGATTTCAGTGTAATAAGTTTAGGGGCTAAAAAATAAATAGTGTTTAAAAGACTAAACTACCATTATTTTAGGGGTCTTTCTATAAATAAATGGGGGAAAATTCTTATTTTTTGGGTATTTTAAAATACCTCTCACTCATGCATTATAATATAGTATAGCTTTTTTTGTTTAATATCTCTTCTGACATTATTATTCTTGAACAAATTTTTAGCAACTTAAGTTGTTGAAACTTGAAAACACATTTTGTTTACCATTAACAGAGAAAAAACCAGAATGATTATATTTAACTGTTTACTACTAGATGCATTAAAACTTTAATTAATGTAATGATTTTATTAAAAATTGATTATGAACAAATCTAAACATATATTTTTTTGGACTGCGGGGATATTATTAAAAAACCAAGAATACTAGCAAGAAACTACCCCAAATATACAAGAACATAACCAAAAAAAATAAGACACCTCCGATCAAGAGAAGGAAAAAGGAAGATAACACCAATTCTCCCAAACCAAGTGGGGGACTTTTGCCCACTGCTTAATCTTTCCTATTGGCCAATCTAAATAGGGCTGCAAATGAACCAAACGTTTAGCGGGAAGTTTGTTTTGTGTTCATTCGTTCGTTAATTAAACAAATGAACACGGTTTCCTTCGTTTAGTTAAATGAACGTACATGAACAGAGGCCACGTTCGTTCATATATGTTCGTGAACTTCGATAACATGTTCGATTGTGTTCAGTAGTTCATTAATGTTTTTAGTTTTAATATTTTATATAAATAATTCGAAATTCTAACAAATAAAATACTTAATAAGTGTGAGTGTATTATTATGTTTGTGAACGCTTGTTTGTGTTCGTTTGTTTCTATTTGTGTTCATGAACATTAGTTTGTGCTCATATGTGTTCATCAACATTCGTTCGTCACCTAAAATTAACAAACACAAATGAACACGAACATAAAATCTCGTTTGGTAAGTGTTCATAAACGGTTCGTGAACACATGAATTTCTTAACAAACGAACATGAACAAGGTCTTATTCGTGTTTGTTTACACCCTGACTTTTGCGGAAGCGTGATTATGGTGTGACTTTCTTCATACCATTGAATTCAATCATAACAACACTATATGATAAAACCATTATATGTTCATCCATAAATTAAGTTTGAAAATACCACGACATAATTGTCTGAAACGTAGACTCCAAATTTAAATTACAAACCACAACATGTTTTAAAGAGTTCACGAAGACTCGACAAATGACCTTAAAATAAAAACCGAGTGTAGAACCATGTATCTCGTCCAGGATTAAGATACATCTCCTAAACCCTAACGACTTCAGATGACATCTTTTTATTCAGGACGTAGCTTGGAACATGCAAACACCCGCCAGATCCACTTAATTCCCTGAAATACAAGTAATTTGAAAACATCAACAAAAGTTGAGCGAGTTCATGTGTTTGTGTAAATGTATGTATAAAACCTTTGTAACAGTGTATGTATGTATGTTTGTAAATCCCGATATGAAAGCAAGCAAGGAAACGGATCATCAATGGTTTGCAAGGCCACTGGTATGTGTGACAGCGTAGGAAGGCTCAAACCTAGCAAATTTGTACCGGGCCTCCGGCTGTAAGACATATTCACCTCATGGGCCACCCTGGTCCTCATGGGTGTGGGCTCGCTACACCCAAATAGATCTATCACTCATGCCCCTCGGTCCTTATACGAGGATTAATAGTCTTAAGTGTGCGCCTACCCATTCACATGATCTATTGTACTTTCCTAGGCTAACCATACCAATTGTAATTGTATGTAATCATTTTGTAACATGTATTTCACCCCCGAAGTTAATAAACAAAACAGTTTAAAGAAAAGGGGGACATGAACTCACTGTCTTGCGTCTTCGATAAGCGTAACTCAAGTTCCTTCAGCAAACACGACTACCTACAATGTACTAACGTCTATTAGACGGACGGGTCATGCCTTGTCTTAGTATTAATGTTTTTTAGTTACGTTTCTGATATCATTCCAATTTATATAATTATTGTCAAAATAATTAATATTTCCACTTAAATTATATTTATAAATTTTTGGAATAATTGTTTAAACAATATTTTTGTGATAATACTTCTCAAGTATTTATACTCGTATTTCCTTCCCAAGGATGGGTATATTTGTATTTGCATATTTTGCCATGTATCGGTGTCGTATTCCGGTGTGGGTTTATACGTATGAGAATACGTATCTTCTTGTAATTGTTAAGTATTCTTATACTTAATTTTATGTTACACCTTCCGGAATATTATTTTTAACAAAAGTTCAGTGATATTTATATACTTCCAAAATATATATATTCTTAAGAAGTATGACTTAGAAAAATTATTTATAATTTTTCCTTTTGGCAAAAATATTTGTAGTTCCAAAATAATATATTTTCAAGTCTATCTTTAGAAAATATATATAAACTTATTTTTATCCAAAAATAATGTATTTCAATTTTATCCAAGAAAATATATATTTTTCCCAAAAATATTATATTTCCTAGTAATTCCAAGAAAACATATATATATTTTAATTGCCAAAAATTATATATTTCCTTTTTGTCAAAATATGATATAACTTTGTAATAATTATAAAAATCATATTTTTCATTTCTTGTGTCCAAAATATTGTTTACCAAAAATATACTTATAAATGTATTTTTCGGAATACTTTGTAAGTTACATTCTTTCGTTCAGTTTCCCAACATTATGTTGTGTAACTTATATATTTATTCCTTGAGATTTTTGGTAATATTTTAGATTGTAATTTATTGGTATTTTGTTAAGTTATATTATTTCAAGTCCTAAATAATATAACTAATACACAAAGTATACAAATAATCAGACACGTGTGTCTTTATTGTATATATATATTCTAGATATATATCTAGCCATTTTTATTTATAAAAACGAACATCCAATATTTGTATTTTTGTAACAAAATTTATGGCAAGGTTTATGTAGACAACTCATGGTTAAAATACACTTATAAATACTTGTTTGAAAATATTTTTCTAAGTGTTTACATTTTTAGAAAATTTTGCCATAGTTTCCCCTAAAAATGGAGGTTCCCATGCTTTCAAAGCATATCATTTTCTTATAAAATCATCACAAACAATCAACAACTCAATCAACACTTACCAAGTGCCAAAATCATGCAATTTATACAACAACATGAACTTGAACTTTTATAAAAACTTGTAGTAACTTACTATGTTGTTAAGTAAGCCTTGTTACCCTTAAAAATATGGTTATTTGTTTGTAAATCTTATTCTTGTAAAATTTAATCTTTTACAACTTGTATGATGATTTTTCAAAAATCAATCTTCTTGTATTTTTCTTGTTGACAATGTTTTTCTATACTTGATTCACCACTAAAAACATGGTTAGTTTCTTTAAAATCCATGATTATGTAAATCTTGTGTATAACTTTAGTTTCTTGAGAAAACTAGTTTTGAAATCATCCAAGTTTATGACTAGTAACATGTTACATACTTCATCATTCACAAAATCATTTTCATTTTCAAGTTCATGAGAAACATAAAGTATGATCATCTTGGTCTTTCACAAGATCATCACCTCAACTTGCTAGATCATGTGTTTAATCACAATCTAGTAAGTTTCATATGATGTCTAACATCATAAACACAAATAACCAATCATCAAGAAGTAAAACAACCCTAAACAATATGTATTCTTATGGTTTTGAGCCTTATGTTAGATATTAACATCTTGTTCATTAATGTTCTTCATGATTAGTAACATGTATCATCTTTTAACCAACCAAATGAGAAGTAAATTCAAGTTACAAGAGGCCTACTACTAGCACAAGGGCTAGGGAAGAACACAAGAAGATGATAAACTAGGTGGTTAATAGCAAATGGTGAAGGTCATTCAATCTCCAAAGCCACCAAGCTTCCTTATCTTGCTTCTAACACCTTGTGATGAGTATGGAATGGATGAAAGTGAAGTGAGAATGATGGTGGTGGGGGTGGTGGCTCACGGCCGTGAGTAAGGGAGGAGAGGGAGAGAGCTAAGTGTGTGTTTAGTGGGTGAAAGATAATGAAGTTATGAACTCAAGTGCATTCTTATAATCCATATTAGAAGTTTAACCATAGTGTAATATGTTTCTAAAGTACAAGGCAAATCTAATAAACAATTGCCACAAAATGCATGGGTGGGTCCACCCATGGTAACCATAAGAATGAGGGGGGGGGGGGGGTATGGTTGTGTTGTGATGGATAGTTAGGAGAATTAGTTAGATTCTAAGTATAATAGTTAGGTGTTTTGTTGTTAGTGTGTTATTTAGTGTGTTAGGGTGTTCGGGGATTATAACTAGCTTGGAAACATTAAAACAATGCTTCTAGTGTAATTTTGATGTTTCGGGTAGTGTCCGGTTGTTCGGTTAGATACCGGTTCGTTAAAGTGCTAAACTATACCGTTTAGTGTTCTTTATGTACCCTTTTGTGACACTTTTAATTCCCGACACTTAGGAAAGCATTCAGAACCATTTAGTCATATTTTTGCATGATACTAACTTGTTAAAATGCTTATTTTTGCTGAATTCAGCACTTTGGGTGAGTTTTAGGCACTTTCTGGCACTTAAACTATCACTTAGGAATGCAGTTTTGTGGTCCTTACTTCCCTACACACCATACTAGTGTAGTACTTAGTCTCTTGCCCATATTGGGTCTTAAAACACTGTCTGTCTATGTGCTGAGTTCTGTCAGCATTTTTCTGAGTTATCCGCTAAATGTGCTAACTATGCTTTGTGCATCATTTATGTCAATATGGTTTGCATGTAATAATGATGTGACATTATGAGATATGTGATGCACATGTATGTAGGATGCAGTAGTCAGAAAGTAGTTAATTGTAATTCAGCAAAGTCATTAAGCATTAATCAAGATTAATTAATTGTACGGATACCTGGATTTTTTACGGTTGTCACATTCTCCCCCTGTTAAGATAATTTTGTCCCGAAATTTTAGTTCTGCTACTAGCTGTAGGGGAGTTGGGGAACAAATGCGGGTGTTTTGCTTTCATGCGGTCCTCACGCTCCCCAGTGAACTCTGGGCCATGACACGCATTCCATCGAACCTTGATGAGTTTGACACTACTCCTACGTGTCTTGTTAATCTTCCAATCAGTAACCTCAACAGGTTCTTCGGTAAAGTGGAGTGTGTCGTCAATGTGAACTTCATCAGCAGGAATGACAACTGTTTCTTGAGTTGGACTCTTTTTCAGATTAGATACATGAAATGTATCATGAACGCCATTTAGTTCTGCGGGTAGATCCAGCTTGTAAGCTACAAGACCTTTCCTCTCAATGATTCTAAACAGGTGCAATATATCATGGGTTTAACTTTCCACGCTTCCCAAAGCGTGCTACACCTTTCCAAGGTGAGACTTTTAGTAAGACCATATCTCCCACTTCAAACTCCAAAGGTTTCCTTCTTTGGTCCGCATAGCTCTTTTGTCAATCACGAGCCGCCTTGATGCGCTCTCGGATCTGTATAATCTTATATGTCATCTCTTGAACCAATTCGGGACCAATAAGCTGTCTATCACCCGCATTTGCCCAGCATAACGGTGATCGACACTTGCGTCTGTAGAGGGCTTCAAACGGTGCAGCTTGAATGCTTGCATGGTAGCTGTTGTTATATGAGAACTCAACCAAAGGTAGATGAGTGTCCCAACTGGCACCCAAGTCCATTATGCAAGCTCGCAACATATCTTCTAGCGTTTGAATCGTTCGTTCGCTCTAGCCATCTGTCTTCGGGTGAAATGCGGCACTCAGATTCAACTGAGAACCAAAAGCTTCTTGGAAGGATTGCCAAATCCTAGACACGAATCTTCCGTCTCTATCAGATATAATCGAGATAGGCACTCCATGTCATGCAACTATCTCTCTGAGGTACAGCTCGGCTAGCTTACTTGTGTTATCGTTTTCCCTGATTGGCAGAAAGTGTGCAGATTTTGTCAGACGGTCTACGATTACCCAAATCGTGTCATGACCTCTGGGTGTCTTTGGTAACTTCGTTATAAAATCCATGGAGATTTGCTCCCATTTCCACATGGGTATCTCGGGTTGCTGCAGAAGACCTGAAGGCTTCTGATATTCGGCTTTTACCTTAGCACAGGTCAAACATTTTCCGACATAAGTTGCAACGTCGCCTTTCAATCTTGGCCACCAGTAAAAATCCTTTAAATCTTGGTGCATCTTATCCTATCCTGGATGGATCGAGTACCTTGACTTGTGAGCTTCATGAAAAATCACGTCTCTAAGACCACCAAAGAGGGGAACCCAAATTCGTTTCATGAAACACAACGTTCCTTCCTTATTGGGTACTAACTGTTTCTCCATCCCACGGAGATATCCGTCCTCAAGATTCTCCTTCTTAAGAGCTTCTCTCTGCGCAGCCCGAATGCGCAACGAAAGGTCTGTCTGTATAATCATTTCCAAAGCCCTAACCTTTATGGGCTTGATTCTCTCCTTTCGACTTAAGGCGTCTGCTACGACATTCGCCTTCCCTGGGTGATACTTGATTTCGTAATCATAATCGTTTAATAACTCAACCCATCATCGCTGTCTCATGTTAAGCTCCTTCTGATCGAATATATGCTGTAGGCTCTTGTGATCAGTAAAGATCATGCATCGGGTGCCATACAAATAATGTCTCCAAATCTTTAATGCAAACACCACTGCGCTTAATTCCAAATGATGCGTAGTGTAATTTTTCTCGTGAACCTTCAACTGGCGCGAAGCATAAGCGATGACCTTCTGTCGCTGCATCAGTACACATCCCAATCCCTGACGCAAGGCATCACAATATACCACGAAGTCGTCGGTGCCTTCGGGTAGGGATAAAATAGGTGCATCGCAAAGCTTGTTCTTTAACAACTAAAATGCTTCTTCTTGCTTGTCTCCCCATTTGTACTTTTTATCCTTCTGAGTAAGGGAGGTCAACGGTTGAGCGATTTTCAAAAAATCCTCAATGAATCTGCGATAATATCCTGCCAAACCCAGAAATTGTCGAATCTCTATTGGCGTCTTCGAAGTCTCCCAATTCTTGATTGCCTCGATCTTGGTGGGATCCACATGGATTCCTACATGACCAAGGAACTGAACCTCGCGCAACCAGAACTCGCACTTTGAGAACTTTGCGTACAATTTCTCTTTCTTAAGCAGCTCTAAAATAGCTCTTAAATGTTGCTCATGCTCTTCCTTCGTCCTTGAATAAATCAAAATATCGTCGATAAACATAATCACGAATTTATCGAGATTTGGCTTGCAGACTCTATTCATCAAATCCATAAATACTGCTGGCGCGTTTATCAGACCGAACGGCATTACTAGGAACTCGTAGTGTCCATATCGAGTCCTAAAGGCAGTCTTTGGAATACTCTCTTCATGAATTCTCAACTGATGATACCCTGATCGAAGATCGATCTTGGAGTAAAAACTCGAACCTTGTAGTTGATCGAAAAGATCATCAATCCTCGGCAAAGGATACTGATTCTTGATGGTTAACTTGTTTAGCTCTCGGTAGTCGATACACATGCGGAAACTACCGTCTTTCTTCTTGACAAACAAAACTGGAGGTTCCCAAGGCGAGAAGCTTGGTCTGATATATCCCTTGTCCAAAAGCTCCTGAAGTTGCGTCGATAACTCTTGCATCTCAGAAGGCGCAAGTCGATAAGGTGACTTAGCTACAGGCGCAGCGCCTGGAACTAAGTCAATGTGGAATTTGACTTGTCGCTACGGCGGCAATCCTGGCAAGTCTTCGGGGAAGACTTCAGGATATTCCTTTACAACTGGGATATCTTCCAGCTTTGGCTCAGCGGCTTCTTTGTCCACGACGTGTGCCAAGAAGGCAACACATCCTTTCTTCAAACATCTTCAGGCTTTTAAATAACTGATGATCCTTAAAGGCGTATCATGTTTCTCTCCATGCACTACAATCGTCTCTCCATTTGCCATCGGAATGCGAATGATCTTCTCGTGACATACGATCTCTGCTCGGTTGTTCGACAACCAATCCATTCTGACTACCACGTCAAAGCTTCCCAACTCGACTGGCAGAAGATCAAGCGTAGACTCATGCTCCCCGAGTTCTATTACGCAACCTCTAATGACTTCATTCGCTTCTACTAGCTTTCCGTTAGCTAGTTCTATCGAGTACGGAATATCTAGCTTACTAGCTACCAACCCAAGTATTTTCTTAAATTCTAAGGATACAAAACTATAATCGGCACCAGTATCAAACAGTACAGATGCAAAGTGTTGGTTGATAGGGAACGTACCCGTGACCACGTTCGGATCTTGGCGAGCTTCCCTCGCTCCAATGTTGAATACCCTTCCCTGAGCTTGGTTGTTTCTCGAGCAATCACGCTTGAAATGCCCAACATCTCCACAGTTAAAGCAACCTGGTCCCCGACCATTTCCATTTCCACCCTGGTTATTGTTTTGGTTGCGGTTTCCACTTCCAGCCTGGTTTCCAATATTTCCACGATTACCATTACTGCCATTTCCTCTTTGATTGCGGTTTCCATACCCATTTCCACCACGGTTACCGTTTCCATTCCCGTTGCCATTACCTCTCAGACCACTATTACCACGACTGGCACCATACTAGCAGGTTTCCTTGGCATGGCCAATTTTTCCACATGTCTCACACTTTCCAGCTCGACATCGTCCAGTGTGATGAAACTGACACCCATCACATTTGGGCAAGGTGCCCATGTATCCTTTTCCCTTAACCTCAACACCAGATATGGCAGCACCAGTCTTAACCTCAGCTAGTGGGTTTGCTTCCTTCTTCTTGTTAGCACTGCTGGTACCCTTCTTGAAATTTGAGAACTTCCTTTTGTTCTCACCTGACGACTCAACGTGAGTCTCCTTTTTCTTTCCATTAGAGATTGAGAACTTGATCAACCTGATCGCTTCTTCAGTTAGTGCCACACTCAGATCAATAGCCTCAGTGAACGTTGAAGGCTTTGATGTCATCACCATGCTCATGATTTGGGGCGCCAATCCCCAAATAAAACGCTCAATGCGCTTGAATTCCAGATCAACCATGTAAGGAACGACGCAAGATAAGTCATGAAATCTCTGCACGTATTCAGCAATCTTTGGACCATCCATCTTGAGGTTACAAAACTCAGTTTCCAATTTTTGAATCTCATCCCTTGAACAGTATTTATTGCGCATGAGTTCCTTCATCTCGTCCCATGTCATGGCATATGCAGCCTCTTCTCCCAAGGTCTGAACTTGGAGATTCCACCATGATAGCGCTCCGTCTAAGAACAATCCAGAGATGTAGGTGACCTGGTGCTCCGACGCACATTTGCTCATTCTTAGAACAGAATAAGTTTTCTCCGTCCATCTAACAAAAGCTACAACACCCCCGGTGCCGTCGAAATTCAGAGGCTTACAGTCTAGGAACTGCTTATAGGTACAGCCTGTACAAGCAACATCATTCACAGAAAGCATTAGCGAACGCACATGGAATATCCAAATGTAACGTAATGTGTCTTTAGTGACTTAAACATTACCATGAGGTGGGTTGTTTCCTGAGGTACCCCCGCTATGTTCAAAGCGCAGGGCCTCGTGCTGTGCTATCACTCATGAAATCCATTCTTGTAGTTCGGCCTCTGTCGTGGGCAACCATGTTTCTCTTCTAGGAGGCATCTTCTAAAAGAAGATTGCATTGGTTAGGTCAGAATAAGTATAGTAAGTACATGACATGCATGCGTAATAGCATCCATTAAGCAGGTAAGCACATAACATCTCAATCATAACATAAACAAGTGTTGGTGCATATGTCTGTCGACTTCGTCTTGTATCGAGTTTTGTATTCGTTTAGATAGATCAGGGCACATTGTACGAGAAAATAGGTTTTTAGGAGTTGTGTTTGATTTCGCACGAAATGGAAAGAAGCTATTTCGTAGGAAATGAAATCTGCCTATTTCGTACGAAATACCTGGCCTATATATATGGGTCATCTCATTTCATTTGTAACGAATTCTGATTTCCGGTACCGAACTGCTGCCGACGTGTCTACTGACTGTAATTGTTGTCAAATCAATATACAAGACATTAAAAGTGATTCTATGTGTAAATCAAACCGATTCGAAGTCGATATGTCTGTTTCCGCCTTTCATATTGACTAAGAACTCTTCTGATAGACTCGTTTAGATCGTTTCTCGATCCTACAAGTGGTATAAGAGCTCAGGAGGAAGAGTTCTTGCAAAATCAGCCTGATTTCACCAATATTTCTGACTTCTACACCTTCTTTTCAAAATTAAACAAGATTTAACAGTCAAAATGGATTGAATTTCACACATTATAAGCGAAACACTGTTTTAACTAATCCTTGAAAGAATTGGACTTAAAATCGACCTTGAACTTGATCAATTTTATCAAAAACCGATCGAAAAGCTGACATCAGCAGCATTTCGCGTGAAATAGTCTATTTCGTTTGAATCAGAACCTTCATTTCGCACGGAATACACCTCGGATCCTTCATTCCGTATGAAATACTTCATTTCGCTTCAGAAGATATTGATTTCGCACGAAATCACATAATTTCGTTTGAGAGTTATCCATTTCGTATGAAAAGGGTTATATCGCATCAATGATCATTTCGTTTGAAGGTCATTTCGTATCAAAAGTTCCATTTCGCACCAAAGGGTTATTCCACACCAAAAGTCATTTCGTTTGAGACTTGATTTCGTGTAAACCTGCATTTCGCTTGAAAATTGTAATTTTGAGAATTTGTGAAAGTTGATTACCGAAACATGGAAGAAGAATTTTACAATGCGTTTGCTACACCAGTTGCTCCAGTTACAGTTGCTGAAACTGTTTATAGTGAGAATGAGACAGGGACTTATCAAAAACCGCCAAAGCTTATGTACATTGAAGACTTTAAAGGGTGGCAAAATCGGTTTGAAAACTGGGTGCAAGCTTATAAGTTTGACGCATGGTGTTCGTTAGATGTAGATTATGTGAAACCGAAAAATGAACGTGGAATTGAAAAAGCTTTCAGTGATTATTCAGAGATTGAAAAACTGAAATATACCAGTGAAAAAATGATGATTAGTATACTTCAACAAGCAGTAAAAGAAGACATCTTTGTTTTGCTTCAACATGAAAATACTGCTAGATCAATTTGGTTGGCATTGATTAACAAGTTTAAGGGAAGTGCTGATATGGTAAAGAACAAACAAGCTTTACTAAAGAAATCATTTGACATGTTTGTAGCTTTTGAAGGTGAAACAACAAAAATGACAATTGATAGATATTGTCATCTGGTTCTGGAAATGGGAAGATTGGAAATAAAGAAAGACGACGATGAATGGGTTGATAAGCTAGCCGATTCATTACCACAGAACAAATGGGGAACATATTTGCTGATCTTAAAACATATGAGAAAATCTGAAAGTATGAATTTGGCGAAATTTATTCAGAAGATTGAAGAACATGAGTTGGATATTCAGAAAATTGCTATCATGAGTAATCCAAATGCTCAACAAGATGTTAGTCAATACTACAGAGGAAACAAATTTGAGACTACTCCAAGTCCAAAGGTTAAGACTGCTTTCAGTGCTGATAGTTCTTCTGGAACAAATGGTAGCACAGTAACTCAGAGTGGTGGATATTCGTCATTGTATTCAAGTTTTGATCCGAATTTTACAACACCAAGTCCTCAACGACAGAGTGCAACAAATCTGCAATGCAATGTTACTTCGAATATTCAAAATGGTCAAAATCTCTCTCCAGAAGTGGCTAAGCAACATATGGCATCACTTGTTGCTATGTTAGAATCATATGAAAGCTTAGTTGCTGGACGTATTGGAAATCCGATGCTCACCAAAGAGGATTATGATTAGATTGATGCTGAAGAACTTGAATTGATGGATATCAAATGGTGTTTAGCCAGTGCAGTAAGAAGAGCATAAAAATTCACACATATCACTGGAAGAGATGATTTTCGTGAAATGGGTGCATCTCCAATAGGGTTTGATCAATCAAAGGTTACTTGTTTTCATTGCAAAGAAAAGGGACATTTAAACGAGAATGCAAAAATAAAGAAGCAACCGGAAGACAAGAAAAGAACGATTATTATCAAAAATCAATTTTTCATCAAATTGATCAACAACCGTCATCATCCCATGCCATTGTAGTTGAAAAGAAAAAAGCTTGTCTTGTTAATCAAGACGATGAAAAAGTGGCAGAGGGATTTAGCTGGGACAAATACATTCCGGCTGATTCAGGATTAGTTGCCCGAATCCTGGAAGAAGAAAAAGTCAAATCTAAGTCAAAAAGAACGAAGATTTTCAGATCATCAGAAAGTGATGAAGATACAGATGATGAAGAAGAATACATTAATAATGCTAGAAAAAGTTTAGACTCATTCAGTTTTAATTTGTTTTTTGCAGATAAAATTGAGATGTTGAAAGAAAAAAGCGTTGCTCGTCTGAAGAAAGAATTGGAAGAATTAGAAACAAGAAAGATTGCTGAAGAAAAAGAAAAAATGGAAGCCGAGAAAGCAGAAGTTGAGGAAAATTCGACAGAAAAGGTTGAAGTTGAAGGGTGGGAAGCAGAAATAGAATTCGATGAAGAACCAATTACTGGAAAAGTGATTGAGAAAATAGTTGAGAAGATAGTTGAAGTCGAAAAAATAGTTGAAGTTGAAAAAATCGTCGAAGTTGAAAAGATTGTCGAGGTCACTAAACCTTGTTTAAAATGTTTGGAACCTTGCAAACAGTGTGAAGAGAAAGACAAGAAGATTCGTGAACTAAAAGAGTTAAAAGAAAAATTGTTGTTTGATGTGAAATATGTAAAAGAATCATATGATGTGCTGAACAGATCAGTTGACAGTCTGAACAAGACAAACTTAGAAGTTGATGCTGCTATGGTCATCAATGACAAAGCAGAAGGTCATCAATGAGTATATTGAAGATTGTGCAAAACTGAAGCAGGATTTGGAACTCGAAAAGATTGAAAGTGAAAGAATCAAACGATTGCTGTTGAGTTATACAACTTGTGATTATTTGATCGATCGAGTTTATCCTACTGTTGCAGGTCTTGAAGCATTTCAAGATAAAAAAACGGAAGAAGATACTGGTAAGAAACAAAGTGTCAAGTATAACAACTGTCCGCCTCCAATCTATGAAAGCTATTCTCCTAGAAAACCAAATGAGGAACGATTAAAAAAGGCGGTTAACATAAAGTTAAAGTCTGAAACCATTGATGGGTTACCAGACAACATTGATGTCACATTTACAGCGTCTGACACTGATCATGAGTCTGAATTATTAAAGAAAGTGGTTGATCAGGTGTTGGATATGGATGAAGAGTCAAAGTCGGAGTCTAAATCTAAAAGTTCGAGTTCATCAGACAAGAGTCCGAGTTCACCAGTCAAACGGGTATACAATAAAGATTTTATGTTATCAAAGAATAACTTGAATGACGAAACATTTAAAGTAGCATATACTTTGAATGATTCTGACAAATTATTTTCTGATGAAGAATTTCCAATAAGAAGTGTCAAAACTGAAATGATCAAAAAGGTTTTCAAATTAACGGAAATTAATATTTCTGAAATAAAAGATTTAAATCTTACTGAAAAACCTAAAAAATACACTTCAAGAGTTCAACAGAGATTGAACAAGAAAAACGGTTACAGTTCTGGTTCAGGTTATCGAAAGAAACCAAACCATAACGGTAATTTCAAAAAGCAGGGATTAGGTTTCATTCCCCCGGAAAATCATAAAAATGAGAAAACTTATAAAACAAAAACTAAATTTGTTTCAGGTGCAAGTTCAGTAGAAGAAGATAAGAAACCATTCTGGAGACAAACAAACAAAGAGTTTCTTGCTGAAAGGAAAAAGAATCTGGTGAAAGAATCTGAGAAGAGGGTTGAAAGAAGAACCTGTTTCAAATGCCAAGAAGTTGGACACATCGCTTGGAACTGCCCAATGTCCATCAACACAAAACAGGGAGTTACTTCTAACTCAAAGTTTAAAAAGAAATGTGTTGATGAGAAAAACAACCAACAGAAAGTTTTAAAAAGATCAAAGATTTGACTTTCGAAACTGGTGAAAGTTCGAAACGTTTTTACAAAAGAAAAGTCGATTTGAACAAACAAAAATGGGTTGTTAAA
Organism: Helianthus tuberosus; assembly: GCA_030545235.1. Lineage (NCBI taxonomy): Eukaryota > Viridiplantae > Streptophyta > Magnoliopsida > Asterales > Asteraceae > Helianthus > Helianthus tuberosus. The sequence continues at coordinate 106,702,584 of CM060357.1, read as the reverse complement.
AGTTCAGAAACCAGTTCTGACAATGAATCTGACTCGTCAAAGTCAGAGGAGTCATTTGTTGTGAAAAGGTATGAGAATTCCATTCCAGAAATGAACGATGAAAAGTTTCCGCCATTGTCAAAAGATAATTTGAAATCCAAAGTTGGTAAGATTGACATTTCAGATCAATTCTTCTCTGGTAATGAAGAATTTGATGCTGAAAAGGTTTTTAATGGTAAAGTCAAACATATATTTGGAAAGATGGTTGATGGGAAAGTAAAAGATGTGAAAGATTTTTACAAATCAAAAAGATGGTGGGATAGAGTTAAATCAAAATCACCCAAGGCTGGTCAGGCTTGGGTGACAGCATTTTCTACTTAATGGTATCCTGACTTGCCGGAGCTCCCAGGTTGGTAATTGTGGAGCAGGAATCGGCATCTTTCTACAAGTGATATTTCGACCTACAAGTGGTATTTTAATTCTTGAAAAGTGTCATATGTCATTCTTCAAGTAGTTAATCAAGGTCATTAAGTTGAACTTGATTTAACTTTCATACAAGTGATTGGAAAATAAAGTGATGATCATAACCCCGATCTTACAAGTGGTAAAATCAACAAAACTTATTTTCCGGAAAAACCATTTTTGATTAAAACAAACTTAAGTGTTTTGAAATCATAATGAGAAAATAGTTTGTTGTCAGGGGGAGATCTGATTGTTTATGCCAAGAGGATGGCGAATTGAAGCAATTCGAATCAGTTTGTCAGTTTATGTGTACAGTTTGTTTTCAAATTTCTTTTAAATGATTTTGAATTTTAGGGGGAGTAAGAAATTTTGGAAAATCCAAAAACATTAGAAAATTTGAAAAATCCAAAAACATGACAAATCAAAAACAAGTTTTGTTGTGAAAAAGAGGAAATGATAGTACATCAGTGAACAGTCACAAAAAACTAAAGAATTGGAAAGTCTAATAGTGATAAACGGTATCACTGATGATGTGCCAGTAGGTTTTTACACGCTTAGTAGATTGTGTCGAGATATAAACCTAAATTTCACACTTACTTATTTCGTGGGGAACATCTCCCGGATATATGGGTAACCCCCGAAATCTTGTTTGAAAGACCCCTCTTTCGGAGATACTAGGTGTTTATGCTTAGTGATATCTGGGGTATTATCCCAGGACTTCTGATTTTGCGGAAGCAATGGCCTAGTCCCCGTATAATACTTTTCGCTTGCTTGAAATAATAGCGGATCTCGAAATAGTTGAACTTTGTGTGAAAATTTAAGTGGATTAGTATACTGACAATCTAAGTGAATCGTTTAGAACTTAAAATGTTTAAAGCTTAACAGTGTTGGTGATTTATCTCAAAAACTGATATGATCCTCTTACACAAACTCACAAAAAATATTGTCTGTAAATATTTCTTTATTGCATTTCATTAAAATCAAAAATCCAAAAAGATTTTCGGAGTGTTTTAGCATAAATTTTGAAAAATACAAAAAGATTTTAGACAACTGATGATGAAAAGCTGATTTTCAAAATTCCGAGTGTTAAACATGATGAACAACAGGTTGGGAGAGTGTTTATGAAATGAGAGTTGATTTTGAAATGTTTTAATGGTTCTTTAAGTTGAAACCAAATCTGAGTGATTTTTATAAGTGGTCATCAAAGATTTTAAATGTTAAATCATTTTGAGATTGATTTTATAAGTGATTTACAGTGGTTGAATTTGTTAAAATTGTTAAATTTGAGAAATTTATTTTTGGGTAAAGCATGTGCAGGAAAATTCAAGACTGCGATTCTAGTTGATTGAAAGGGGAAGTCTGCTAGCAAAGGGGAGCTTGAAGTTAGTAGAGCCAAGTTCGATTCTGAGGATTATCGCAAGCTTCTAATGCTAAAGAACTAAAGGAATCAAGAGATCTGATCAGGAGAATTAGAAAGCTCAAGAGCCATATTGCGATTCTGAACCTGTGAAGAAAAGAGGATACTGAAGATTGTTAGATCAACATTCAAGGGGGAGTTTGAATGATAAAGAGCCCAAAGACTGATAAAGGCTGAAGACTCGACATGCTGAATATTTGTACTGAAGACTCGTCGACATCCAAGAGGGAGTCTGTTGGTGCATATGTCTATCGACTTCGTCTTGTATCGAGTTTTGTATTCGTTTAGATAGACCAGGGCACATTGTACGAGAAAATAGGTTTTTAGGAGTTGTGTTTGATTTCGCACGAAATGGAAAGAAGCTATTTCATACAAAATGAACTTTGTTCATTTCGCACGAAATGAAATCTGCCTATTTCGTATGAAATACCTGGCCTGTATATATGGGTCATTTCGTTTCATTTGTAACGAATTCTGATTTTCGGTACCGAACTGCTGCCGACGTGTCTACTGACTGTAATTGTTGTCAAATCAATATACAAGACATTAAAAGTGATTCTATGTGTAAATCAAGCCGATTCGAAGTCGATATGTATGTTTCCGCCTTTCATATTGACTAAGAACTCTTCTGATAGACTCGCTTAGATCGTTTCTCGATCCTACAACAAGTAATTCAACAATGTATATAATGAGAATATTGTGATTGAGCTTTCATATATCATCGACCACAAATACAGTTACATGTTCTACAAATGTATCATATCACATCAAAAGGGACTACAAGGTCATACCACCCTTGTCCAAAATGTCTATCAATCTACAACAGTCATAAAATCAAAATGCGGTCTTCAAAAGGCTTCGTAAGCTAAGCTCAATAGCGACACTCTCATCAAAATAAGCTACCTGCATAAAACCAAAAACCGGCTATGCTGATGGTGGAGGAGGAGGAGGGGGAGGAATGAAAAGTAAACTACGCACATGCGCTAACTCCTCCTCAAGAGCATGAACGCGACGCAACAGATAACTAATCTGCTGCTCCATGGTAAGAAATCGAACGTCAAAATCTGGATAAAGCAGAAGAGGAGCAGGTGGAGTCGCAAAAGGTGACTGACATGAACAAGGTGGAGGACGTGGATTCCTCTCAAGCTCCATGACTCTACGACACAAGATCTCCTGCTGAAGCTGCAATGACAGGAGTAAGTCATCCCTCGTGTAACCAATAAAGTGAGAGGGATGGTATGGATCAGAAACTGGCATAGTGTTCGGCGGAAACCATATGAGTGGCTCGCCTGACGGTGCAGAAGCAAAATGAGTAGCAGGTGTATACTGTGGCATGTAAGGAAATGCGGCTGGCACGTGTGGAACATGGCCAGGCTGCTAACTAGACGGGCCTTCCCTTGGACAGGGTGGAGGGATATCCTGTAAGAATGTGATCAGCAGGTTAGTACGGTGAACATCAGATATAATCGGATGAAATGGGGCAACATCAACAGGTGCATGTATGTGAGGGGGAGTAACAGGCTCAACAAAAGGGGGCATATCTTCATCGTCCTCTATCCACCAATTGCTGGTGAATGCGTATCTGGGGTCTATCTAATCAGCAAATGCAGCATGGTCAGCGGGTGCAGGGATCGGATCGGGTACAAGTGGTGCAACAACAGGTATGCCAACAGGTACAGGGTCATGGTCAGGCAGGGGATCAGGAGCATGTATAGGCTCAGGTGCAAGTGCCTGCTCAGGATCAGGAGGTGCATCCATAGGCTGATCGTCAGGGGCAAAGTCAATCTCGTGTCCAGGCTCAACGTCATGATCAAATTCGTGTCGAATAACAGGTGCAACAGACAGGGCCGTGTCAGAATCAGAATCAGTGGGGTAATGCTGCAATCCCAATGCATGCAAAGTGGTGGATGACACAGACTCGAAAGAATCTGGAGCAGAATGATCAGATGAAACCTCAATGATAGGTATCTCAACGAGTGGAACAACAATGACATCATCAGCTGGAACTCCATCTCCCTGATCAGCATCAGGGGGACCATCAATGAAAAGATCGACATCATCATCTGACAGCTCATCAAAAGGCAAATCCTCGAGAGGAAAAGCCGCAAGAGGAAAAGGGGCGAGGATCGGAACCACGGCATGCTCATCATCGGGATGTCCGAGGATGAGATGGTCCTGGTCAGGAATAGGAACAAGAAAGGGATCCTCGTCGGGTAAACCATCAGTATGCGGTACATCGTCGCCAAAGTCAGGTAATGCAAAAGGCTGGAAATCATCATCATCGTCACTCTCAATGTCGGAGGTAAAAATCTCAGGGTCTGGGACAATCTCATCGTCCGAAACAATGACCATGGGGTCGACAGTATCTGACAGTCCACTCTCAGATGAGGACATAGTGTCTGTAACAAAAAAATCACAACATATGCACATATATCAACAATCATTATTAAGCATGTAACTAATAACAATGTAAGCACGTATTCATCCTAGTCTTCCCAGACTATCCCACCCAGCCTCTCAGACTGAACTACTTAGTCTCTCAGACTAAACTCCCCAGTCTCTCAGACTGTCCCAACTAGTCTCTCAGACTGAACTATAAACGAATTCTTTGAAACGTGATTTGTGTCCTTTATTTGTAAAAATGTTTGTTTCCTGGATCTGGGTGTTTCGTGTATGCAATGAAAATATGCTGTGAAAACATTTTCGTGAGAGCCCAAATGATCGTAGTCTAGGCTCGAGAAAGAATCCTAGTTCGCTACGATCGAAGCTCTGATACCAAGCTGTCACACCCTGACTTTTGCGGAAGCGTGATTATGGTGTGACTTTCTTAATACCATTGCATTCAATCATAACAACACTATATGATAAAACCATTAGTTGTTCATCCATAAATTAAGTTTGAAAATACCACGACAAAATTGTCTGAAACGTAGACTCCAAAATTAAATTACAAACCACAACATGTTTTAAAGAGTTCACGAAGACTCGACAAATGACCTTAAAATAAAAACCGAGTGTAGAACCATGTATCTCGTCCAGGATTAAGATACATCTCCTAAACCCTAACGACTTCGGATGACATCTTTTTATTCATGACGCAGCTTGGAACATGCAAACACACACCAGATCCACTTAATTCCCTGAAATACATGTAATTTGAAAACATCAACAAAAGTTGAGCGAGTTCATGTGTTTGTGTAAATGTATGTATAAAATCTTTGTAACAGTGTATGTATGTATGTTTGTAAATCTCGGTATGAAAGCAAACAAGGAAACAGATCACCAATGGTTTGCAAGGCCACTGGTATGTGTGACGGCGTAGGAAGGCTCAAACCTAGCAAATTTGTACCAGGCCTCCGGCTGTAAGACATAGTCACCTCATGGGCCACCCTGGTCCTCATGGGTGTGGGCTCGCTACACCCAAATAGATCTATCACTCATGCCCCTCGGTCCTTATACGAGGATTAATGGTCTTAAGTGTGCGCCTACTCATTCACATGATCTACTGTACTTTCTAGGCTAACCATACCAATCGTAATTGTATGTAATCATTTTGTAACATGTATTTCACCCCCGAAGTTAATAAACAAAACAGTTTAAAGAAAAGGGGGACATGAACTCACTGTCTTGCGTCTTCGATAAGGGTAACTCAAGTTCCTTCAGCAAACACGACTACCTACAATGTACTAACGTCTATTAGACGGACGGGTCGTGCCTTGTCTTAGTATTAATGTTTTTTAGTTACGTTTCTGATATCATTCCAATTTATATAATTATTGTCAAAATAATTAATATTTCAACTTAAATTATATTTATAAATTTTTGGAATAATTGTTTAAACAATATTTTTGTGATAATACTTCTCAAGTATTTATACTCGTATTTCCTTCCCAAGGATGGGTATATTTGTATTTGCATATTTTGCCATGTATCGGTGTCGTATTCCGGTATGGGTTTATACGTATGAGAATACGTATCTTCTTGTAATTGTTAAGTATTCTTATACTTAATTTTGTGTTACACCTTCCGGAATATTATTTTTAATAAAAGTTCACCGATATTTATATACTTCCAAAATATATATATTTTTAAGAAGTATGACTTAGAAAAATTATTTATAATTTTTCCTTTTGGCAAAAATATTTGTAGTTCCAAAATAATATATTTTCAAGTCTATCTTTAGAAAATATATATAAACTTATTTTTATCCAAAAATAATGTATTTCAATTTTATCCAAGAAAATATATATTTTTCCCAAAAATATTATATTTCCTAGTAATTCCAAGAAAACATATATATATTTTAATTGCCAAAAATTATAAATTTCCTTTTTGTCAAAATATGATATAACTTTGTAATAATTATAAAAATCATATTTTTCATTTCTTGTGTCCAAAATATTATTTACCAAAAATATACTTATAAATGTATTTTCCGAAATACTTTTTAAGTTACATTCTTTCGTTCGGTTTCCCAACATTATGTGTGTAACTTATATATTTATTCCTTGAGATTTTTGGTACTATTTTAGATTGTAATTTCTTGGTATTTTGTTAAGTTATATTATTTCAAGTCCTAAATAATATAACTAATACACAAAGTATACAAATAATCGCACACGTGTGTCTTTATTGTATATATATATTCTAGATATATTTCTAGCCATTTTTATTTATAAAAACCAACCTCCAATATTTATATTTTTGTAACAAAATTTATGTCAAGGTTTATGTAGACAACTCATGGTTAAAATACACTTATAAATACTTGTTTGAAAATATTTTTCTAAGTGTTTACATTTTTAGAAAATTTTGCCATAGTTTCCCCTAAAAATGGAGGTTCCCATGCTTTCAATGCATATCATTTTCTTTTAAAATCATCACAAACAATCAACAACTCAATCAACACTTACCAAGTGCCAAAATCATGCAATTTATACAACAACATGAACTTGAACTTTTATAAAAACTTGTAGTAACTTACTATGTTGTTAAGTAAGCCTTGTTACCCTTAAAAATATGGTTATTTGTTTGTAAATCTTATTCTTGTAAAATTTAATCTTTTACAACTTGTATGATGATTTTTCAAAAATCAATCTTCTTGTATTTTTCTTGTTGACAATGTATTTCTATACTTGATTGACCACTAAAAACATGGTTAGTTTTTTTAAAATCCATGATTATGTAAATCTTGTGTATAACTTTAGTTTCTTGAGAAAACTAGTTTTGAAATCATCCAAGTTTATGACTAGTAACATGTTACATACTTCATCATTCACAAAATCATTTTCATTTTCAAGTTCATGAGAAACATAAAGTATGATCATCTTGCTCTTTCACAAGATCACCACCTCAACTTGCTAGATCATGTGTTTAATCACAATCTAGTAAGTTTCATATGATGTCTAACATCATAAACACAAATAACCAATCATCAAGAAGTAAAACAACCCTAAACAATATGTATTCTTATGGTTTTGAGCCTTATGTTAGATATTAACATCTTGTTCATTAATGTTCTTCATGATTAGTAAAATGTATCATCTTTTAACCAACCAAATGAGAAGTAAATTCAAGTTACAAGAGGCTTACTACTAGCACAAGGGCTAGGGAAGAACACAAGAAGATGAAGATGATAAACTAGGTGGTTAATAGCAAATGGTGAAGGTCATTCAATCTCCAAAGCCACCAAGCTTCCTTATCTTACTTCTAAAACCTTGTGATGAGTATGGAATGGATGAAAGTGAAGTGAGAATGATGGTGGTGGGGGTGGGGGTGGTGGCTCACGGCCGTGAGTAAGGGAGGAGAGGGAGAGAGCTAAGTGTGTGTTTAGTGGGTGAAAGATAATGAAGTTATGGACTCAAGTGCATTCTTATAATCCATATTAGAAGTTTAACCATAGTGTAATATGTTTCTAAAGTACAAGGAAAATCTAATAAACAATTGCCACAAAATCCATGGGTGGGTCCACCCATGGTAACCATAAGAATGAGGGGGGTATGGTTCTGTTGTGATGGATAGTTAGGAGAATTAGTTAGATTCTAAGTATAATAGTTAGGTGTTTAGTTGTTAGTGTGTTATTTAGTGTGTTAGGGTGTTCAGGGATCATAACTAGCTTGGAAACATTAAAACAATGCTTCTAGTGTAATTTTGATGTTTCGGGTAGTGTCCGGTTGTTCGATTAGATACCGGTTCGTTAAAGTGCTAAACTATACCGTTTAGTGTTCTTTATGTACCCTTTTGTGACACTTTTAATTCCCGACACTTAGGAAAGCATTCAGAACCATTTAGTCATATTTTTGCATGATACTAGCTTGTTAAAATGCTGATTTTTGCTGAATTATGCTGAATTCAACACTTTGGGTGAGTTTTAGGCACTTTCTGGCACTTAAACTATCACTTAGGAATGCAGTTTTGTGGTCCTTACTTCCCTACACACCATACTAGTGTAGTACTTAGTCTCGGTGTCACACCCCGACCACGTAAAACAACAAATCGTGGCGGAAACGTCGAGGAGTGTCGTAACAGAATCATTGTTTCACAACCATGGATTAAATAATTTCGTTTTATTAAATTATTGAACTCATTGTTTTATTACAAATCAGATAAATACAAATATTATCTTTCAAGTTTTAAAGTCGCTAAGACACGAGTCCATCCTATGTATAGCATGCATCAACAATCATCACATAACAGCACCTGAAACATGTGTAAAAATATGTACGTCAGCATAAAAATGCATGTGAGATACATAGGTTTTATTATAATAGGATTCATGACTTATAAGTTTTTTTTTAAATATATTTAATCAAAAATAGTCATGAACCTTAAAATATTTTCTTTTATAAATCATACTAAAATTTATAAGAAATCAGGTGATATAACAGAATAATACATAAATAAATAATTAAGTAAAATGAGTTTATATAAAATAGATTGTTTGTAAAACAACATTTTGATAAAAAAAAAAAAAAAAAGGTTTGTAATATATATATAAAAATATACTTTGGTTTTAAGAAAGTCGAATAAGTAATATATTAAAATATATTTCAGTTCCAAAATCGTTAAACAAATAGTATATTAAATATACTTTAGTCGTCAAAATAATAATTTTCAGTAGTATATTAAAAGTATCGTTTGGTTTTATTAATAACATATTAAACTATCTTTTGGTTTTATAAATAACATATTAAACTATGTTTTGGGTTTTATAAATAACATATTAAACTATGTTTTAGGTTTTATAAATAACATATCAAACTATGTTTTGGTTTTATAAATAACATATCAAACTATGTTTTAATAATTAACAAAATATGTGTTGGTTTTGTACAATATCACACATGAGAGAATATCAAACTATACTTTTGGGAGTATAACAAAATATACAATAAAAATGTGATTTAAGAATTCATTCAGACCTGAGTGTATCAAAATACACCTTTGAGACTATAGAAATACCACAAAGGCAATCCCTATTTGGATAAAATATCGGTTTCTGACATTCCATGACAACAGGAATGCGGTGTCAAATCCTATAGCGCTATATCATACTACCAACCGGTCTGGTGAACATAAAATAAGTACTATCCAACAATTAATTTTATAATCTTTAAAAAAAATTAGAGTTTAAACCATAAATAATCATTCAGTTTGTAAAAAGATAAGTACTAATATGTATAATCAATTATACTTTTGAAAACAAGATCATAACAAATAGGTACACATGCTTCACCCCAAAACATTTGAAAACAGTAAAAGAGGGGACTATGTACTCACTTAAGAGTGCTTAGAAGTCTTGAACAACTACCAAGCAAGCTAGAGGGATCACGGAATTCAAACGGCACCTAATATAGGTAACTACATTAATAAACCGGACCTAAATCGGGAGATCGGATAGGATGAGGTTTCGTAAACCAAATGAGTATTGGAACTCATATGATATGGTTTAACAAAGCCTACATACTAAAACGAAACCTAACCTAAGTGCTTACGACCCATTACGACCCGTTTAGGTAGCTTATGCTACTTTAACGCGTCGTTTGCGTAAAACGCGTTCGGAACGCCTAACTAGTCCTATGACAAGTATTATATGCCTAAACGTGTTTAATTATGTTGTATAATCAGTTAAGTGACAAAATTTTGGGTTACATATGCTTAAATATCAATTATGCATAAAAAGGGCATTTTGGTTATTTTCCTAAGGCATATAAACTACCTATCATACAACTACTTAAATGAAGTGACCATAAGGTATAACCTCGGAAGGTTATTCCCTATACTACTATGGTCACTAAACATGTTTGGTCGGATCCTAATGATCTACCAAACGGGTCTAGTTCGAAAGTCTAAGCGGTTGTTTAGACCGCTTGACTTACGACTCTACATAAGCACTAAACCTAAAGTGACGAGCTAAACATGTTAAAACATGTTTAACGAGGTTAGAAAACAGGTTTGATATCAAAACAAACGGTTTTGATACCCAAGAATAGTTTGGTTACAAAATACGCATGATTACGCATTTTGACCGAAACTACGACTCGTCACTACACCTAATCAACGTGGTAATCAGTAGGTATAGTCACTTGGGACTATAACCATCATGATTAAGCTCACGTTGCGAAGTTCAAACGAACTTCGTGTTGACCATAAACTGGTCAATGCAGAAAGTCAAACACTGTTTGACTTTCCCGCTTAAAAAACGCATAAAAGAATGAAAGAAGCTTACAAAGGGTCCAAGCTAGGAAGATATGATCTATAAATTCTCAGGTATGAATCATTTGAGCTTCAACTTAGAGAAAATTAGATCATATGTGAGGAAAGAATGAAAATGAGTTGGGTATATATAGGATTCGGTCCACCGTTAAGATCGTTTATCGAGAACCGTGCTTTAATCATGGCCTTACACTTGGGCCCAAGGTTTTAGAATACCATGGGAACATGTAAAACCATCAAATACCAGCCCATAGGATGCAAAACCATGGGTTAAAACCATCAAAATCTAAAAAATGGACCAAGTTCAATGTATCTGCCCGAAATTTCAAAAATGGTCCATGCACTTGTAAAACTTGATTTTTTTTGCACTTTTAAGCCCCGTTTAGGCTCTAAAATAAAGTTAAAGTATTGGAAACTTAAAATATACTCAAAAACATCTCGGATGTCGGTTCGTTTGGTCGTACGGTTGCGTTGTTCGGTTAATTACGACGGAAATCGTAATGAACGCAAAAATGATCCAATTACGCGACGAATGGACTTTTATCATGACAATCACTAAAATAAAATATTTTAATGATTACATAAATTTTTGGATGCCCGTATATATTCAGAACGTAAGATATGCGCGAAAATGCAAACTTATGTACTTTGACGCTTTTAGTCTCTATTGATCAAATAAGTTTATTTTAGCATACCGAACCCCTCAAAGCCTATTTATAAGCTATGTAAAGGATATTTAGGGTATGGTTAACTTATGATCATGTTTCAGAAGGTTCGTTACAGTACGAATCGGCATACTTTCGCAGTTTGTCGAAATTAGTCCCTGTAAGCGAATAAATTTGATTTCGACACACCAAACCATCCAAAACTTATTTCTATGTTATGTAAAGGTTATTTAAGGTATGTTAAGCCTATGTCACTGTTCCGGAGCTGGTTATATTTACGCATCAGATCGCGTATAACCTTCCAGAAAGCGATTTAAAGCTCGAAATCGAACAAGAATTGATATGTGCAAACGATACACATATTTATACAAATCCCAAGTATGAAATACAATATTTCATTGGTTTGGTATTTTTTTGATGGTTGAAGTGGCACAGGTGTCACAGTCTCCCCTACTTTAGGAAATTTCGTCCCGAAATTTAATTTTAGAGGAAACTTGTGAAGACAACTGTGATGGTTTCTCTTTCGAATGAATCCCTCGAACCCTAAGTAAAACTCTGGGCCATGTTTGGATTCTTAGCGAAATTTTCAACTATCAAAGTGAAGTCCTTGTAGTAACAAAACATGGAGTTTCGAACTACGGACAGAAGAACATTTCTTATGAAGACTTATCATAGGAAACTTGTGTGTGCTCGAAATCAGAGGTGGAGAGTGTAAGATAAAATGACATTGGTCAAGGTCCAGGACTTCTAGTAACTTAAATAACGCTACGTTCGCAATGTAATAAGGAACACTTATATATAGGAAGTACCAGCGGCGTATCCACCATGCCCTTTCTACATTGTTCCCGTATCGTTATTCTTGTCACTATAGGTCTTAACACATAACAAAACTTGTTGTGGTTTCTGTGCACTGAATTCCATAATTATGTATGCATCCATAATTACGTAATTCCTTGCACAGTCTGCACAGTTCATTTCATAATGCGTAGGGGAAAAATCAATCAAATAAACATGAAGTGACTTGATTAGACCACCAAAAGATCTTTTTAACTAGATCAACGAACGATCTTTTTAACTAGATCAACACATGATCTTCTTAACTAGACCGTCGTACGATCTCCTTAAATAGACCACTTAAGGGATCTTTTTCAATTATATCATCACATGATATTCCTAACCAGATTTTTGGATCAATCTGTTTAACTAGACCACTCAAGGGGTCCAATTATAGAATAGTACTTCATAACCTAAGGGACTTAACTACAACGTAGAAGTCCATTAATGATTTAAGATAGTACCTTTGGATATCCTACTATGAATCCCTCATATGAGATATGGAAGATTCTATGAGGATTTGGATAACGAAAATTCAGATTACACGAAAACATAAAAAACACAAAACATATAAGCACATAATCACATAATTTGTTTAACTTGATTTTTAAATTTGTTATCTTTGGATACGAGTATTTAAAGCATACCAGGAATCCAATCCGTGGATTTCATTTGGCACTTTAAACATCTTCAAGAATCTAACTATGGAGATAGAAAGATCTTAATAGGAATTCGGCTTTGTCCTTATTGAATTGTAATATACGTATTAAGGCATACGAATAATTCAATTAAGGGCTCCGATTTGAGCGATAATCATCCACAAAGATCTAATTGTGAAGATAAGAAGATCCTATATGGATTTTGAAATTTGTGTAACGAGAGGGTTTCGAAACCTTGCACTAAACGTGCTTAAGTCGATACACAAGGTAGAAAGTTCATGAGGTTGAGGTACTAGATATGCCAAGGCGACATATGAAGCAGAATTTAGAGGTTAAGCAGCAGCAGGGTTTGCAACAACTTTGCCTTGGATAGCAAAGCGGCACATGTTAAGCAAATGTCCACATCGTCCACCGTGGGTACATCTGAAACAGGGTATTTGATTTGGATGATGACGTTTGCATTGATTTCACCAAGGAGCAGTTCCCTTGTACGGCTTCATCCCTGAGGCGAGTCATGGTGATAGCTAAATCAACGGTCCTCTGGAGTACGATGTCTAATTGTTAGGCAATTGCAGCACCTAGTTCGGACATTGTTGTTGCGATGAAGAGGCATCATGAAGATAATGAAAGATATGGGAGGAAACAAGTGAAATGATATCGGATAATCAAAACAGAATGACAACGCATAAAAATTGCGATCATTTGTTTATTACCTAAGGCAAACAAATGAGATGGTGACTAATCAAAGTAAGTGGGTCATATTAATGTATCGCGAAGACATGCTTTAGCCTATAAGTGGACACTCACCCCAAGAGTTCCCAGGTAAGAGTGACTGGTCCGATTATGTGGATTTGTACGAACACTCTAACCTTAGACAGAAAGCTCAGAGTACAGGCATCCACCCTTCAAAATTGCACGTGTTCACATTATAAGACCCAAACTTTGACGAGATTTTGAAAACTTAGAGGGTTCAAAACCTTATAATAAATCATCCTAGAACAGATGATTAGTTTTCAAAGCGGATTCGAGATTTGTGTTCTTATTGTGGTTGTCACCTAAGGATAAGTGACGGTATTGTTTTAAAACTAAACACAAGATAACTTGTGTTAGGGTCCTAGGAAGGTTATAGTATAGGTCAAAACATTACTAATAACCTAATTCCCTATAACCATTGGCTCTGATACCAACTTTTCTGTCACACCCCGACCACGTAAAACAACAAATCGTGGCGGAAACGTCGGGAAGTGTCGTAAGAGAATCATTGTTTCACAACCATGGATTAAATAATTTCGTTTTATTAAATTATTGAACTCATTGTTTTATTACAAATCAGATAAATACAAATATTATCTTTCAAGTTTTAAAGTCACTAAGGCACGAGTCCATCCTATGTATAGCATGCATCAATAATCATCACATAACAGCACCTGAAACATGTGTAAAAATAGGTACGTCAGCATAAAAATGCCTGTGAGATACATAAGTTTTATTATAATAGGATTCATGACTTATAAGTTTTTAAAAAAATATATATATATTTAATCAAAAATAGTCATGAACCTTAAAATATTTTCTTTTATAACTCATACTAAAATTTATAAGAAATCAGGTGATATAACAGAATAATACATAAATAAATAATTAAGTAAAATGAGTTTATATAAAATAGGTTGTTTGTAAAACAACATTTTGATAAAAAAAAAAGGTTTGTAATATATATATATAAATATACTTTGGTTTTAAGAAAGTCGAATAAGTAATATATTAAAATATATTTCAGTTCCAAAATCGTTAAACAAATAGTATATTAAATATACTTTAGTCGTCAAAATAATAATTTTCAGTAGTATATTAAAAGTATGCTTTGGTTTTATTAATAACATATTAAACTATGTTTTGGGTTTTATAAATAACATATTAAACTATGTTTTAGGTTTTATAAATAACATATTAAACTATGTTTTGGTTTTATAAATAACATATCAAACTATGTTTTAATAATTAACAGAATATGTGTTGGTTTTGTACAATATCACACATGAGAGAATATCAAACTATACTTTTGGGAGTATAACAAAATATACAATAAAAATGTGATTTAAGAATTCATTCAGATCTGAGTGTATCAAAATACACCTTTGAGACTATAGAAATACCACAAAGGCAATCCCTATTTGGATAAAATATAGGTTTCTGACATTCCATGACAACAGGAATGGGGTGTCAAATCCTATAGCGCTATATCATACTACCAACCGGTCTGGTGAACATAAAATAAGTACTATCCAACAATTAATTTTATAATCTTTAAAAAAATTAGAGTGTAAACCATAAATAATCATTCAGTTTGTAAAAAGATAAGTACTAATATGTATAATCAATTATACTTTTGAAAACAAGAACATAACAAATAGGTACACATGCTTCACCCCAAAACATTTGAAAACAGTAAAAGAGGGGACTATGTACTCACTTGAGAGTGCTTAGAAGTCTTGAACAACTACCAAGCAAGCTAGAGGGATCACGGAATTCAAACGGCACCTAATATAGGTAACTACATTAATAAACCGGACCTAAATCGGGAGATCGGATAGGATGAGGTTTCGTAAACCAAATGAGTATTGGAACTCATATGATATGGTTTAACAAAGCCTACATACTAAAACGAAACCTAACCTAAGTGCTTACGACCCATTACGACCCGTTTAGGTAGCTTATGCTACTTTAACGCGTCGTTTGCGTAAAACGCGTTCGGAACGCCTAACTAGTCCTATGACAAGTATTATATGCCTAAACATGTTTAATTATGTTGTATAATCAGTTAAGTGACAAAAGTTTGGGTTACATATGCTTAAATATCAATTATGCATAAAAAAGGCATTTTGGTCATTTTCCAAAGGCATATAAACTACCTATCATACAACTACTTAAACAAAGTGACCATAAGGTATAACCTGGGAAGGTTATTCCCTATACAACTATGGTCACTAAACATGTTTGGTCGGATCCTAATGATCGACTAAACGGGTCTAGTTCGAAAGTCTAAGCGGTTGTTTAGACCGCTTGACTTACAACTCTACATAAGCACTAAACCTAAAGTGACGAGCTAAACATGTTAAAACATGTTTAACGAGGTTAGAAAACAGGTTTGATATCAAAACAAATGGTTTTGATACCTAAGAATAGTTTGGTTACAAAATACGCATGAATACGCCTTTTGACCGAAACTATGACTCGTCACTACACCTAATCAACGTGGTAATCAGTAGGTATAGTCACTTGGGACTATAACCATTGTGATTACGCTCATGTTGCAAAGTTCAAACGAACTTCGTGTTGACCATAAACTGGTCAATGCAGAAAGTCAAACATTGTTTGACTTTCCCGCTTAAAAAACGCATAAAAGAACGAAAGAAACTTAAAAAGGGTCCAAGCTAGGAAGATATGATCTATAAATTCTCAGGTATGAAGCATTTGAGCTTCAACTTAGAGAAAATTAGATCATGTGTGAGGAAAGAATGAAAATGAGGTGGGTATATATAGGATTCGGTCCACCGTTAAGATCGTTTATCGAGAACCGTGCTTTAATCATGGCCTTACACTTGGGCCCAAGATTTTAGAATACCATGGGAACATGTAAAACCATCAAATACCGGCCCATAGAATGCAAAACCATGGGTTAAAACCATGAAAATCTCAAAAATTGACCAAGTTCAATGTATCTTCCAGAAATTTCAAAAATGGTCCCTGCACTTGTAAAACTTGATTTTTTTTTTTGCACTTTTAAGCCCCGTTAACCCCACTTCAAGGCTCTATAATAAATTTAAAGTATAGGGAACTTAAAATATGCTCAAAA
Source organism: Helianthus tuberosus (assembly GCA_030545235.1). NCBI lineage: Eukaryota > Viridiplantae > Streptophyta > Magnoliopsida > Asterales > Asteraceae > Helianthus > Helianthus tuberosus. The sequence goes on along the minus strand of CM060357.1, from coordinate 106,685,997 downwards.
ACATCTTGGATGTCGGTTCGTTTGGTCATACGATTGCGTTGTTCGGTTAATTACGACGAAAATCGTAATGAACACAAAAACGATCCAAATTACGCGACGAATGGAATTTTATCATGCCAATCACTAAAATAAAATATTTTAATGATTACATAAATTTTTGGATGTCTGGATATATTCAGAACGTAAGATATGCGCGAAAATGCAAACTTATGCACTTTTGACGCTTTTAGTCTCTATTGATCAAATAAGTTTATTTTAGCATACCGAACCCCTCAAAGCCTATTTCTAAGCTATGTAAAGGATATTTAGGGTATGTTTAACTTATGATCATGTTCCAGAAGGTTCGTTACATTACGAATCGGCATACTTTCACAGTTTGTCGAAATTAGTCCCTGTAAGCGAATAAATTTGATTTCGACACACCAAACCATCCAAAACTTATTTCTAAGTTATGTAAATTTTATTTAAGGTATGTTAAGCCTTTTTCACTATTCCGGAGTGTTTGTTGCATTAAACTGGTTATATTTACGCATCAGATCGCGTATAACCTTCAAGAAAGCGATTTAAAGCTCAAAATCGAACAAGAATTGATATGTGCAAACGATACACATATTTATACAAATCCCAAGTATGAAATACAATATTTCATTGGTTTGGTATTTGTTTGATGGTTGAAGTGACACAGGTGTCACACTCTGGCCCATACTGGGTCTCAAAACACTGTCTGTCTATGTGTTGAGTTCTGTCAGCATTTTTCTGAGTTATCCGCTAACTGTGCTAACTGTGCTTTGTGCATCATTTATGTCAATATGGTTTGCATGTAATAATGATGTGACATTATGAGATATGTGATGCACATGTAAGTAGGATGCAGTAGTCAGAAAGTAGTTAATTGTAATTCAGCACAGTCATTAAGCATTAATCAAGATTAATTAATTGTACGGATACCTGGATTTTTTACGGTTGTCACAGACCGGACTTGTGTTATTCGGTCGGTTATGTTAGTCGTTTTATGCAAGAGCCAACACAGACTCATGCTCAAGCCGTGAAGCAAATCTTGAGGTACTTGAAGGGGAGCATCGACCTCGGTATTTTCTATCTAAAAGGTGGAACCAAGACGTTACATGGGTTTAGTGATAGTAGTCACTCGGTGGACGCCGACGATGGGCGAAGCACAACGGGAATAATCTTTTATTATGGTGATGCACCTATAACGTGGAGTTCTCAAAAACAAAGCACTGTTGGATTATCATCTTGCGAGGCGGAGTTCAGGGCAGCTACCTTAGCCGCGTGGCAAGCGTTGTGGCTTCGAGGATTGCTATCGGAGATAACCGGTGAAACGGAGAAGGTGGTGACATTAAGAGTGGATAATTTATTGGCTATTGCTTTGATGAAAAATCCGATATTTCACGGAAGGAGTAAGCATATACATACGCGTTACCACTTTATACGGGAATGCGTTGAACGGGAGCAAATTAAAGTGGAACACGTGAGCGGGGATTTACAACGGGCCGACATCCTCACTACAGCCTTGGCATGATTGAAGTTCATCGAGATGAGAGGAATCATTGGTGTCACAAGATTAGGGGGGTGATTGTTAGTCTAATCTTGTGTAAGTTCGGGTAAAAAGTGACCGACTTACAAAGCTCGGGTAAAAAGTGACCGAGTCACAAACTTAGAGGTTTTTTTGAGAAAGTTTTTTTAATCCTAATTTGAGTCAATGTAGGTTTCTTTGTTTAGGTTTATATAAAAATGAATTTATGTAACCAGATGTATTATTCGAGACTTAATAAAAAACAGAGAACGCGCTTTGATTCAAGTTCCTTGTTCGCCAGTTCTATACCAATTTTCTTTCAATGACATTATTGAAAGGTGAGTTTAAAATAGGAATATGTGATTCCAGAAACATGACTATATTTATTCATGTCATACATTTTTAACAATAATAATAATAGTGATTCCATAAACATGATAATATTTATTCACGTCTTTACATTCTATACAGCAGCACAGGACTTTAAACATTTGAAAAGAGCACTACTCCTATACCAAAAATAACCAAGCACCATTGAGCATCTAATTGATAGGATACTAAAACATGACATAATTCGCACCTGAGATATGGGGATTCCGGTTGCAGGGGTATGAAATTAAGGAGCCGTGGGGAGGACCTGCTTCACAATTGATGAAATTAAAAGTGAGTAGAAGGGTTGTGTACAAGAAAAAGTGGAAATTCAGAAGAAAAGTAGAAATCAAAACCTCAGTGTAGCCAAATCAAACTGCAAATGTGTACCCACTTCCATGATGGGTTCGATGTTAAATATTGCTGGTATGAAACGTATCTGGGAATTAATTCTTCCAGTAACAATTGATGTTGTGGCTGTAGAGATTCGTGGCTGTAGAGATTCAATCATAAAGGTAGATTGAAAGAGAACTCTTCAGGTGAAGAAACTGATGTAGATATTTGGGGATGTAAGGATAGGAGGATAAAATGGGAAGAAAAATGTAAAAATATAGGGTTTATCTAAGACTTTTAGTCTGCCATCTTAAAAAATAGGTGTTAAATTACTTTTGTGTCCATTGGAAATGTATTATATAGTTATATAGATATATAGATATGTTTACTTCAAACATTACTATACTAAATTCTATCGTAAACATTTTATTTAAGGCGACATGTAGTAGCTTCGTTTTTGCTCGTGGAATGCTCAAACCACAAGGGGAACACAACCCCTCCTCTTCGTAGTTGAGCTCGTGGACCTATGTGCTTGGTTTAAACCATGCGATGACTTCGCGAATTTCAAAACAAAATTACCGTCCAATGGTAACTTCTATTTAATAAAAAAATCCTTTCTAATTTAAAATAATCCTATAAATACCCATTACTTCTACATATTCTAATACACCAACCAAAAAACTCTCCATCTCTTCTAGATCTTTGTGATTTCTACCAAAAATTCTAAAGATGTTTCCTTATGGCAACGCCTTTAACCCCTCTTTCCGCCCACCTCGTCAAGGCTTGAATTGTTTCAATGCGTCAAGTTCTTCAAATCCACCGAATCAAATGATGACCAATCCCGACTACTATGAGAACAACGACAAGCGCATGTTATTTAACATGATGGCCAACATGCCGATGAGCAATTTTGGCTATCAACAAAATGTAATGGGTTTTCAACAACCTCCACAACAAACGTCGCCAAACTTCCAAATTCCCGAATCGCAACCCGAAGTGGTGCCCGAGACACCACCAGACAAGGCGGGTTTGTCACAAACCCGTAAGAGGTCTTTTTCAAAGAAAAAGTATTTGGAGGACACGACGGTTAGGAGGTCACATACGTCGTGGATGTCGGTTCAGGAGTTCACTTTGGCACGTGTGTGGCTCGACATAGCCGAGGACCCAAAAGTTGGTACGTGACAATTTTATAATTCGGTATTTTTGTGTTGAAGTATATTATTTTTTTTTTCAGTTTAATATATACATGTTTATATTTTGTAACGTGTAGCGAACTATTAAAAGGAAAATACATTTTGGGTGCAGATTATGAAAAACTTTTTACCGAAATAAAAATGGGAGATGACTATCGTTCGAAAGACCAAATTACAAGTAAATGGCGGGACATAAGGACAAAAGTCTCCGACTATAATGCAATATACTCTAGAATGTGGGCCACTGGAGATACTGACAAAGATGATGCTATTGTACAACAAAATGCGTTGGTTGAATACCAAAGAAGGAAAGGACCCCTCCCATATCTTAAACCGTGAGATCTTTTGAGGAAGAGTTCTAAATGGCACATTGTCCCACTCATTAAAAGTAGACCGTCCAAGAAGTCGAGGTATTCTTCGTCTACCCAAAATGCGAGCCAATCGTCGGGCGGTCGGGTGAACATTGATTTAAACGAATCGGACAATGAAGACGAACTCCCTGAATTTCCCTGAATTCACAAAAGAAAACCGCTTCAGGGTCACAAGATATCTACAATGAGCGTTTTCTAGAGATGAATGATAGGCTACACGTGCTAACGGACATTGGACGACAACATTTGGAGCATCGCTAAAAAACAAGATGAAGAACGACAAGATCGCTTCCAACTCAAAAGGATAGAAAAATAGCTATCGACTTGGAAATTTTAGACCGACCAATACTGACTTTGGGACCGCAATGAGAGCTACAATTGAAGTTGCGCCAACGAATTAAAAACAAATTCGGACTCGATAATGAAGACGAGTGATCTACGAAATTATATAGTTGGTTTTTTATTTCGGTATTTTTGGTTTTTAAATTCCATATTTTAATTTTATAAAATGTTTTTTTTCTTTATGTTTCATCTTAGTTTTATAATTTTTATCTAAATTAAAAAAAAAAAACAATTATAAATGCATTTAATGTCCACAAGGGTGAACCACAGACAAAAAATTGCATGTGGTTTACCCTTCCTTTACACATGGCCAAATATATTTACTTCAAACATAATTACAGTAAAATCTATCGTAAATATTTTATTTAACAGGATTTTGTTAAAGTTTATTAAGGAAATGAATATATTTATATTTTACAATATGTAATCTTGATTATATTTTAAACAATCTTTTTTAGTTATTAAGTTGTTTAGGGAGGAGAGGGTAATGACATGTAGCATTATTTAAATTTCTTTATTATAAGTTAGATTAGACCCTTTTACATCGATAAAAATATTTTACATGTAATTTAATAATAAAATTGATGAATTATTCTACTTAATTTGAAAAAAGAAATATGTTGTAAACCATTTAATAAAACATGTTCTTTGAAGTAACGCTCATTTTGTGTATTTAATTGTGTTTCGTATTAATGGGGTGGTGGTACTTGGCAAGGGTGGGGTGGTGGTACTTGGCAAGGGGAAAGACTTTAAAACACCTAGGTTGGGTCTTGGGTTCAAGTCACACAAACGACAAGGGATTAAAGAAATTAACCGTTCAAAAAAAAAGTTGTGTTTCGTTTTCAAAAATCAAAAAAATTCAACAGAAATAAAATTTGAATTTCACTTTTTAACATGTTTGGATCATAAATTTGTTGGAATTGAAATTTGGATTCAACAGACGGTGTGTTTAGTTGTGAAATAAATTGGAATTAATCCACACAAATTCCTTTACGTAAAGGAAATCAACAACTGTTCCAAGCTGTGAATGAGTTTAACCAAATTAATTGGAATGTTAGACCATTTACATCTTTCATTTCGGCCACCACCCCCTCAAAACCATCACCATCGCCCTCCCCACCATGACTCCACCCCTCTACCGTTGTTACCATCGCCACCAGCCCCACGAATACCCTATTTTCATTGCCAACACCCTCCCCAGAGCCATTGTTCACACCCTTGCCATCCATGATTCCACCCCCTCCACCATCATTGTTGCCAATGTGGTGGTAACATCAACACGATAGTGGTGGTTAAGATAGGAATGGTGGAAGTGGTGATGAAAGTGGCGAATGATGATGGCATCGACGACCCTTGGGCGTGACAAAGGTAAGTCGTTTCCACCATAATATATTTCAATTCTTTTATATTTATTTTGTCACCTAACCCTATTAAAAATTCATATTATTCCATTTCATTTAAAATTTCAATTCCTTTTTGCAAAATTTTCATTCCAAATCCATTTACTTTAAATTATGATTCTTTTGACAAATTCCAGTTTATTATTAATAAAAATAAATCACGAATCAAACCCACCCTTATCTTTCACAGTCGAATTTTGAACTTCTTACTAGTTCTGTAAATTGAATCGAATGTTTATGAACTGTTCGTGAATTTGTTGGTCAGGAAGTTCATTTATGTTTGTTTATTTAATAAACGAACGAACACGAACACAATTTTTTTTGTTCATTTACTTAAACGAGCGAACATGAACACATGTTTTGTTCGTTCATTTATGGTTGTAAATGTCTATTTATTTACATTTGTTTATGTTCGTTCCTTTCAATTTAAATACATAAGTAGTCATATTGATATAGATATTAAACATAAAAGGAACTTTCTAACTACTTATATAAATATAACTAATTGTTAATTAGCTTTTTAGTAATAAAAATGGGTTTTCCAATAGAATTTATCATAAATAATCACTTTTTTATATATAAAAAATACTCATGCTTAGTCAATTATGTTCATTTGTGTTCCTTTATGTTTGTTCAGTTGTGTTGTCTATTGTTTGTTAAATTATGTTCATATACGTTTGTTTGTTTATGTGCGTTTACGTTCGTCGACTGTGCGTTTAGGTTTTAAACGAATGAACATAAACGGATACAAACATGTCCATTTTCTTAATAAACGAACATGAACAAAAATGTGTTTGATTATATGTTCGTGCTAATGTTCGGTTAAAGTTAAATAAACGAATACAAACATGCCTCTGTTAGTATTCGTTTCGGTTCATTTATAGGCATACTTCTTACAAATATATATTTTCTATAATTATAAATATTTATTAAATCTAAGAAATAATGTTTTTTGAACTTCTTACTAGTTCTGTAAATTGAATCGAATGTTTATGAACTGTTCGTGAATTTGTTGGTCAGGAAGTTCATTTATGTTTGTTTATTTAATAAACGAACGAACACGAACACAATTTTTTTTGTTCATTTACTTAAACGAGCGAACATGAACACATGTTTTGTTCGTTCATTTATGGTTGTAAATGTCTATTTATTTACATTTGTTTATGTTCGTTCCTTTCAATTTAAATACATAAGTAGTCATATTGATATAGATATTAAACATAAAAGGAACTTTCTAACTACTTATATAAATATAACTAATTGTTAATTAGCTTTTTAGTAATAAAAATGGGTTTTCCAATAGAATTTATCATAAATAATCACTTTTTTATATATAAAAAATACTCATGCTTAGTCAATTATGTTCATTTGTGTTCCTTTATGTTTGTTCAGTTGTGTTGTCTATTGTTTGTTAAATTATGTTCATATACGTTTGTTTGTTTATGTGCGTTTACGTTCGTCGACTGTGCGTTTAGGTTTTAAACGAATGAACATAAACGGATACAAACATGTCCATTTTCTTAATAAACGAACATGAACAAAAATGTGTTTGATTATATGTTCGTGCTAATGTTCGGTTAAAGTTAAATAAACGAATACAAACATGCCTCTGTTAGTATTCGTTTCGGTTCATTTATAGGCATACTTCTTACAAATATATATTTTCTATAATTATAAATATTTATTAAATCTAAGAAATAATGTTTTCAAACATTAAATATTGACCTTATAATTACAAGAAAAACATACCATCGCCCATTCCTCCACATGCTAAGGAAACAAAAAAATCTTATCCACACCGTCAAACATGCAAATTTGTGCCATATAATCACCACAAACTATGAACCAGAACCCAAACCCCAACAATGGCATCATCTTTATCATCAATGGCGTCCATAATGGGCATGAAACCCATGAACAAACAGGAAATCTTGATCTCCAAAAGAAGAACCAACAATGGCTTCTCAGTGTTTGCTCAACAAGTACAAGAAGAAACAACTTCACTGCAACCAGAAGAAGAGAAAGAAGCAAAAGCAGTGAAGGGTGTGACCCAACCGAGGCCAGTTGAACCGCAAGTGAACGTAGAAAGCAAGAATATGGGCCGGGCATATGGAGGGCAATGGTTAAGCAGCACCACCCGACATGTGAGGATCTTTGCAGCCTATATCGACCCGGAAACATGTGCTTTTGATCAAACTCAGATGGATAAGCTAACGCTAATTCTCGACCCCACCGATGAGTTCGTTTGGACTACGGAAACGTGCAACATGGTTTATTCTTACTTTCAGGAGCTTGTTGATCACTATGAGGTAATATCCGTCACCGGTTGATATATTATTTATGTTTTTTTTCTTAAAGCATGAAACCCGTTACCGGAAAACTTATAACACTGTTAGTAACTAGTAGAATTTGGTAAATCACAGCTAGCTAGCGTTAGACAGGTTGAATCTATGTAGCACGGGGACTTCATTTATGTGGCCGTACCCGTCTCGGGTACTTGTCGGGGACGGAAACACCATGGGTACTCGTCGGGGACGTTTCCTAAACGTTTCCAATGTCGGGGACGTATCTGGTAGAAGTATCCAGCCCGTTTCCATTTATTTTTAGGGTTTTTACCCTTTCAAATTCCACAACCGGCCATTAAATAAATAGACCTATCATATTCGGCTTCTATAATCTCTAAACTCTCAAGTCTCATCATCTCTAATTCTCTATCGATTGCCGATCTCTCACTAGATGAACCGGAATTTGAAAATGATTTGATTATTGATAATTAATTACCTTTGGAAGATGTAGTATTTTTGGAATTTGTTTAATGTATTTTTATTTTTTATATTTTTTATTGCCGTACCCGTATCTTGGAATTTTGAGTTTTGCCGTTCCTCGTTCCCGTATCGTCCCCGTACCCCAATCCCATACCCGTTCCAGTGCTACTTAGGGTTGAATAGATAACAAGTAAATAATAAGTGCATTTGTTAATATTAGGTTTAGTTAACTTCAAACCCATTTTATATAAACTTTTTATAGTTATTAGAGGTAATTAAGGTATTAACATGTTCTAATGATATAACCTTATTAATAAAATAAGTTTTTAGCTGTAAGCAAGACGACACTAGTTCTTTTTTAGGTAAAACATTTTCAGTACACAATTTACTTATTAAAAACATAACATAATTACTTTTTTTTAACGGCAACTTTCATGAGCTAGTGAGAAACCAACAAACAAAACAAGCACAATTTACAGATCAAACCTACACCAATTGTTCCAAGACAAAGACTTTAACATGGACCTATTTATTCAACCCAAGACTGAGGATTTATGAAGCAAAAGGAGATCACGAATCGAGAATGCGAAGACCAACTGCACTCCACACCATCTACTAATTTCGCCCCAAACCAGAGAAGCGAATAAGCACGATGTGAACAAATGTTCACTGGTCTCATGTTGATCCCCACACATACTGCACACAGTCGAACCCACACGACTTAGAATTTTATCCATCTCCGCTTTCCAAATAAGAATATTTCTCTTATTAGGAACCCACCCGTTCCAATCCATCACGAATTAGGACCCCAAACCTGAGTTTTTAAAATGATCTCCTTCATTAACCCGAGCAAAAACACGCCATCATTACCTTTCGTCCAAACCCACTGATCCGGTTGAAGGTTCAACCGTACATGCTGGATAAGCATCATCATATCAACAAGCTCCTTATCTTCAATTTGATTAAAAACAAGCCTTTTTCACCTCCACTTCCATGTAGGAACATTATTAATCGCCTCATAACAATCTTGAATCAAGATACCTTTTTTTTCCAACCGAAAGATGTTTGGGAACATATCTTTAAACGGGCACTCCTACATCCACGGATCAATGCAGTACCGTATACAATTCCCCTACCAACATCGCCCTTAATAAGGTTCCCAAGGCTCAAGTTGTGACCCGCCACTATATTTTTAAGCTTTGCAATCGATTTCCAAGCCCCAAAAATATTGTTCGACTATTTTTATCCTGAATCAAATCCAAAAAACCCCAATTTATATGATCATACGCTTTCTCAAAGTCTATCTTGAACATTAAAGGTTTCCACTATTTTTCTTTTCACCCAAGAAACAATCTCATTGATCATCAAAGGACCATTAATAATGTTCCGATTGCTCAAAAACAATGACTGATTATCTGAAATAAGCGAGGAAATTACCTTCTTGAGTCTAGAGGCTAAAACTTTAGAAAGCACCTTGCTGTATGAGCCGACTAAGTTAATGGGGCGAAAGTCTTTGAAACCCAACGGGTCCTTGACTTTGGGAAACAAAGATATAAAAGTAGAGCCCCACCCATGCGAAATCGCTTTTGTCTCCAAAACATATTGAATCGCCAAAACAAAATCCGAGCCAATATAATCCAAAAACTTTTTAAAAATTTAAAGTTAAAACCGTCGTCACCATACCACAATTTTCACTTCGTCCGGAGTAAATGGTTGAACCAGAAGCTCTGCCTCTGAAACGGAAAGTTTGTTGATACTAGTACACTCTATCTTAGGCCTATCCAAAAGAGGTTCTTTAAACCTATCTCCAAAAATTTTATAAGCTTCCCGTTTGATAATTTGGGATTGTTACACTACCTGCCATTCAGCTCGAGGCCATTAAATCGACTATTAATCTCCTAATTCTTTATAACCTCATCGCCGAATGACAACCACTTTATTCTCTACTTTTGCTTCATATTTTTGGCCCTCGACACTTGAAGGTTCAATAAATTAGCATTACACTCAGCATGTCACACCCCGACCACGTAGAACAACGAAACGTGGCGGAAACGTCGGGGAGTGTTGTAACAGAATTAATTGTTTCATAACCATGGAAATTAAAGTTACGTTTTATTTATCAATCAAGAGAGTTACATTGTATTAAACAAGAAACAAAGAGTACATAACATAATTTAACTAGTTCTTGCTTCGTTTTAAGTCACTAAGGCACAGGTCCGCCTAAGTGTGTCTCGATCATCCTATGCAACAGCTCCTGAAAACACATGTGAAAATAGGTACGTCAGCATAAAAATGTCTGTGAGATACATAGGTTTTGTGAAAATAGGATTCATGACTTGAGTTTAAAGAAACTGTTTAAATAAAAAGTAGCCATGAATCTTGTTGAGTGTTTCCTTTCATAAATCATTTGAAAAGCGATAAATAAACCAAATGATATATATGTATAAAAGAATAACGTATGGTTAAGTGAATAACCATGAAAAATGAGTTTGTATAAGTTAAGTTATTTGTAAAACGATGTTTATGTGAAGATTGTATTGTAGATGTAATATGTCTAAACTGAAATGGTTTAAATAACGATACGATATGTAATACCATAAAAGCACTTATATATAGGAAGTACCGGCGGCGTATCCACCATGTTTTTATCGTATTACACGTCGCCTCGTTACTTAAATCACTTACCCAAACAACCACCAAAATGTAATGTTTAAAAATTGTAGAAATGTTTATGTATGGTCAAATACGGTTCACACGGTTCAACAGTTACAAACGGTTCACATAATCAAATGGTTATAACAGTTCACATAGTCAAAAGATTACAACGGTTCACATAGTCAAATGGTTACAACGGTTCACATAGTCAAATAGTTATAAACGGTTCAAAATGTAATATAATGTGTTCATATGCTGGATGAGCATATGCAACAAAAATGTAATGTAAAACAATGTGTCCATATGTTGAGTAAACATATGCAACTAATGTAATGTAACTCAATGTGCTAGCATGCTCAGTCAACATACATAGCAGAAGTGTAAAGTAAAACAATGTACTAAGTATACTAAGTAAACATACATAGCGAAACAATGTAATGTAAATCATGTACTATTAATGTACTAATGAGCATAGCAAGTATATGATGTGAAAACAGGAAAGCACGAAAGTAACAAGTAGGCACATGTGTTTCACCCCAAAACGTTTGAAAAACAGTAAAAGAGGGGTCTATGTACTCACTTGAGATTGCCTAGGAGTTCTTGAGTAACAACCAAACAATGCTAGAGATCACGGAAATCAAACGGCACCTAATATAGGTAACTATGTTAATAAACCGGACCTATATCGGAGGATCGGATAGAATGAGGGCTCGTAAACCAAATGAGTATGGGAAATCATGTAATATGGTTTAACAAAACCTACATACTAAAATGAAACCTAACCTAAGTGCTTACGACCCATTACGACCCGCTTAGGTAGCTTATGCTACTTTAACGCGCCGTTCGCGTAAAACGCGTTCGGATTGCCTAACTAGTCCTATGACAAGTAAAATATGCCTTTACATGTTTAATATTGTTGCCAAATCATTTTAGATGTCAAAAGTTATGTTACATATGCTTAAAATGAATTTTGGCGTAAACAGGGCATTTTGGTAATTTACCTAAGGCATATAAACTACCTATCATACAACTAACTAAACGTCGTGACCACAAGGTATAACCTCGGAAGGTTATTCCCTATATACTATGGTCACCTAAAGTATTTGGTCGGATCCTAATGATCGACCATATGGGTCGGGTTCGAAAGTATAAGCGATTGTTTAGATCGCTTACCTTACGATCCTATATAAGCACTAAACTAAAAGTGACGAGCTAAGCATGTTAAAACATGCTTAACTAAGTTTGAAAACAGGTTTGGTATCAAGACAAAGGGTCTTCTTACCCAAAAGTAGTTTGGTTCCAAAATACGCAAGAATACGCATTTTGGCCGAAACTACGACTCGTCACAGAGCCTAGATAACGTGGTAATCAGTAGGTATAGTCACTAGGGACTATAACCATCGTGATTACGCTCACGTTATGAAGTTCAAACGAACTTCGCATTGACCATAAACTGGTCAAATGCAGAAAGTCAAACACAGTTTGACTTTAACGCTAAAACGCATAAAAAGAACGAAGGAATACTTACAAAGGGTCCCCGCAAGATTGATTTTCCAAGTATTCTCAGGTATGAGGTGGTGAAACACCCCAACTTAGAGAAATCTTAGAAATCAAGTGGCTTTGCAAGTGAATGGGATGGGATATTTATAGTGTTCGGAGAGCCGTTAAGATCGTTTATCGAAAACCGAGCTTTGATCTCAACCATACACCTCAAGCCCATAGTTTTTACAATACCATTGGAGCCCCTAGTATCAGGAAATACCATTTGCATGTGGGTTAGGAGTGCTTAACAGCTGTTAAAACTGGTTTTGCACATCTGACATGCTTACGCGGGCCGCGTAAGGTTTTATGGGGGCTTACGCGGGCCGCCTGAGCCTTCTGATCAGCAAACAACTTTCAAAAATGATAGTTTCAGTCCCTGTTGGTGTTTAGAGCTATTTCCGACATGTTTAAGGCCCGTTAAGCCATCTTTAAGGCCCTAAAATGATGCCTAAACATTGTGGACATGAAACATGCTCAAAAATATGCCGGATGTTGGTTCGTTGGGTCGTATGATCGCGATGTTTGCTTAATTACGACGGAATGCGCATAAGCGCGAAAAACGATCCAAATTGCGTGACGAATGGATTTTTCTTATGCCAAACACTAAAATAAAATATTTTAATGCTTACATAAATTTTTGGATGTCCGGATGTATTCAGAACGTAAGTTATGCGCGAAAATGCAAACTTGTGCACTTTTTGACGTTTTTAGTCCCTGAATGACCCAAAAGTTTATTTTAGCACACCGAACCCCTCAAAGCCTATTTCTAAGCTATGTAAAGGATATTTATGGTATGTTTAACTTATGGTCTTGTTCCGGAATGTCTGTTCCAGTATGAATCGTCATACTTTCGTAGTTTGTCGAATTTAGTCCCTGTAAGCGATTAAACTTGATTTTGCCATACCAAAGCCTTCAAAACTTATTTTTAAGTTATGTAGAGGTTATTTAAGGTATGTTAAGCATATGTTGATGTTCTGGAGTGTTTGTCGCATTAAACTGATTACGTTTACGCACCAGTTGGCGTATAACTCTCCAGAAAGCGATGTAGAGTTTGAAATTGAACAAAAATTGATATGTGCAAACGATACACATATTTTTACAAATCCCAAGTATGAAACGCAATATTTCATTGGTTTGGTATTTGTTTGATGGTCGCAGAGGCATAGGTGTCACACAGCATGAACCCAACATTTTTCCTCCGTCAAATCTCTATTTTCCCATATTTCATCTAACTGAAAAAGTTCCTCAGACGATATCAAAAATTGCTCCTCTTCTTTAGCTCGAATCTCAACAGCCCATTCCATCAAGCCAACTTTAATGTGTCTCAATTTATATACATCAGCTGGCCTTGAATAAACAAACAACTCACTGGCTTTCTTTACAATATCCTCAACTCCAGGCCAGGCCTTTCCACCCAAGAGTTGAAAAACCTAAACGTGCTAGGCCCGAAATCCACAGGTTCAATGGCGAGAACAGTCGACGACTGGTCTAACAAATATCGAGGAAGAGCCGTGAGGCAAGCATCCGACCATGTGTACACAAAATGTTGGCAGACTAAGAGCTGGTCGATCTTGCTTAGCTTCGTCTTCTTTCCCTTACCTTTGAAACACGTGAATCGTCTATCTTTCATTGTGTATTCCACCAGATGGGCGTCATCTATGAAATCTTTAAAATCCTTTGCGGTCAAAAACCGAGTTTCTCATATTGATAAATACATGTACTACTATTGAATCAAATTGTTATAAACATTTTGTAGTTACCATTTTAACTTACAAAGGTTCAAATGAGAATCAGAATAACAATTATGATACAAATAAATGTTTTTTTTAGATATTCAGTTAGTATATTTTAATGGATGATTGAAGTCTTTCTTTGTTATGACTCGAAGAATCGTGTCACTTCCCTCAATTTGTTTGTTCAAAGATAAAAAGAATTTGAAATGTTTTTAGTTTCATTAACTAATTAGTGGTTTATACATTTGAAGTCATCCATATTGAATGAATCCTTAGCAACTATTTTGTATTCACTAATGAGTAGAAATTGAAATGTTTTTAATTCCATTAACAACTATTTACTGGTTTACATTTGAATTAGTCCTCCCTCCGTATGCAACTATTTTGTATTCACTAATGAGTATATATATATTCAGTAGGTAATAAGATGATTTTTTTTTTAAATATTTCGTGCTTCTGATTTAAACCTAAATATATTTTGTTGCAATGACTTGAAATATGTGGCCTGAAAATAAAAACAAGGAGCAAATTTGAAAGGTCCATATTTTACTTTTGGTTATCAATCAAGTAAATTAAGCTGTATCATTTGTATTCGTAATGATGGACAGGGCGCACCGTTGACGGAGTACACACTACGGCTCATTGGTTCAGACATAGAACACTACATAAGAAAACTTCTTTACGAGGGGCAAATACAGTACAACATGAACGCAAGGGTCCTTAACTTCAGCATGGGCAAACCTCGTGTTGGTTTTAGTTACCAAATCGAAGATGTAAATCAGTAACTCATACATCCATTTATAAAATCATATTCGTATTTGTATTTTAAACACATAATGTACACATTCGTGTTGATCATCAGTGGGTGAAAGGAATCGTAGATGATGGAACAAGTGAGTGTATTACACTTGATATGTCGTTAAGAAAACTTATTCACCGATCTATACTATATAATAAAATAAACCAATAAAGTGACACTTGTCATTATTCTAGACCATCCTTAGTTGTAGATAATTATTATTTAACTTAAATTATTAAATATTAATTGAATTAATATAAATCTTATCCATTCTAAATAATTTACAACATGTTACGATAAAAATACTTCTTAAATGAAACATACCAAATAATTACTTTACATTATACAGATATGGGCTAAGAACAGCAATTGCCGATTGGGTTTGGTGATGTTTGAACAATTGTACTCATTTGCAAGGCTTTACATTTGGACTTGACTATTGGACTTTTACTTTCACAAGGTGGGTGTAGAGGTGCACAAACCGGTTAATTTTAATAACCGGTTCGGTTAACCGGTTATACCGGTTAATTTGACTTTTTTGAATTTAACCGGTTAATGCTTTAACCGGTTATTACTTTAACCAGTTATTTTTTTAACTGGTCCGGTTAATTACTTTAACCGGTTCGGTTAATTAACCGGTTATTTTCGGTTATTAACTGTTTTTTTTGCCTTTTTTTTGATTTTTTTGGTTATTTTTTCGGTTAACCGGTCTATCGGTTAAAAAAACCGGTTAAAAAACCGGTTACTAAACTAAATACTTATAACCGGTTACTAACCTACGGTTAAAAATAACCACTAACCGGTTATTCCAAAATCGGTTATTAACCGGTTACGATTTCGGTTAATAACCGGTTACGGTTAATTAACCGGTTATTTTGTGCACCTCTAGGTGGGTGCCTATTAAAGGATTTTAAAAGATACTGAGAGTCCCATATACTTTTTATCTATTAACCTTACAAAAAAAATCATTTTCACTACAATTTTATTTTTGAGACAGTGTCTCTCCACCCCCTTAAGTATTCTATGATTTCTATCCGCCCCTACGGTAAAAAAACTATGGGACCCCAATTGATAAACCGTCCTGTTTTAAAGCAAACTGGTGGCAAACAAAACCTATGGTTTCTCATTCTCTGTACTGAAGTTTGAACGAAAACTCGATGGAGGCCGAACACTCAAAATCCAAATCGGTGAGGGATGGGCTCATAAAAATCCCATATTTTACATTACAATTTTTTTTCCAAAAATCTTCGATAACATGTGTAATATACGGGGTTCTAAGGATGTAAGTTTTTTATTATTTGGTAGATTTATTCAACCCAATTATACACGGGTTTTTTTAAAAGATACGACGTTTTTAATATTTAGTATACAAAATTACATTTATTTAATCTGTGTAATACACATGGTTTTTAAAGATACAACTCTTGTTTAGATCTATTCAACAACACGTGTAATATATAGGGTTTTTAAGGATGTAATTTTTTTTATTATTTGGTAGATTTATTCAACCCGATTATACACGGGTTTTTTAAAGATACGACGTTTTTAGTATTTAGTATACAAAATTACATTTATTTAATCTGTGTAATACACATGGTTTTTAAAGATATAATTTTTTTATTGTTTGATGTATAAAATTACATTTATTTAACCCATACAATATACGGGGTTCATAAAGATAAAACTTTTTATTATTTAATATATAAAATTACATTTATTCAACACGTGTAATACACGGGGTTCTAACCTAGTATTGTATAAACAAAAGTTATACAAACAAGCTGTTTTAATAAAGCCGAAGTAGAGCCCTAAACCACGAGCCCTAAATCAAGACCTGATGATTACCCACTACCACATGACCAAATAGCATCTTTAGCCTCCAATAAAGTAATATTGGGTCTCAAGGACTCTGTTTGGGCCGAAGATAAAGCCCTAAACCACGAGCTCCTAGAAGAATACCCGATCCCGTTAAATTCTTTGAATTTCTCACTGCAAAAAGTCATGAGAAACACATTTTTATTCGATCTTTAATACAAACACCCTTATCTTTAATATCCTTGATAGAAAGTTGACGCCTTTTCTTAATAATATTACTAAGAGAGAATTTAGTATATCTGATATGAAGTTACTTCGATAGTTTTGGAAGTATAACTTATGAAGAGATACACAGCTGATTCGTATAATATGTAGATTTTCATATTACAACATATGAAGTAAAATATATATATATATATATGGTTCTCGATTTATCCAACATAGGAATGAGACTACATATGTTAATGGTTCATCTGAACATCTTGATATTAAATTTAACTAGTATTTCAAACCGGTGCGCTGCAGCGGGATCGTTAAATCGAACAAAAAATAGACGTAAAAATATTGAATCACGCATGCGCATTGCGGCATGTTAACTCGCAAATTGACCGAAACGTAAAACGTTATCGTAGAAAAGAATAACTAAGTCGAGACTGTAAGAAAACATTATTGAAACGGGTTTAAATTAATAATAGTAGTAGTAGTAGTAATAATAATAATAATAATAATAATAATAATAATAATAATAATAATAATAATAATAATAATAATAATAATAATAATGTATACTGTTCAACTTGTTGACGTGATATTTCTAACTATAATATATTTCTTGAAAATATCACTGATAGTAACTCTCTAACATTTATTTAGGGGCTGTTTGGTAACCTTTGAATGGTCATTAAGAGGCTACCTTTTAATGGAACCATTAAGAATTTTACCAATGAGAAAGTAGAAGAATGTGACATGTGATGATTTACCATTCAGAGGTTACCTCTTAACTATTCAGACTTGATGTTACCTCTTATTCATTCAAAGGTTTTAAACCATTAAGAGGTAGCATCTTAAGAGGTAGCATCTGAATAGTCATTAAGAGGCTACCAAACAGCCCCTTAGTTTTAGCGGTTGTATTTTCTAGCGGATTTAATAATCAAGTATTTTTCATGTGCTATGACGCAACGTATACTAATGATCAATTTAATTCAACAAAGTAAGTTATAGTTACAAGGTTATGTTTTTAGTAACTATAAGAACTTGTTATCGTGAAATTTCTAGGACATCGTCAATACACTACGAACCAATAACACCAGATAAATCGTAAGTTATATTAAATAGATAACTTTCAACATATTAATAGATTATAATAGGTGATTATGTGGTTACCACTTGAACACGTTTAAACCAGAATAACATATTTCTCAAAAATCACAAAAATGGTATTTAATTTAAAATATTGGTCGCTTTTCGGGTGTTTATAAAAAAACAAGTATTTGATTTGATTTTCCGTATTAAAGTTTCAGGCACTAAAGTATCATATAATATTAAACATTTAGTGCACATGGTCAAGGTGTCTACTCAAGTAAATGGAGTTTTTAATTAGGGTGTGTGTGTGGAAAGTGTCTTTGAAATAACATCGTGTTCACGTTTTGGCCTAGAGAAACCACTCTATACCTTTTTGACTAAAATGTTCATAAATAATCATAAAAAACGAAATAAAGATCCACCAATCATCAAAATTTTGGTTCCCATCATTAGGGGTGTTCATCGGTTCGGTTTATGGTTTATTCGGTTTTCAAATTTTTTTACCCCAAACCAAAAACCAAACCAAATAAGGAATATGCAAACCGATCCAAACCAAACCAAATTCAATTTGGTTTGGTTTCGGTTAGAAACCAAATAAACCAAATCTAACCAAATTGTACATAAGTACGTTTTTTCCCTAATTTATATTTATGTTTATGTTCTAACTTCCGAACATCGCAACTAATTTAAAGCTTCAAAACATAGATCATAGAAACTATAAATAGTTAACAAGTCTAATGACACAAAATATAAATAATCTTCAAACATGTAGTAACCCTAGTTTCTATACCGAAGGTCTGAAGAAGTTCTATTATTTTATAAATGAGTGGGTTTGAGTTGAGCTTTTAGATTCACACTGGTTATTTTGGGCTGCATAAAAAAATAATTATTTTGGGCTAATAAATTGTATATGATTTATAAAATATTATTAGTTTTATTTAATAATTAATTAACTTAAATGGTTTATTCGGTTATCCAAATAAACCGAATAAACCAAATAAAATAAAATAAAATGTGGATCCATAAACCGAACCAAAAACCATATTCACAATTCGGTTTCGGTTAGAAACCAAACCAAACCAAAAACCAAATTCGTTATTCGGATCGGTTTATTTGGTTACGGTTACGGTTCGGTTTACGGTTTTTATTTGGTTACGGTTTTTTCTGAACACCCCTACCCATCATTTCCCTCTAGGCCCACTTTAGCAACCACCTAGAATTTTCATTTTATTTTATTATAAAAATAGGTGTTACACATCATCCGGTGCTTCAATTTAACATCACCGTGTGCTCATGAATCAATAATTAATTAAGATGTCATCTTTTATTTGTAGTAACTAGGTTTACTTTTAAATAATATATTGCAAAATATATATATAACAAATAATAACGTGACTTTCGTTATTTGTGAAAAATTCTATTAGTACAATCATGGTTGCAAAAGTCGCTAGGCGCTCCCTAGTCGGATTCGGGAGTACTCGGGATGTACTCGGCTTAGGCGGAGATTACTCGCGGTATAATTGGCCTGGGAGAAGAGTACTCGTGCCTCGGCAGCCTACCTTGTAGCGAGTACTCGGAGCCTAGGCGGGACTTTTACAACCATGAGTACAATACAGGTTACAAAAACTAACTAAAAGAATATAAAATACAACTAAATTGTATCAATCTTGATTCAAAGCTAATGTCTTTGAAAACTTCAACCGCACATTCTAGATCGAAACTCCTCTGCAAGACAAGCAAAATCGTTGACGGCTTTGGTTGAGGATCGTGTTTGACACGGGACCCTTAAAACAGATTCCGCACCTCCTCTCAAATGGTTTTGTCTCCCAGGGTACAACAACCGGAACCGTATGTTTATTACCGGAGATGACTCTCATGCCCAAGATTCAACCGGGTATAATGGAGTTCTAATTTAGTAAAAAAAATGTGAAGTTATTTAGTTTGAGAGTTCTCCTCTCAATATTACAGGAACTAGTTTTTAATACTTTTGAGTTATTGAGATTCTCTAGTATCTCTCGTACCATTTGAACCCAACGTTCATATATGTATACATACTTACAAAAGATGAAACATATTGACCATTAACATTGTGATTAACAAGATCATCAATCTAGTAATAAACAATATTAATTTGTAATAAAGTGTACCATTAATATTGTAATTATCAAGATCATCAATCTAATAATAAACGATATTGATGTGCAATAAAATGAAATTGATGTGGTCAAAAGAAACCGTTATATCAATTCATTACATTCTAGTAACTAGTGAAGACCGAGTTGATTGACTTAACTGAATCGCGCGTATAGGCGCGCACCACAGTCTGACGAACTCGCGGCAAGCTTATGCGCGGGCAAGCACCCATCGCATCACATCCGCATTGGATGCGCCATAAGCGGACCGGCCATGTTCTTGACCACGCGCACATGGATAAAATATAAAAGCGGTGTGCGAAGTTCAAGGTGCACCACATTGGGCTTATAGCCCACGTCACGTGCACATATGTGCGTGTGCGATGCACCCCTTTGGATCCCCACTAGTGTTTGCCTTTAAGGAAACAATTTACAAGGAGTGCTCCTCCGTATATACCACTTTAAGTTTTGTCATCCCACCTATCTGGGACAAGGTGACAAATCTCAAAACATTTATCTGCCCGCATTTTATATCTGTCATGTTATTATTTGTCACACCCCAACCGATGGCGGAAACATCGGTGCTCGGCACTGAGCGAAACAAATTGTCCAAGAGAATCCATAACAACTAAATTACCAGATATTTAACGTCATGTCCCATACCATAACATATCAAAATAATATCAAAATAACTGCTTTATTTTGATATGTTATGGTATGGGACATGACGTTAAATATCTGGTAATTTAGTTGTTATGGATTCTCTTGGACAATCTGTTTCGCTCAGTGTCGTGCCCCGATGTTTCCGCCATCGGTTGGGGTGTGACAGATTGGTATCAGAGCCATAACTATAGGGAATTAGGCAAGCTCGACCTAGTCCGGGTCGATTTCTTAGAATTGACCTAGTCTATATTCTAAGTACCAACAGACCGACTTATGCAAACCCGGTAGGGGTATTGTACTAGCATATTTGATATTCTCGCTCGAACTCGCTAAACACTACACACTTGCGTGTACATCGCATACTACCGCTTCGCGCAAGGTCTGCTTTTCCTAAGGCTGACAACACACACGAACTTGGAAAATACTCGCATAAGCAAGTGGTTTGGTCGAAATTAGGTGTGAAAACCGCAAACTCTCGATTTAAATCGCTCGCCCAATGCGACTTTTTACTATAAACACGAGAATTTGCGTTGAATCAGGAATGAAATCCATACTTCAACGCAGATTTTCCCTCTCTATCTCGTGATTCTAGCACACAAACAGGAATGTAGGTGTTAAGCTAGGGGTGAAACCTGAATCTTGATGACTCATTCCGCTCTTGATTTGGTTTTACAAAACTCTCACCAAAGTCTCGACGGACTCCAATGACCCGAGTCACGCCATAACCAGAAGGATGCGTGTCGTTCGCCTAGACCGAGGCAAGAGCACAGTCCAGAAGGCCAAAGTGTGTACTCGAGGTCCTTGTGAATAGTCGAATCACTTTGGGTAGTCGATGTCTAACACCCAGGACAATCCATTTTTGATCGCCGACTTTATGTGATAATGTGTTTCGATTCTGAGCTCGCAACCGATGACTCTGAGGACTCTTCAATTTTATGTGTTTTATGTGGTTTTACCTGTTTATTGCACAACGGAAGCAAATAAGCTAAGACTTCTAGAAAATGAACGCCGCTAAGTACTCGAATTCCCATGGGTCCTCCTATTCCAACTGTTCTATAGTTTTGAAAATGCAACCTGAGAAAGAACATGCGAAAAAGTCAACATAAAGTTGAGCGAGTTCATAGTTTGTTTGGAAAAGATTTAAAATAAATCTTTTTGATAACCGTTTTAAAAGTTGTTGAGAAAATATAGTAAAATCATTTTCTCTGCATGATATATGAAAACTGTGAGTCTAGCCCACGAGAGTCTTTGTGCATTGCACGAGAGAGAATGGGCCGAGCCCAAAAGAGTCTTTGTAAGCAGGACCAACTCGTCCTCTTACTTGTACATAAGTTGAAAACGTTACCAAAGTTTGTAAATTAATGTATTTGTGAGTTTCCATCAAATGAATCTTAAAAACATTTGAAAATTTGAGTATCAAAAGCTGGTATATAAGCGTCTATGAACCTAATGATCATTAATGTGTAGCTAAGAAATTAATATGTGTGCCGACATAGGAAGCACTCAACTCGGTAGACGATTTAAGTGTCGATTCACTTCGACAGGGACACAAAAGCACTCTAAGTGGCCGCACAAGGACCGTGAGTGGGGCTCGCCCGTACCCGATAGATCTACCCCCTGTTCCGTGGTCCTTAAAAGGATTAATGGTGCCTAAGTTAGCGCCTATTCGCACGTGATCCAAGAATTCATTCTATAGCTTAATCATACCATAGTTAATATGTATTTCAAAAGAAAAGGGGGACATAAACCCACTGGGCTCCAGTCCCGTTGTAGTAACTAGGACATTCCCGTCACTAGTCCTGAAAATCATGCACGTTTTGTAGAACCAGTATGTTTAGTATAAATCATTCGTAAACCATTCGAGTTCCTTGAAATCCATTCGCAACATGGTTTAGAAATATGAGTTTTCGTTCATCAAAAAGTTGTTTACTTTTCTAAAAACTTGCATGTCTTTCCACCCCCGAAAACATTTATAAAAATGTAAAACAGTAAAAAGTGGGGGTTATGAACTCACCTTGACATTCCTGTGCAAAGCTAGCCTAGCGTGTTTCCGTAGTGCCGTTCCAAGAACGTGAATTAGCTAGCGTGCAACTATGACATTCCAACGAAGGAACACTTATAAGTTTCTAGTTAAATGAGGTAGCTAAACTACGTGCCTGAGCTCTACCGAATCGTTAACTAAACAATTCTAAGGTAGTGTTATTATCTTATTTTGAAACAACCAAACTATGGTTTTTTTATATCGTTTATGATCGGGATAGACACTAAGTCTTGAGAACAGCTTAGTTTTCGAGTGTTTTAGAAAATATATACAATTATGTATATAATAATATATATATATATATATGTGTGTGTGTGTGTATACGAAGGCGTAGATCGATAATGATACGTATTCGAAACGTTGTATATGATACGGTAACATGCCGTTGTAGTTTTCGTAGAATGGAACTAGATATATATATATATATATATATATATATATAGGGAGAGTATCATGAGAAAACTACATCTAAATGAGAAAACTAGAAAACTAACTAAAAAAACCTAAAAAAAAGCCAAAAAACATACCAAATTTTTTTTTTACATTTTTTTATAAAAAAAATCATACTTTTTATATATAAAAAAAATTTCAAAATTTTTTTTTTTTTTGTTGTACTGCACATGTGCATTATATGTGATTATATGTGTACTACACATGTGCACTATATCCGTAATAGCGCACATGTGTAATACAAAAAAAAAAAAAAATTTTGAAATTTTTTTCCATGTATAAAAACTAGCGATTTTTTATAAAAAAATGTAAAAAAAAAATTGGTATGTTTTTTAGGTTTTTTTAGTTAGTTTTTTGGTTTTCTCATTTAAACTAGTTTAATCATGATCCATCCCCTATATATATATATATATTTATATACTCGAAAACTTGATATTGAAACGAATACAAACAAATATATTCACTTTAAGAATTCGGATTCTAGACGATGGAATGAAATATAAATAATTATATTTATGCTATATAATTTCCGAATATTAAACCTTTGAAAAGTGAATCCCGAATTCCGACGTTTGGAATAAATATAACATTATATTCATTGTATAAAAGTATTCGGAAATATCGGTGTTCGAAATAAAATAAATAATTATATTTATTTGTAATAGTGTATCGGGTTTCGATGTTTCTAAACGTTGGAAATGAATATAATTATTTATATCTATTTTATAGAAATCCTCGAGTTTTAATACGTAATATTTCAAGTTTGATGGAACGTTATAACTTTGTTTTTGAAATTCGTAAAACGTCACCAAAATAAATATCTATATATTTATATTATAATAAAACTCGGATTTTCAACAAGTGTCGTTTCTAGAATATTACATTTCGTGATTCAGGTTTTTAACGAAAATCGGACCGAGTCTCCTCTGTTTTTAGGATAATCCGACAACTAACGTGTTGATAAAATTTCAAAACGCAACAATTTTTACCAATGCCAACAATGTATATATAAAATGTTCGTCAAGTATTTCAAAAAGTAAACAAAATTATAAACGAAACGGTTCGAGCTCGGTGCACGATAACTAAATAAAATCTAAACTAATGTAACTAAAAATTCCGTGTCGTTTGAATGTTGTTCCCGGGTCATGGAGTCGACTATGTTGACCCGACAGTTGACCTGGTGTTGACTAGTTGACCAGAGTTGACTCGGTTTGACCGAGTTGACTCAGTTTGACCGAGTCAACCCAAACCACGAACTGAACCACTGACTTACGTTGACGGGACCAAACCCGTTGACCATCTCTGACTAACTTTGACCGTTGTCCCGAATAATGAGCTGACCCGAACCGTAACCACTGAGATTTGACCATCTTTGACCAAACCCACAACTTTGAAACACATCTCGAACCTGCTGACCCGTGGTTGATGACGTGATGTCGTGGTCACAATCAAATTTAATTCAATTACTACTAAATAGATAGTGGTAAGTGGGTATCGAACACAAGGAGTTTGTGGAATGTATGTTACCTAAGTGTATATCTAACTTGACTAAATTAATCTAATTGCAAATAAAATAAATTCAAGAGTGGGTTTGATTGGTTGATTTTTAAAACTAAGACTACTATTCTAATTGCAAAATGGAAGTGTTTTGGTTGTAAACAAATTAGAGACGAGTGACCATCTTTAGTTTCCGGTTTGCTTCAACATTTGTGCTATCATTCACTAGAAAGAACTACATAGACATAGTTCATGTGCAATTACTTATTGTGATAAAAGGGAACTAAGTACTCAGATTCCTAGAACGTGAGGTTGTTACCCAATGACCAATTGACCCTTACCCGATCCTAGTTCTACCCATGATATCTCGATTGCCAACGGCACCAAGAACGTATGGTTTCAAAATAGAATAATTATAAGCATCAACAATTTACAAGCAAATAAGAACACACCATGATAAATAAAACATAAATTCACTTTACCATTCTAGAAATATGAAATCAAACATAATTGTCTCTACAAACCTTCAACTAAAGATGACCATAAAGAGTTTAGCCATTCATGGCTAGAACAACCATCTTCACAATTAGTTCAATGTTCATATGGATTAAAAACACTAACCAGATGTTTAGAAATTGTTTTTAAGCCCTCAAGAACACCCAAAATTCATCTCTAAAGTGTATGTAACCGAATGGGAATCATTGGTACTCAAAAGACATCATAAAATGCCAATAAATGGGGCAGTTACAACTTTTACGCAGGTCAGAGCCGTAATCTACGGCCCTCCGCCGTATGTTACGGTCAATAAAACTCTTACGGTGGGCCAGAACTGAGCTACGGTGGACCAGAAAACACAGTGAGGGCCGTAACCTACGGCCCGGAGCCGTAGGTTACGGCGGCACCAGATTTCGTTTTCTTGTTTTCTTCATAACTTTCTCGTTTCAACTCCGTTTTCTTCGCCGTTTTCGCTCACGTTCTCGTAATTTCATCCTCTATCATGTGATACTCTTAGTTCTTCAATTCCAATATTTTATTTTTTATTGATGCTCCAAATTCCTTCCCTTTTAAGCTCCATTTACACCTGCACGTCCAAACAACTAGTAGTTACCAAGTTCAAACAATTAAACGTGTAAAGCATGGGATTTTAATCTTTTTAAGGTACTTAAGGGTTGTCCTACGGACCACCCGTCACATCCCCACACTTACCCGTTGCTTGTCCCAAGCAACCCATTCAAAAACCATTTCAAAACTACAAGCGATCAATATGCAAACCAAGCTAAAATGTATTGTCCTTTTACTAACTTTTTATCGCCCCACAAGACATACCCCTCACAAAAATCTCTCGGTGATAAGAAATATTAGCACATAATGCTAAAACACTCAATGCACGTGTGTGATTGTGCGACAAAAAACTTGTATAAAAATCAAGTCTCCTCCTAACAAATATCGAGCATGCTTATGAATCAAAGGAACTTACGGGTTGTAACGAGGCTAGGTGTAAAGGTAAGAAATAGTGGGAATGTGAAAGTAGCTCATTGATTCGACCCGGTTTTTATTTCTACTACTAAACAAAGCAAACATCAACTATATACACAACTTCATCAACATTTTCAACTACTATATCCTTTTTTTTTTTTTTGTATTTTTCTCATATTTTTCTCTTTCTTTTTTTTCTTTTTTTATTTTTTATTTTTTTTCATAACACATAAAACTCAACAATATATACAAGAACATCAACACTACATACTAAATCTCCTAAACCGGGTCGTCTCAATAGGTAAAATTTTGTAGGAAGTAGGTTTGGGTCACAACCGAATGGTATAAGGCTCAAACATGGCTTTCTAAAGACCAAACCCCCACCCCTCACAATACCAAGCTCATATATGTAACGTATGAGGTCCAACCCCCAATTCCCACACTCTCACACATCTAGACGAGGCTACCTAAAAGTCACCTATCATTTTCAAAAGCATGCTAACTCTAGGATTTAACAAGAATTCGTACACAAGTTCTATTAACACAAAACACACACCGCCACTCAAAACAAAGAACTATCTATAATAATCATATGTGGCTCAAATTCTCACCAAGAAAAGACTAGGAATGGGTGTCGGTGTGTCAAGTGGAACAATATCAAGTTTTCAAATTTTGACAATTTTCGCTTGGCTTCACAAAAATTTTTAAAATTCTCAAAAAATTCTCCCCCATCCCAACACTTGGGATACATTGTCCCAATGTATGGTTTTGAGGGAAAGATCGCTCTTAACCAACAACATTAGCTTTCGCTAATACTCTCAAATCCCAATTTTTTTTTTAATTCTAATTATTAAAAACCCCACCAATTCCTTCAAAACCCATAAACTAAACACATCAAAACACCACCCGGCCGCCCAACCGTAAACTTAAACATGAATATATACAAAGGTGCACAAAATGAGAACAAGACACAACCTGATTAGTAAATCAGCAGTGTTGGTAGTGATGCAGATGCGGTAATCGGACCGGTTCATAAACATCTCTTGGATTCGCCGATATCTCAACGGGGATGTTGCCAAACATCCCCACACTTGAATCATTGCATCCGCGAGGATTGAAACATAGTAACCTGCAAAAACACAAACACAACACCAAAACAAAACCAAACAAAGCAAAACAAAACAAAACACAAATACAATACTCTACATCCTCGGGCTGCCTCCCGAGAGCGCTAAGTTTAAAGGTCTTCAGCCAGACCATACCTGATATGCGTTATGGTGGTCTTAATGCACACTTACCCGCAGCATTTCCAACAAATGCCCGGAAATTTACATGCCATCTCCATAGATTTGTCAGTATATTTGGCATGTTAAAGCTGCTTCTGCGGGCTTTGCTAGTCCACTTCATGACATATACCTTAATGTCTGGTAGTTTCACCCTTCTCATCTTGTTCCTCGAACCCTCTTCCCCACACTTGTTAATTTGAATCATTGATATGGGAAGAGGTTCGGTACACATATCCATCCCATCAGCCGGCTCTACCTCATAATCTGCACACATCATCTGATCTACAAGTGACTCTTCATCAGATAAAGGACTCATTGGTGTGGTATTATCCTCCACACCCTCCTCCTTCATGTGAGAATAATCTCTAATATCGTCAGGTAATGGTGAGAGGCGTTCTTCTATCTCTATCTTCAATTTTAAAGTATGACACTTAGAAACTAAGCAGCTGATTCGGTCTTCATCGGACAGGTTGGGTGTTGCTAAATATTGCTCGAGTTTGGACAAAGTTACTTCCAATACAGCAAGCTCTTTCTCCTCCTCGGTCTCATAAACATAAACACCCTCGGGCTCAGAATATTCTTCGGGATGATATTGTCGATATCCCTGATACGGTCTATAGATGCGCGCATCCATCATCTTTTTATCCCAATACTTCGGTTTTTCCGAATACACCGTGCACACATCATAATCATAAGTGCGATCACGACCGCAACAAAAACATAGACCATCCATCCTTGCCTCATAATAAACTTCCTCGTCCCGATCGTATCCATATGAATAATAGTCATCCTCCATTTCTGATTCATAATCGTCAACGTATGATGGAGGTGGAAGCTGTGAAACATAAGACACCGGTTTTCCATGTGCCCTCCTGTAGTGAGCCTCGTGGCAACCAATACATGGACGTCGTGGACCCCCGCACAATCTACACGTAAATAGCTGAAATTTGTGTAATGCCCTGTCATCCTGCACAACACAACTCAACTACCAAGTGTAAATCATGAACATAAAAGAAATCTTTTTGGTTTTCTTTTTTTAGTTTTTTTTTTAACTAATACACAAGATAACACACATTGCGCACTACTCCCGGCAACGGCGCCAAAATTTGACGTGATGTCGTGGTCACAATCAAATTTAATCCAATTACTACTAAATAGATAGTGGTAAGTGGGTATCGAACACGGGGAGTTTGTGGAATGTATGTTATCTAAGTGTATATCTAACTTGACTAAATTAATCTAATTGCAAATAAAATAAATTCAAGAGTGGGTTTGATTGGTTGATTTTTAAAACTAAGACTACTATTATAATTGCAAAATGGAAGTGTTTTGGTTGTAAACAAATTAGAGACGAGTGACCATCTTTAGTTTCCGGTTTGCTTCAACATTTGTGCTATCATTCACTAGAAAGAACTACATAGACATAGTTCATGTGCAATTACTTGTTGTGATAAAAGGGAACTAAGTACTCAGATTCCTAGAACGTGAGGTTGTTACCCGATGACCAATTGACCCTTACCCGATCCTAGTTCTACCCATGATATCTCGATTGCCAACGGCACCAAGAACGTATGGTTTCAAAATAGAATAATCATAAGCATCAACAATTTACAAGCAAATAAGAACACACCATGATAAATAAAACATAAATTCACTTTACCATTCTAGAAATATGAAATCAAGCATAATTGTCTCTACAAACCTTCAACTAAAGATGACCATAAAGAGTTTAGCCATTCATGGCGAGAACAACCATCTTCACAATTAGTTCAATGTTCATATGGATTAAAAACACTAACCAGATGTTTAGAAATTGTTTTTAAGCCCTCAAGAACACCCAAAATTCATCTCTAAAGTGTATGTAACCGAATGGGAATCATTGGTACTCAAAAGACATCATAAAATGCCAATAAATGGGGCAGTTACAACTTTTACGCAGGTCAGAGCCGTAACCTACGGCCAGGAGCCGTAGGTTACGGTCAATAAAACTCTTACGGTGGGCCAGAACTGAGCTACGGTGGACCAGAAAACACAGGTTACGGCGGCACCAGATTTCGTTTTCTTGTTTTCTTCATAACTTTCTCGTTTCAACTCCGTTTTCTTCGCCGTTTTCGCCCACGTTCTCGTAATTTCATCCTCTATCATGTGATATTCTTAGTTCTTCAATTCCAATATTTTATTTTTTATTGATGCTCCAAATTCCTTCCCTTTTAAGCTCCATTTACACCTGCACGTCCAAACAACTAGTAGTTACCAAGTTCAAACAATTAAATGTGTAAAGCATGGGATTTTAATCTTTTTAAGGTACTTAAGGGTTGTCCTACGAACCACCCGTCAGTTGACTGAACCAAACAAAAATCCCGAATCTTGAAATCTGACTTATCTTGACCGAACATTTCTCAAATCTGAGTTGTAACCCGAATCGAACCATATTATAACCTGAGCTGAAACCCGAATCAGACACCCCTATTACAATCGTCACCGCGTGTTATCATCGCCGACCGGTTGTCGACACAGTCGACACTTCCCCATCTTCCTCAGAAATCACCATCATTTCACTATAATAAGCTACCAATCATCATCAATCTAAAAATATTAAAGGACAAGTAGGGGGTTTACCGGTGAGGCTCGTCGGAAGAACAATAGCACCGCCGCCGCCATGAGCGGCGGCGCCGTCGCCGCCATGAGCGGCGGCGCCGTCGCCGGTCCGCCATCCATCCATCTCTCTCTCTGGACTCGCTCTTTGTTGTGACAACCCGATCCTTTGACCTGCGTCTCTACGTTGTGCACCACTGAATGTTTATGTGTGTGATTAGTTATTACGCAGTTTAATTAAGTTAGGTGATTAACTAGATTGAACCGTGAAATTACTTGATACACTTGGGCCACAAACGTGTTTAGCACACACACCTTATTTAAGCTCCTAATCAATTCGGCCCAATCCACCAAATGTGAACCAACTCGGCCCAATCTCCTCCTTTGCTTCATATTTACGTAAATGTGAGTGTTCTAAGTTACAACTTAAAATAACAAACCCTAAACACCCTCACCCCTTTCCTTGAATCGCGACGGCAGTAGACACCCCCCTCTTGCGAACGACGGCAGTCCCTAGATCATCATCACCCGAAGCCCTTATCATCTCTTGTATTCGGGTACGTTCGGTGTAATGTTTGTACATTAATTTGGTGTGTTTTGATCATCTAAATGTGTTGCATGAATAAGGAATAACATGATGTGCTAATGCATAGATTAATGCAAATCGGAGATGCTAGATGGTGATTATGTTGTTAATCAGAATTGATAGTGATAGCCTTATGTTTGTTTATAAATAATCTGATTTCTAGATTGTGGAAAAGTCATTGTATTACCTATTCGAAACAAGTACTAATGATTGACAAATTTATGATGAATGTATGTATGATAAGTTCTGAATTATGTGCACGATGTGTTAGGAAGTGATTAGGGTTCTAGGAACTGATTTGGATCTGTGACTGTTAGACGAAACATAGAGTTTCCGTTATAATTCATCTCGACGAAACATAGTGTTTCGTCGGCCTGTCTTTCGTCGAACAATGATGTTTCGTTGACATGGTTACATGGGAGTTTCGTCGGCAAGTTTAGGACGAAACATGGGACTTTCGTGGGCTTTACTTAATAAGACAGGCTGAACTTCTGTTGGGCTCCTCGCACACTACTGTCTGCACAATCGGAATAGGTCTTGAACTAATGTGAATCCATACTACTAGTAGGTCTTGAACTAATGTAATAATTGTCAACACATATTTGGTATTGGTTGGTAAACAAATAGTATGGGATTCAAGTGCCCACTGAATGACATTATGATGTGTGTGTTTTAGTTGTTGTATTGCATGAGCAAATGTTAAGACTTGCATGTTATCATGAGGTGATACTTGTGTAATATGAATAGGGGATACATCTGGGTTATTTGTGTAAACTGTTAAAACATTGGGCTGTACACTTTGGTTTGGCCGAATACTTCTTTTAGCCAAACCTGTTATATGAATCGCACACTTTACAATTTAGTCAGTAACTTTGGACCACACACTCCGAAGAACAATAAGTTAAATGCTTTGTGTGTTTGTGAAACTTGAACCTATGATGTGGATTACACATGACCCAAATACTTGCTAAGTGATTGTTTCGACGCATGTTATGGACTGTAAGTGACCGTTGGAAACATGGACTCGTATCATAAACTTGTATGAGACACAACTGCCTGTTATGTGAATGTATGATGACAATAGACTGATAGTTACATGATTAACCAGTATGACATAAATGATTATACGTGCCTTGCTTGGTTGCTACTTGTGTAATGTGTATGATGAATACGTGATTTGGATATATGTTTACGAAACTGATTAACTTTGGTAACCACGGTAGGGTTGGGTTGACCAACTGGGAACGGGTAATGTAACGTAACATACCGAGCAAATCCAAGGTGAGGTCACTGCTCTTTTTCCAAGCATGCATCCCGGGGAGGGATATCTGGTAATTGTTCCGGGGAGGAACGTCGGGTTATTGGGATGTTGGTTATTACACTCATTTCTATCGATAAGACCCTTTACATCTACCGATTAGTTGCCGAGGAGGCAACGAGGTTATTAGTTGATAGCGCTATTAGGTTTGGCACCCTCACACCGTACCGGGGAGGACGGGCATGAACTAATTACCTTAACCACTTGACCAATGTTTTGATAGAGACATTGGGGTTGGGCAAATACATCTAGTAGCCATCTGCGGTAATCGAGTTAATAACAACATCAAATCAAATCATGGAAACGTTTTAACTGGAAACTGGTAACTAAACGCGTTAACAAAACTTTGAACTCACCAGCGTCGTCTGACACACTTGTCTGCATGCTTGCAGGTTTGTAGGTTTATATCATTGGGACTTGCTGTCTGGGATGCTGGAGTGGTCATGGGTCAAGATACATGGAATCTCAATACAAGCTTAATGGTTTATGTACACATGGTTTACGAAACACTTAACAAATGAGTTATGCTTCCGCTGTATACAATGAATGATATGTAACGCTTGTAACACTTTATGTTAATGAATGAAAGTTTTATTTAAATATAATTATGAGTTCAATGTGATTGGTGGCTTAGATCCTGGTACGTCACACACCTCGCGGGGGTTTCCGCATGTGGTATTTTGGGGGTGTGACAGTTTGGTATCAGAGCCACTGGTTATAGTGAACTTGGTTTTAAAACGTTTTTATTAAACCAGACTATAACCGAACAGTTCTGAAAACAAGAATACGACCATGACACTCAACTCCAGATAGCAAGGTTCGTCTCTCGTTTACTCATTGCACAACATAACTAGTGAACACTTACATATGATATTGCATGTGATTGCACATTTAGCACAACAATATGAATTCATGTATTACTTGCATGTGTTAAGTGATTGATAGTGTGGTGTTACCCTAGAGAATCGTGACCCCTGTTTTGTGATATTCTTGTTTGACATCTGAGTTTGAGGAACCATTTGACATGAGTTAGGAGGAACTGAGATGAGCATGCAAATCACAGTATTATTGTGGGTGCACACATAATAATAATGTGGGGTGCATGCGAGTCCCAGTGAGGCTTAACAAGTGAAAAAGGGGTTCTGTTCCGTTATTTGATTGATGTGAAACACAACAGTCTATAGGATTCATAGCAGTGATTGTCTCCTACTCGAACGTGATCTTTTCACTCCTCTATGAATCCTTTCGAATCTCGACACTATCGAGTATTATCTGAACACCCATCTGAACGCCTAGCGAACCGTGTAGAATGTTAGGTGCTTGTACGAACATACCTGAGTTGGATGTTGCAACGTCGAATGATTGGTCTATACCTCCCTCACTTCTCTCTGTTTGCTGGAACTTAATGTATTGGCGTCTTAGATCCCGAAGTGCGATCACTTCTGCAACACTCTCGTAACAGACCGTGTATTACTCAAGCAACTTGCAGCATTGGTGGACAGAAGGATGAGAGTAGTACTTTACCGACTTCAGTATTTGGACGACCCTGATTACCAGCAACGAACATCAGTAATTTAACGCCAATTGAATCTTTAACCCTTGTCAGCGACTTATGGGAGTCAACTCTTATGAAACAATCGGGACATGAGCGATGACAACTGATTATAGTGTGGAATGTGTGACTACCAGCACAGTGATTAGCGCTTTAGGGCGTGGCATAGAATGTGGAAAGATGGACTTGGTTGGTGGAAGATCGTAGAGCTCCGTTTCAAACAACAGCATTAGAGGCAACAGTCACAACAACATCAAGGTACTTGTAAGGGTAACCAACAGTACGGAAATGACGGTGCCTACGATATGGAGTGGCCGTGGTTAAATCAAAATGACAACAACCAAAGGAACGACGGCCGTACTGAAAATCCACGCAATGAGTACAACAACACGGGAAATGATGCTCATGGAGGGGCATTTAGGATTGGCTTGGGCGACGCCAGGATTATAGCAACATGGTAGCTTGAATGGGAAGCTAAACGCTTCGTCTCTGTTATGTTTAACCCTGATGCTCCTTGAATCTGAACCTGTTGTGGGGTCGGCTGATGGCAAGACAATTGAAATTTCATATGTTCGTTGGGACGCAAACTCGACCTTGTGGGACAAGTGTTCGACATCGACCTTCTTTCTGCTACCCTTGATAGTTTTGATACGGTAGTCAGTATGGATTGGTTATCCAGATATCGAGCAGATATACCTTGTGAGGAGGAAGTTGTCGTCTATCATAAAGTATCCGAGTGGTGCAGAGGTTAGCATCGATTCAGCAATGAAGGCCAGAAGTGTCCACGGAAGGATTACCCCGCTATGTTAGCACTCGTTACTGATGTTAAGGCTAAGGAAAAGAGGATCGAGGACCCACCCATTGTTCGTGATGTCTCCCTATGTGCTACCAGAAGAACTATCAGGTTTACCTTCACATCGTCAGGTGGAATATCAGATCGGTATCATGTCAGAGGCAGCCCTGATTACTCGTACTCTTACCGTCTTGCACCTGGAGGGTTGCAAGAGCTGTCTAATCAACTGCATAAACCGTTGAATAGGAGTTTTATTGAACCTAGTTTTCGCTTTGGGAAGCCCAGTTATATCCGTGAAGATAAGCCCTTTCGTATTTGTATTTATTATCGAGAACTTAACAAGGCGACAGTTAAAGACTGCTTGTCTTGACCATGTATTGCCAGTCTGTTGAGCAGTAGCGAGGGTCAAGCTCCCATTCGAGGATTGATTAACGAACGAACCATTGTCAGAAGGAAGTCTAAGGGGAGAATGTTCCAGCAATGGCATATCAAATGCAGCGTGGCCATTTCGACGTTGTATTCCAAGACCTTTGGGCTAATCATTACATCAGCGGCTGTATGGATCACATGAATCGGCTATGCTTATTGACGACGTGTTGAATCATTTCCAGGAGAAAGAAACATCATGGACGGCATGTGTATCTCATTTCAGAGCTCCTGAGGGAGGAGCCGTCCTGTGCTAAGTCTTGTTAAAGGTAACTTCTGGATTCGAGAGGTACAATTTTTGGTCATATAAACAACGAAGTAGGGAATACGCGTGGACCTCACTAAGAACCGTTTTGTTAGAAACTGATCGACACCAAAGATTCCTTCGGGGATATAGCAATTTATTGGTTTCGCTAGATATTATCACAGATTCATCAAGGAATTTTCGAAAATTGAGCCGATGTAACCTCTTTAGCACAGCAGGGTGTTGTGTTCGTGGAAGACAAGACAGGAAGACGTCTTTTCAGCTTTCGAATCTCAACTCTGCAATGCTCTGAGCATCGTCTATACCCGAGGGTACGGGTGATCTAGTGGTATACCATGATGGTCTGAATCAAAGTTCCAGTTTCACAACGATGCAACATGAGAAAGCGATGGCTTATGTAATAGACTTACAAGAAGAACTGCACGTTACATAACCTGCGATGGAAATCCTGATCTTCGGATTTAAGTTGGAGGCATTACTTGGACGGTACCAAATGTGCTACCTAGACCGATCACAAGGGCCTCCCGTGTACCTTTGTTTCGGAAGAGCTAAGCATGTAATAGCAACGCTGAATGGAACTTTTGGATGGTTACGACTGTGAAACTTGAATGTGCTCGAGCTTTGCAGCTCACTATCGACTCTAACTTACCTGATCAGACTCGCTCTGTTCAAATTGGAGAACTGAAGGAAGAGGATTTTTAAGTTGAACCCACTTGGGGCATGTAGAAGCAACCTTTGGCAGGACGAACGATATTTGCTACCTCAAGGAACGAGTGTGGGTCTCATTATACGGCAACTTTAGGGAACTGGTGTTGAGCAAAGCACACCACAACAGCCTCGATATTCTACTCATCTGTGTTTTGATGGGGGATAATAGGATTTATGAATCTTGTACTGGAGACCAGACGTGAAGGTCCACCTAGCTACGTATGTGAATGATGATTTGACTTGTGGGAAAGTCAAAGTGGAGTATCAGTGACCAAAAACACCCATATGGAAATGAGAACAGACTGCCATGGATCCTGTCACTAGTCTACTTACAACTCGAAACGGAAACAATATCACCTGGGTGATCGTTGATGGTCTCACGTTACCAGCACACTTTCTTGCGAACAAGGAAACTGACGAGTATTCACAGCTGTGAATGTTTCTCTGAGAGAGGCGGATTTTTAGGCACGAGGTGCCAACTCCTGTTACCTCTTATTTTGAACTATACCCGATTTATGGAGGACAAAACATAACACCCTCGACTTACGTCTAGACATGAGCATTGCTTATCACCGTAGGACAAACGGTCTGAGTAAACGAACCATCCTGACACTCGAAGACATGTTGCGAACGTGTGTGTGACTGGCTTTAGCGAAAATTTGAAGGACACTTTCCTTGGTTAAGTTTACTACGACAGTTACCATTCTAGTGTTCAGACAACTCTGTTTGAGGCATTGCATGGACAGTAACGCTAATCTCCTTGTTGGATTAAGATGGGTGACAACCTAATCACGGGTCTAGGACCTGTACTCGAAACTCTTGGGAAGATTGCGCGGATTGGAAATCGTTTGGCGGAAACGCGTGACCGTCAGAAAAGTTGATAAGCTTAGGAAACACTGGGAGTTCGCTGTAGGCGATCATATCGTGTTGAAAGCCTCACCCTGGGAGGGTGCGGTACGCTTGGGAAGCATGGTAGGCTTAATTTACGTTATGTTGAGTCATTCAAAATCCTGGAAAGAATCGGTAACGTGACCTACAAACTCGACTTACCTGATGAATTGGGTAACGTGCATGATATCATTTATGTCTCGAATCTAAGGCAGTATTTGTCTGATGAAATGCTTGTGATACCCTTATTAGCGTCTGAGGTTAATGACAAGTTGCTGTTGTTGAGGAATCTACTGAAATCATGGGCTAGGACGTCAAGATTCCTTAGCATAGTCAAATCTTGATCGCGAGAGTTCGTTGGAACTCATAGCTTGGATCGGAATCCACGTGGGAATGCAACGATCTGATAAAGCTTTGGTATCCTCAATTGTTCAGACGGTTGAATCAACTTTTGCTGTCACTAGTGAATTTCGGGACGAAATTCCCTTTCAAGTTGGGGATGATATGGTACCCGCGGAAAATTCCACAGTCATCCTGATTTAACACCTTGCCGTTTTGGATTACTTGTCAAATTTCGGGATGAAATTTCTTTCAAGTTGGGGATGATGTGACAACCCGAACCTTTGACATGCGTCTCTACGTTGTGCACCACTGAATGTTTATGTGTGTGATTAGTTATTACGCGGTTTAATTAAGTTAGGTGATTAACTACATTGAACCGTGAAATTACTTGATACACTTGGGCCGCAAACTTGTTTAGCACACACACCTTATTTAAGCTCCTAATCAATTTGGCATAATCCACCAAATGTGAACCAACTCGGCCCAATCTCCTCCTTTGCTTCATATTTACGTAAATGTGAGTGTTCTAAGTTACAACTTAAAATAACAAACCCTAAACACCCTCACCCCTTTCCTTGAATCGCGACGGCAGTAGACACCCCCCTCTTGCGAACGACGGCAGTCCCTAGATCATCATCACCC
Source organism: Helianthus tuberosus (assembly GCA_030545235.1). Lineage (NCBI taxonomy): Eukaryota > Viridiplantae > Streptophyta > Magnoliopsida > Asterales > Asteraceae > Helianthus > Helianthus tuberosus. The sequence goes on along the minus strand of CM060357.1, from coordinate 106,648,184 downwards.
GAAGCCCTTCTCCTCTCTTGTATTCAGGTATGTTCGGTATAATGTTTGTAGATTAATTTGGTGTGTTTTGATCATCTGAATGTGTTGCATGAATAAGGAATAACATGATGTGCTAATGCATAGATTAATGTAAATCGGAGATGCTAGCTGGTGATTATGTTGTTAATCAGAATTGATAGTGATAGCCTTATGTTTGTTTATAAATAATCTGATTTCTGGATTGTGGAAAAGTCATTGTATTACCTGTTCGAAACAAGTACTAATGATTGACGAATTTATGATGAATGTATGTATGATATGTTCTGAATTATGTGCACGATGTGTTAGGAAGTGATTAGGGTTCCAGGAACTGATTTGGATCTGTGACTGTTAGACGAAACATAGAGTTTCCATCATAATTCATCTCAATGAAACATAGTGTTTCGTCGGCCTGTCTTTCGTCGAACAATGATGTTTCGTCGACATGGTTACATGGGAGTTTCATCGGCAAGTTTAGGACGAAACATGGGACTTTCGTGGGCTTTACTTAATAAGACGGGTTGAACTTCTGTTGGGCTCCTCGCACACTACTGTCTGCACAATCGGAATAGGTCTTGAACTAATGTGAATCCATACTACTAGTAGGTCTTGAACTAATGTAATAATTGTCAACACATATTTGGTATTGGCTAGTAAACAAAAAGTATAGGATTCAAGTGCCCACTGAATGACATTATGATGTGTGTGTTTTAGTTGTTGTACTGCATGAGCAAATGTTAAGACCTGCATGTTATCATGAGATGATACTTGTGTAATATGAATAGGGGATACATCTGGGTTATTTGTGTAAGCTGTTAAAACATTGGGCTATACACTTTAGTTTGGCCGAATACTTCTTTGGGCCAAACCAGTTATATGAATCGCACACTTTACAATTTAGTCAGTAACTTTGGACCACACACTCCGAAGCACAATAAGTTAAATGCTTTGTGTGTTTGTGAAACATGAACCTATGATATGGATTACACATGACCCAAATACTTGCTAAGTGATTGTTTCGACACATGTTATGGACTGTAAGTGACCGTTGGAAATATGGACTCGTATCGTAAACTTGTATGAGACACAAACGCCTGTTATGTGAATGTATGATGACAATAGACTGATAGTTACATGATTAACTAGTATGACGTAAATAATTATACGTGCCTTGCTTGGTTGCTACTTGTGTAATGTGTACGATAAATACGTGATTTGGATATATGTTTGCGAAACTGATTAACTTTGGTAACCACGGTAGGGTTTGGTTGACCAACTGGGAACGGGTAATGTAACGTAACATACCGAGCAAATCCAAGGTGAGTTCACTGCTCTTTTTCCAAGCATGCATCCCGGGGAGGGATATCTGGTAATTGTTCCATGGATGAACGTCGGGTTATTAGGATGTTGGTTATTACACTCATTTCTATCGATAAGACCCCTTACATCTACTGATTAGTTGCCAGGGAGGCAACGAGGTTATTAGTTGATAGCGCTATTAGGTTTGGCACCCTCACACCGTACCGGGGAGGACAGGCGTAAATTAATTACCTTAACCACTTGACCAATGTTTTGATAGAGACATTGGGGTTGGGCAAATATATCTAGTAGCCATCTGCGGTAATCGAGTTAATAACAAAATCAAATCAAATCATGGAAACGTTTTAACTGGAAACTGGTAACTAAACGCGTTAACAAAACTTTGAACTCACTAGCGACGTCTGACACACTTGTCTGCATGCTTGCAGGTTTGTAGGTTTATATCATTGGGCTTGCTGTCTGGGATGCTGGAGTGGTCATGGGTCGAGATACATGGAATCTCAATACAAGCTTAATGGTTTATGTACACATGGTTTACGAAACACTTAACAAATGAGTTATGCTTCCACTGTATACAATGAATGATATGTAACATTTGTAACACTTTATGTTAATGAATGAAAGTTTTATTTAAATATAATTATGAGTTCAATGTGATTGGTGGCTTGGATCCTGGTACGTCACACGCCTCGCGGGGGTTTCCGCATGTGGTATTTTGGGGGTGTGACATCCGTCTCTCTCCCTTTTTCTGATCTTGTCGCCGCCACCACCATTGTGGCCAGCTTGTCAAACGAAGAGGGGGGTAGCAGGTGGTTGTTGGGGGTTTGTCGGAGTTGGAGAAACGAGGGAACGAGGGTGGTGGCGTGGGTGTGTGTGACGTTGGAGGACTCGATCGCCATAGATATGGCTCCGGTCGCCGTCGTTCGAGATGAAGAGGGAGGGGGTGAGCTCCGACGTGTTGTTTGTTTGTGGAGGATACAAGGATTTTCATTCTTATGTTTCTATATAAGTTGCAGAGGGTATAATTTGAGAGTTAGGGTTTCATTTAAGAAGGTAGAGATGGAGAAGTAAAGTTCTTGCAGAGGAGAGGGATTTGAGAAGGAAATGAACGTGGTGAGCGGCTGTTGATGTGTTGATAGGGTTTTCAAATGGCAGAAACAAGTTATCACTTCATTTATATACATAGGGTTTGGGTAGTGGGCTTGGGCCCAAGGCCCATAAGCCCGCTTTATATATCTAAAACGGCCCGTAGGCTCCTACGAGACCCGTTTTTGCAACCCGAACTCCATAAGCGTCGTAAAATATAATTTTGGGTTAAATGTTCGTGAACTAGCATCGGTATATGTTGTTTGTGCGCTCGATCGCCGATTATGGTAAAAATCGCGTAAAGTCACGTCATTTGTCGTTTTAAACTGTTTTTCGATCCGGTTTCGACTACGGTTATAAAAATTTAATTACGAAGCTAAATGCATCGTAAAATTTTAGTTTTGAAGGTAACACGCATCTCCGATGCTTTCGTTTTGTTGCCGGTGCGCTCCTGCAGTCACGTTTTTCGTTCACATTTGCGTTTTGTGTTGTTTGAAAGCATAATATTTTCGCAAAACGTAATCCATAAGTATATGTTATATGTATAAACTTCGTAATTGACGGCATTGTCAGTATTTTGTACGGTGTCAGTTCGTTATCGTTTCTCGTTACGCAGTTGTTCCGAAAAATCATTATATGCGCACTGTAGCGTCAGATAAGCGTTCCTAGGCATCCCAAGAGTCTAGTTAAGTTAACTCGTGCTTAAACACTATTTATTATCGCCGTAAATGTTCGTTAATCGCGTAATTAGAAGTCGTTAATTACCGGTTGTCACACATTTATAAGAGTTTGCCCCATCATGATTTCCCTGATCGTCAACCCCTTTAAGGGCCTGTTAGACTTATACTACAATGTTTAGGATAACCGTAGCCATTTCTTCTGCGATGTGGGGCACCATACGACGACCGGAGTTTCGAGCACGCCTTCCAATACGGTGATGTCTAGTCGACATCTACAAGAATCAAACGCAAGTAGTTCATGATTTTGTGAATTGAAATTTATTGACACAAGGTAGAAAGTGAAAAATATGAAACTTATAATATATGAAAAAATCAACACTTAGAATATATGAAAATTCGAAACATAGAATCTTATGAAATAAGTATAATCAACAAATCTACTTAAAACCACATGAATCACACAAGTAGGAACAGACTTATGATAAAATGATATTTCAAAAAGAAATATTGAAAATTGATAGGTTTGGTGCGACGCAGCGTTTAGTATGCCTTCCATGCTTCAATTTCGTAGTCATGTGGATTCCCGCAATTATCGAGCTTTTGCATGGTTTGCATATGTTCACCCATTGACATATACTTAACCCAAAAGAAATCATGAAAATGATAGATGATTTAAGTTTAGGGTGATATGAAATGATGTTTGGAGGGTATCCATGACTTAACACGGACACGTTGACATATCTAATTGCCGTTAGTTTAAGTGACGTTTGGTGTGACATGCTTTGGCATAATAGGTATCGGTACTCTCATCGCTAGTCCCTAGGTAGGCAAATTGGTCCTTATTGGATTTATACAAATGCCAGCCTAGACAGAACGTCCCGACTGCCGGTACTTAACCCTTGCAGTTAGTACATGTCCGTCACATAAACTCACTTTGACGAGACAGAAAACTCAAATAAAATTCGAAATTCACAAATGAAGTAAATAAAATCCAAGAATATAAATAGAATTAAAACTTTAGATAGATAAAACTAGGAAGAAAATATTAAGAGATATAATATTTATATATTATATAGTGTGTGCAACATGACAAAATATAAAGGATAGAATAATATTGTACTTAGGTTAAAGAAATTAATAAATAAACACAACCACTGGGTGTCAGCCTAGTGGTCACCGACACCCATACAAACCGTGGGGACACGGGTTCGACCCCCATGCGGATTCGTTGTCAACTCGGCTGGGGATTTCACCGCCAGGCTTGCTTGGGAGGGTAGCGGCTTGGGAGGGGATATCTCCTCCGCGGTCAGGGGTATCGTGCACTTACCCCCCCCCCCCCCCATTAATAAATAAACACTAATCAATCAAGTGAAGCACATAATACAAAGCATATAACGATTAATGTGACCATGCACATATGTGTGCGTTAAATATTTACAAGCATGGACAGATAACAAATATGCACATAAGGTACCTAAGGCACCTAATAAACTATAGTCTAAGTCTAAGGGTCTAATAACCTAAACATATTTCCCTATAGTCAATGACTCTGATAATAATCTGGCACACTCCGACCCACAGCAGATTGATACAGAGCATAATGATTGTCCATAGCTCATGACAACTAACAATTGTTTTAATATTTAAGACACAACCATTTTAATTTTTCACATAACATATAAATAGGGTGGAGATATAATAGGAAGTTTATTTAGTTAGGAAGGCTAGGAAGTGATCTTGACCATCCATTTAGTTAATCAATGGCTAAGATTAAATCAGGGAAATTGAAAATAAGAAAAGAGGCGCGTGACTTTTTTCAGGGGCATTCTAGTCAATCCAAGCCAATAGTTTCTCTCTCCTCCAATTCCCCCCATTTTTTAAACGTTAATAACTCTTTCATACGACATTATTTTTTTTATAAAAATTGCACCAAAAAAACGAGCGTTTTTTATCTTTAAAACGAGTATACTATTGCTATATTTTGAAAAAAAAAATTTTAAACCCAGTTGCGTAAAACGCAATAGAAAATACCCCAGTATCGTAAAACGCAATGAAAAAAAAAACCTAAAAAATGACATTTTTATAAAACGCAATGCACCAAAAACACAAAGAAATGACTTATTTGTAAAACACAATGGCCAGAAAACACTTAAAAATGACTCATTCTAAAACGCAATAGACTAAAAACACATAAAAATGTGTTTTACCTAAAACGCAATGCACCAAAAACACTTCAAAAATGTGTTTTTCTAAAACGCAATGGCTAGAAAACACTTAAAATTATTTGTTTTCTAAAACGCAATGGCCTAAAACACAAAAGAAAGTGTTTTTTTCTAAAACGCAATGGAGTAAACCACATAAAAATACTTACAAATAATTGAAGTTTCAAGCCCATAAAACGTAATGGAGCACTACTAAAGTCTGAAGCCCATATAACACAATTAAGCCCATATAACGCAATGAAAGCCCATATAACGCAATGAAGTCCATAAAACGCAATGAAGTCTGCCATTAGAATATCTCCAAATCTGGTTCACCCTTTTGTAAATTTGGTACCACTGTTCTCCTCTTCAACTTCTTTTATCATCATCATGTAACACATGAAGTTTTGGTGGAGAAAAGCCACTGCAAAGTTATCAACTTAATTTAGCGTTAACTGCGTGGATCTGACTGGTTTCGAACACATTGAAAGTGAAAAAGGAAGAGACTGAGAAGAAACTAGAGGTTAGAGAATGTGTTCAAGCTCAAATTAGGAGGAAATAATGCATTTACAGATGATCTTGAGGTAAATTAGGACGGTTTGAGGAGGAAACGATGCGTTTAGCGACGATCGTGAGGTTTGATTTGTGTTTTGAATTGTTAATTGGTTGAATCTAGTGAAGATTTGTTTGAATTTTAGGGTTTTTTTTTTTTGGGATGTGAAATTGGGGTTTTTTTTCTATGCGTGAAAGATTACAGAGAATGTGAAATTGTTTATGGACCAAAATACCCTTGCGCGCTTAAATTAAAAAATCACACGTGGATGGCTAAGATTACTTCCTATCCTTCCTAGCAAGATCAATCTTCCTATTTGATCTTTACCCCATATAAATATTCAAAATAGTTCATACATTGTTCAAATATAGAACATAGGAAAAGATTTTCAATTTATTTTTCTAAGACCTATCATATATGTCCTCTTCTCCTGATTATCAAACTTGGTTATCTGCGTCACGTTAGAAAAAATATATTTTTGGTTAAAAAAAGATAGTGACTAATCCCTTTTTTATTTAAAGAGTTTTCAATTTTGGAATAATGGATAACTAGAAAGTTAATATTCACATTAAAAAAGTTAGGATATTATTAGTATGGGTCATTACTCCACCATTTACACAGTAATGTTGATTACTACATGTTAGCAATAAGTAAATAATTTTACTCATTTCGTTAAATTTTCCCGAAAAATATAGTTTCCTTATTTTGTTTACTAAAAGTGACTTTTTATTATTTACTAAAAATTTATATAAAATTCTTAATTGACTTATTTGTATTTTTCTTTTTTAATTATAACTCTAAAAATATAATGTTTTATAAAATTATTCAAATTGGTATGTTTGAGAAAGAAAGCTATATCGGGTGAAAAGTTATCATGGATAAAAAAAAACTTATAGTGTTTCGCAAGAAACGAATAGATACTCTTTTTTCTTCTTTTTCCTTTTATTGCTTTTTACTTTTTATTATATTTCAATTAAAGCATCATAAAAGTTTTCTAGATGTTTTATATCAGTTACTCAAAGGTTTTTTTTTTAATTATTTTTATAATTACTCACCTTTTATTAGGTGTTATAGCATCATGATGTTGAAAGAAAATTAAAACTAAGTGACCAAAATAAAAGTTATACGAATTTAGTTACTATTGTCATAGTTTGGCATGCTTCATAGTAATTCAAATTGGTGAAAAAAAAACACATAAATAATAAATAATGTTCATATATGTTTTGATGTCACTTGACTTCGAAAAAAGAAGAATTGTGATTTTTTTAAATGCGTAATCAATGAAAATTGAGCGAATTTAAAGAAAGAAAAACTGAGTAACTATAGGGCAACGCTTGAATTTTTTAGTTACTATTAAGTCAATTTATTTTAGAGTATTGAAATGATTTCGTTAGTTAACAAGACCATGTTGTATTATTGATTTATATAACTTATACAAAGCAAGATATTTGTATGTTCATAGCTACTGGGTACATAATATATCATAAAAATACACCTATAGATCAAATTCACTAACATATAAAGGCGTCCTGTACTCATGTTGAAGAAAACCATATAGCACATACGATCAAATCGGCATCCCTCATCAAATGGCATCGTTTGCTCATACAAGCCATTATCATCCATGTTAATTAGAAGGAAGCTATCTAATGCCTCTACCGAACCATCTTTGGAGTACGAACAAACTGACGCTGTAATATATTGGGAAGTTATGTACAAGTCTCACATAAACTAGTATAAAGAGCTAATGAATCCTAATCAAGACCGAATTGTACAGTATGTTGATTAAATTTCAATTGTAATTTGTTTTGGTTAAACTAAAAAAATCCACTGATATAGCTTAATTTGTTTATGTGGTTAAACTTTATTTGTTTTGGTTATTTGTTTCTTTTCATATAATAATGATAATCTTGATGACGTAGATTGCTAGGCTCGACTGACCATTTTGATTGTATATTGAAAGTTTGTCTAGGAATGAGTTTATGACAATGAGATGTATAGTAAAAAACGCAAATGTAAAAACCCAAAGAAAATTAAATATTTAATCCAACACTAATCTTTTTTGTAATGTTTAACAAATCTTCCTCTAGTGTGTAACAATAAAAGAAACCTAATCTCAAACAGATTATTTTTCTTTAACTTCTCACACAAATAAATTTAAAAATATTTCTTTAGCCACCTCCAGTTAATAAAATTTGGAGTAAATTACAAGTTTTGTCCTTTATGTTTGTCCCAAATTTCAGGCACTGTCCTTCACCTTTGAAATTGATGAGTTTTGTCCTTAATGTTTCAAAATCTTGCACGTTTTGTCCTTTAGGCCAAACCCAGTTAGATTTTTTGGTTAAATCTAGTCATGTGCAAGGCACATGAGGGTACTGTTGTCATTTCATCTTTTTAGTGACTATTGTGTAAAACAAATTGTGTTTAGGGACTAATTTGAAATAAAATGAAAGATAAAAAAAATATAATATCTCTCCCTCTCTCAAACCTGAAAGTCCCTCTCTCTCTCTCTCTTTAAACTTAAGGTCCATCTCTCTCTCTTTTCTCTCTCTAAGACAATCTGAAGGGGCGACGACAGGTACTCTCTCTCTCTTCTCTCTATCTCTCTCTAACACAATCTGAACGGATGAAGGCAGTGAAGGGTGGTTGTGGTGGTGGGTTAGGGGCGGCGGTGGGTGATTTGGTGGTGGGTGAAGGTGAGGGGGTGGTTGTGGTGGTGGGTTAGGTGCAGTGGCGGCAGGTGATTTGGTTTCGACGGTAAGTGATTTGGTTGCGGTGGAGGTGAATGGGTGGATGTGGTGGTGGGTTAGTTCGACGGCGGTGAGTGATTTGGTTGCGGTGGCGTTGGGTGGAGGTGTAGGGGTGATTGTGGTGGTGGGTTAGGTGCGGCGGCAGTGGGTGATTTGGTTGCGGCGGCGTTGGGTGGTGGTTGTGGTGGTGGGTTAGGTGCGGCGACGGTGGGATGTTGTGATCGTACCGACAATTGTGACAGTCGTGGTTGGGTTGATACATATTTATGTGGAATGGAGAAAACAAGAACCTCGCAGTCAGACGATAAAGTTAAAGCTTTGCCTGGTTTCTTTTTGGCCACAAAACACCATTGAGATGTATGTTTGAGCTCACTTCAATTATGACCAGCTTCTTTCCCAGCACTTGTTGCTCAATTTGATGGATGTTTTGATTTATTATATGATTTTTGAAATATATTTTGTTTTGTTTTGGGGTTTTGATCTGCACAAGTTTATGGGCTAAATCTAGTACTTGTTTTGGGGTTTTGATCTGCACAAATATTTTATTTTGGGATAAAAAAGTGCAAATTTGGTCTGATTGTATGGTGGTTGTAGATGATGAAGGGTGGTAGTGGTGGTGGTGAAGGGTGGTGGTGGTGGTGGAGGATGGTGGTGATAGGTGGTTCCTAATTTCAGAAATATATATATATATATATATATATATATATATGGTTATAAAAATAATATCTTAAATTATGATTTTGGGTGGTTTGCAGGTTATGGGGGATGGTGTTTGTTGCTGGTTATGGGGGTTGGTGGTGGTGGTGGGAGGTGGCGTTGAGAGAGAGAGGGAGAGCAGAGAGAGAAAGTGGGAATTTAGAGAGAGAAGACAGAGTTTTGTCCCTATAATGGTGAAATTACAAAAATACCCTCACAAGCCTTGCACATGACCAGTTTTAACAAAAAAAATTAACTGGGTTTGGCCTAAAGGACAAAACGTGCAAGATTTTAAAACATTAAGGACAAAACTCATCAATTTTAAAGGTAAAGGACAGCGCCTGAAATTTGGGACAAACATAAAGGACAAAACTTGTAATTTACTCTAAAATTTGTGATGTTTGATTAGATCATTGAAAGGCCCTCGTTCAAACCATATGTTTTATCATATTAATAATCCGAAGTCATTACTCATATCATGTGTATTTTGGTTACATGATGGTGGCCATTGTAGACCAAGAGGTTTAGAGAGGGAATATTTGGGTGTTTTGATGAAGGTCGCCATTGTAGATCGAGAACGTTTAAAAAGAGACAGAGATAGAGAGAATTAAAAATAAGAACTTTTATAGAGATAATTTTTTAGAGAAAAGTGCTCGGAAAGTCCCTGTGGTTAGCTCTATTTTCACCTTTAGTCCCTAACTTTCTAAAATTACACATATAGTCCCCAACTTTTGCAATTTTGTTCCCGAATAGTCCCTGACGTGGACGAGGGTTAGTTTTTGATGTTAAGTATGTGTAAAATGACTATAATGCCCTTACTAGTTAAAAAAAAGTGAGCCCACCTTTATCCTGCCTTACCCCTACCCCACTCCCACTCCCCTTTCTCTCTTTCTCTTTTTTTTTTTCTGCAAGAATCAAACCACCATCACTTCATCTTCACCATCTTCACCACCCTTCATCACCATCCCCACATTTCACCACCACCATCCAAAACAACTCGCAAATCAACATAAAAAATTACGTGTAATTGATTTCTGAAATCAATTATTTCTCATATTTTGTTTTTCTACTTTTGCCCTTTTATTGTTTTATATCCAAACAACAATTCTACCTCTGATCCTTGAAATAAAAAAAAAAATGAATCTGGGACTCCGGTTCAGTTACCTCCTCTGAATTAGATCAATCGATTATGATTAAAACCCACAAGTTAAAGTTGCTGCACCTGGTATCGTTGCAGCTAATTATCCAACTCTCATTATTTTACCGTCTCGTATGCCTTCTCTAGATCAAGATTCATCATAAGCATGCTTTTTATAGTTCTATTTCAGCATTGAAAAATAAATATTCAAGAAATTAAGTGATGAAACACTGGTTTAATCCAAAGATTAACAAGCTGGGTCGTCTCTTCTGTGGGTTCAACCTTCTTTCTTACTCACCAAAAGACTGATTCCTGCAAAACAGTAACACCGTTAGCTCGTTAAGAGCGGAATATGGGGGTTTCCCTCTTAACCGGGCTCCGGCGTGAGAATAAGTTATATTCTGAGGAGATAAAACGGTGTGTGTTAAGAGTGAGAGTGAGAGGAATCGAATGGGATTAACCTGAGTGATGAAGGGTCCTATTTATAGCCGGAGGGTGAAAGAGGGAGGAGCAACCTTGCCAGCTGCTATAGGGCGCCAGCTGTCCGACCAAGGAGAATATCCTCTTGGTCCCCTCTGCTGTGGTCAGGGTAGTGGTACACGTGGCGCGCTTATATATGTCCACGCTGGAAACATCGTACCGCTGTTGTCGGTCTGCTCCTTGATTTGTTGCAGGCCTACATGGCGCTCTACGAATGGTGACACATGTTGTCCTTTCTATCGGAGGGAGCATCTTTGGTGCCACCTTACCGTCTTCCAGAAGCTTCTGGATTCGCTTGCTGATGTGGGCGCCATGTAGGATGAAAAAGTGGTGTGGTCCTTGCCTTGTGGTCAAGGAATTGTGACCATACCTCTTCAAGTCCCCCCAGTCCAGTGTGCCTTCTAGTTGAGTTGATCGTCTAGGAGGGATTCTGGACTTATAAGGGTAGTGATTATTGGCCTTGTTCGGATACATGTTTGTAACTTTGCGTGGTTGGGCCAATTAGTCGCATGGCGCATGTCATACGGTAATGATTCTGCAAGAAATGAGCTAAGGCGTAGCGCATGGCGTGTTGGTAACTCTGCAATACTGAGCCAACTGGACGTGTGGCGCATGGCGTGTTGGTAGGTTTGCAAAACTGAGCCAACTGGGCGCGTGGCGTGTTGGTAGGTTTGCAAGACTGAGCCAACTGGACGCGTGGCGCATGGCGTGTTGGTAGGTTTGCAAAACTGAGCCAACTGGACGCCTGGCGCAGGGCGTGTTGGTAGGTTTGCAAAACTGAGCCAACTGGACGCGTGGCGCATGGCGTGTTGGTAGGTTTGCAAAACTGAGCCACCTGGACGCGTGGCGTAGGGCGTGTTGGTAGGTTTGCAAAACTGAGCCACCTGGACGCGTGGCGTAGGGCGTGTTGGTAGGTTTGCAAAACTGAGCCAACTGGACGCGTGGCGCATGGCGTGTTGGTAGGTTTGCAAAACTGAGCCAACTAGACGTGTGGAGCATGGCGTGTTGGTAGGTTTGCAAAACTGAGCCACCTGGACGCGTGGCGTAGGGCGTGTTGGTAGGTTTGCAAAACTGAGCCAACTGGACGCGTGGCGCATGGCGTGTTGGTAGGTTTGCAAAACTGAGCCAACTAGACGTGTGGAGCATGGCGTGTTGGTAGGTTTGCAAAACTGAGCCAACTGGACGCGTGGCGCATGGCGTGTTGGTGCTTCCTTCTGAGAGAAGTTTCCTTTCTTCGGATAAAGACAACTGATGTGACTGTCTGATGTCCCTGTCTTGTCGGAGGTGAACAGTCGCCTTTTCAGTGGTGTCAGTTACTTTCCGTCATGGTGTCAGGCGTGTGCCGCCCACGCTCCCGAAAAGGGAGGTGACAGTTTCTCTTTCTGCTGACTTGTCTTTCTCTTGTTGGCTGACGTTCTGAATCTCTGACGGCCCACTACCCATCGCATTAAATGCGATGGGTATAAATATATGGCGGTTCCTTCATCTTCTTCACTTTTCAAAATTTGAAACTCCTCTCTTTTTCTCCCAAAATTTTTCTACATCTCTTTTTCTTCCAAGTTTATTCATATCTCTCATCTTCATTTTCTTGCACCATGTCTTCTGGGGCTAATCCTTTGACGAAGAAGAGAAAGTATAAGGGTAGGAACCCTCCTGGTCCGGATTGAGCGGTGATAACTTGGAAAGAAGAAGAATTCCACAATTTGGTTCGGGACATGGGTTTTCTTTCTGAGTGGGGTGCTCAGTTTCCTACCCCAGGTTCTACCGCCATGGATGCACCTCCTGGTTACATTACGTTGTATGCGGCCTTTTCCCAGGAGGGTAACTTCAGGCTCCCTATGACGAAGTTTACTGCTGATGTATTGAAGAATTATGGGCTCCATATCTCTCAAATCAACGCTATTGGGCTTCCTCGTGTTACCCATTTTGAGTTTATCTGCAGGGCCAACCGTGTTGAGCCAACCTTTGAGATGTTCAATGTTTTTTACACTGTGACTTACACCGGAGGTTTCTATTCTTTTAACTCCCGGACCAGTGGTTTTATACCTTGTAGTTCCAATCCTCTGAAAAGCCTACATGATTGGAAACAAAAGTTTTTTTTACATTTGGCGTGGTGTCATCCCGGTAGATATGCACTATCGATCAGAGAGTGAAGGGATCCCGAAGGTAGACGTGAGAGTGGACTTTGCCAAACAGGAGTGGTATAAGAAGGTGACGCACAAAGCCACTGCTATTTCTCAGCTGGAGGAGAGGGCGTTGGTTGGTGCTGGTATGAGTTTGCGGTGGTTTCCGAAGAAACCTCTGGATGTTCCTGTTTATGGTTATCAAGGCAAACGTATGTAATGTTTCTTGGTTGTTTGCTTTTTTCTCTGGTTATTGTTGTGTTCGTCCTCATCTCTTTTATATTTCGCAGTTGGCTACAGCTTGTTAAATGTTCTTGACCCAAAGGCTGGTGGTGCCATGGTTGAGGCTGTTCAAGAGGATGGGAAACCGACATGGTTGGAACAGATCCGCAACCGTTTCTTGCATCCTACTAATGAGAGTTTTGCCACCTATGCCAACACCGTTTTAGGTGAAGATAGTGAAGATGATGTTGATGACGCTACTGACCTCACTCGGGAGGAAGTTATTGTCCTTTCGAGTGAGGGTTCTGACCGACCTCTTGAAGGCCTAACCTCTCATTCCCCGCTTGCAGGTCTGGTGCAAGGGGTTGTGCATGAGCCCGTTAACGAACCGGTTGTTGTTGATGTTGAGGTGCCGGTTGAGACTGCTGATCAATTAGAAACTCGAAGAAAAACAAAAGCGGACAAGTCAGGGGGGAAGGAGAAGATGGATGAGGAAAAAGCTACTGAGACTCCTCGTAAGTGACCCTCTACCCTTCCTGTCCTAGATTATGTTGTCGTTTCTGATACATTGTCTGGTTTAGGGACCGGAGAGAAACATCGTGGGTCCGATCCTGATGACAGCGCTACCTTAACGGAGATGATGAGGAAGAAAGCTCTTGAGGATAAGAAACGGAAGCTTGATGAGCAGGCTGCTGCTATGCTTGCGTCAAAAAAGGCCAAACTTCAGAAGGAAACTCCTCCTGCTCCTTCGGAATCTGAGATTGATATGGGAGTTTTTACTGCTAAGCATGGGAACTTGTTGGAAAAAATATTCGAGGCTTCTGGTTCTCGTGGTACAAGTTTTTCCGTTTGTCTGTTCTGGTTGCCATTTTCCTTGCTTTTTCCTAATTATCTTGTTTGTTTTGGAACAGGTGCTAAGACGGGCAAGACTTCGCGCAAGGTTGATATTTCAAAGATTTATCCCCCCGCTTCTCCATCATCCAGGACGTTTGAATTGTCCCCTCCTCGTGATGACTTGGGTGAAAAAGGTAAGCCAGATGATGTGAATGTTGAGCATGTTGGTGAAGGTGGTCGTGTTGGCGCAGGTGGTGCTGGTGGAGATGGTCGAGACAAAGGTGTTGAGACAGAGGCGGAGTCCAGTGAGGCTACACAACGCCAGACCATTTATACCAGGCTTCCACCAGGCGGTGGTGGTGCTACTTCAGTGGTTCTTCGGAGTCCTGAGTTTGAAAATGTCCAACGTGGGTCTTGGGATACTCACAACCCTGCCTGCGATGATCTGCCTCATGCTCCCCATTGGCGTTTAACTCAGGGTTCCCGGATGAATAATCATGAGAACTGTCAAGAGTTCTTCTCCATGTCCCTCCCCCCTGCGGAGAGGTTGTTTCAGAAAAGGCGAAACCGGTTCGAACTCTTGGACGATCATATTCATGCCGGTGTCAACTTCTTTGCTACTTCGCAAGAGATTGTTCGAGAATGGAAGTTGATGGGGGAGGAAACTCTTGAATTTGAGAATGATAAGAAGGCCTTTGCTGAAGACAATGGCGGACATAGAGTATTAATAGGGGTAGCACGGGCTACCCCTCAACCCCGTCTCCGTAGTGTAAAAATACCCCTTAACTCCATTTCCGTAGTGTAAAAATACCCCTCAACTCCGTTTCTGTTATATAAAGGATACCCCCGATCCTAAAAAAAATTAGGATACCCCTAACTTTTTCGGCTAGTTCCGCCACTGGCTGAAGAGAGAGAAAAATTCAATGCTGAGAAGAAAGGCTTGTTGTGGAGGGTGTCTGATGCAGAACAGAAACTTGCTCAACAGAAGCAGATTAACACCGACAAACAAAAGGATTGGGAGGCTGCTTGTGAGCGCACCAACAAGGAGTTGCAAGCGCAACGTAACGCAATTGTCAGGATGTCTGCTGAGAAACGCAAGATCAGCGAAGAAGCTGAGGCGGAGCGTGTTGCGTCTCAGAAGAGGGAAGAAGCATATCTCCAACGCATAGTTAAGTTGGAAAAGCTTGCTAAGGCAAAGGTTGCTGAGTGCAAGGCTTCTGAACTTCTTGCTGAGGAGGTGTCTGCCGATTGCAAGTGGCTCCTTTCTCGCGCGGTGCCTCTGGTAACTTCCCTTGTGTATGCTTTCTTTTGATTTGTGTTCATTATTCTTCTTATGTTTCTGTGTGTTTCTTGCAGATTGCTGAACGTATAGTGAAATCTCATGATCTTGCCAACTACATGTTTGAGTTGGGTCAAGTGGCATATAATAACGGGCGAAAGGATGGTTACAACGAGGGTAGGGCTGCAGTCTTTAATAATGAGAAATATTATCATTTGGAGTTGTACAAGGAGGATTGTGGTGCTGCTTATGCTGCAAAACGTCAGGAGTTTGCATCCCTTGAATTTGGTGTTGTTAAAGCTGCTCAGAAATTGTCTCGGAAGCCTGATGGTATCGCCCTGCTGAGGAAGGCCCTTAATGATGAGGATCCTGGGACTGGGGGCACTGGCACCAGTCATCATCAATGAATGATCCCGGCTTGCATTCCGTGTATGGGCTTCGATAGCCTTGTAACTGATAATTTCGTGAACAAGTTAACTTTATGTTTTGTGAACAATTTGCCTATAATTGTTACATTTGACGTAGTTTGTGTTAATATTTGGCTTTGTTTCTTTGTTTGTTGTGAATTTTGTTATCGTTACAATATGTGCATGTGTAATTACTTTGATTAGGTATTACGAATGAATGATGGTGCTGACAGGTTGTGTTGTGTTAGTTACAATGTTTATTCTGTCGTTTAAGCGCACCAGCTGATTCGTATATACGAAGTGATCGAGTTACAGGTTATTGTGTGGACCCGTCTGTGTTCAGCTTTGGGGGTCTTACAATGTTTGTTTACCGTGTTTTAGATGCTTTCGTGTTAATGTGGGCACGGAGTATTTATTTGGCGTTTTCTAGGCTTTGGTTGTGTTTCTGACCCGGCTGTGCACTTGGTTGTGACGAGCCTTGGAGGTCTACAACGTTTCCTAAGGTTGAGCCATTGATGTTTTCGTGTATGCCCGAAGTAATATATGCAGTTGTAACAAAAAATTCTCATGAGAAAAAGGGTAGCCAAACACTTCTTGTATTAGTGCGAAATGTGTTGGCGCGCAGCCATTACAAGTATATAGAAAAAGCTTCGGCTGTTTACATGTAGCATCTTCTTAACTGCTGGGTGTTCCAGGTTCTTGGGACTTCTTTGTTGTCCAGGGTGCGTAGCTTATATGCCCCTTTTCTAAGTTCCTCGTCTATAACATAAGGCCCCTCCCACTTGGGAGCTAATTTTCTGGGTTTTTTGGCGTTAGACGCCTCATTGTCCCTTAGGACGTAATCCCCGGGGTTGAACGTGCAAATTCGGACCTTAGTGTTATAATATTTCTCCAACTTTGTTTTGTATTTCGCTTCATTGATCGCCGCCATCTCTCTCCTTTCTTCTAGGAGGTTAAGGCCCAACCTCCTTTCTTCTTCGTTGTTGATCATGTTCATTGAGAGCATTCTTGGCGACGGTAGCCCGATCTCTGCTGGTATCACGGCCTCGGACCCATATACTACACTAAACGGTGTTTCTCCGTTACTTGTTTTTGGCATCGTCTTGATGGGCCCATAATATGCTGGGTAATTCGTCAACCCAGCCTCTTCTTTGAGTTCCCAAACGTGCTTTGATGCCGTCTACATTGCTCTTGTTGACAGCCTCCACTTGACCATTCCCCTGTGGGCGCACCACTGAGGGGAAGGTATGCTTTATGTGCAGCTCTTTGAACCAGCGTTGAAGATCTTCTACGGCAAAATTTGTTCCGTTATCGGTGATAATTCTTAGAGGCAGCCCGAATCTGCAGATGATCTGTTCCCAGATGAAACGCCGTACTACGATAGATGTGGTTGATGCCAGCGCCTTTGCTTCCACCCATTTCGTAAAATAGTCTACTGCGACTATGATAAATTTCACTGCACTCGGGGCTTCAGGAAAAGGGCCAACCATATCTATTCCCCATTGTTGAAACGGCCAGGCCGTTGTTACGAGGACTAGTTCATTTTTGGGGTGCATCGTTTTCGGGGCATGTCTCTGGCACCCGCTGCATTTTCTTAAGACCTTCATTGCGTCTAGATGCATTCCAGGCCAGTAGTACCCGGCGTTCATCACTTTTGCTACCACCATCCTTGGGCCGGCATGGATGCTACAAATTCCTTCATGGATTTCTCGGATCAGGTAGTTTGCATCTTCTGGGTCGACGCATCTCAACAACGGCCCTAGGTATGATCTTTGGTACAAGATTCCATCCACCGTCTGGTAGTGCTCCGATTTGTACTGAACTTTCCTCGCTTCAGCTTTGTTTTCTGGTAAGATCCCAGACTGGAGGTACATGATTATGGGAGTCATCCAAGATGTCTTTCCCAACTGAATGACGCTTACTTGCCCCAGCGGCATCGATGGATTGCTCAGGACTTCGATGCGAACATCCTTTGCCAAGTGTTGGAAACTGGTGGATGATAGCTTACTCAGCGCATCTGCTGGTTTGTTCTCGCTTCGATTTATATGGTGCACCTTGTACGTTTGGAAGTTTTGCAGCAATGCTTTCGCTTGGTCTAAGTATAACGCCATTACGTCTCCTTTGGCATCGTACTGGCCGTTAATCTGCCCGGCTACTAACATGGAGTCCACATGCGCCTCGATGTTTTTGACTCCCATCTTGACCGCTAACCTCAGACCGGCAAGAAAGGCTTCATATTCGGCTTCATTATTCGTGCTCTTGAAGTCTAACCGGATGGCATATGTAAATTCGTGTTTTTCTGGGCTTACCAACCTAAGTCCTGCCCCTGCGCCATCCTCGTTGGATGCACCATCTGTATACAGTAGCCATGGTTCTTCTGAACGTTGCTTTTCAGCTCTTTCCATTGCCTTACACTCTCTGTCTTTGTCGTCGGGCACTTCTTTTATGAAATCAGCCAACACTTGGCCCTTGATTGCTGCTCTTGGCCTGAAGACCACGTTGTGGCCTCCCAGTTCTATCGCCCACTTTGCTAACCTTCCAGAAATCTCGGGCCTTGCCAGGATGTTAGCGATGTTGTAATTTGTTAAGACATGAATGACATGATTGACGAAATATCTGCGCAACCGCCTTGATGCATGGATTAGTGCCAGCACTAGTTTTTCCATTATAGCATACCTCGTTTCCGGATCATTAAGAGTGCGAGACACGTAATAAACTGGTGTCTGTGTGCCTTGTCGGTCTACAAGCAGCACTGCTCCGACTGCTTTATCGGATGCTGAGAGATACATTACCAAAGGTTCTCCTTTCACTGGCGCCGTCAGTGTTGGCAATCTTATGAGGCAATCTTTCATTTCTTGGAACGCTTGTTCGGCTTCCGGGGTCCACTGGAACTGACTTTTCTTCATGCAATTGCGGAGTGTCTTGATAAATGGGAAAGATTTAGCAGCATGATTGGCTAAGAAACGGTTGAGTGCTGCTAACCGTCCGGCCAACTTCTGCATTTCCTTGATCGTTGACGGTGAAGGCATGCTCTCGATTGCTTGTACCTTATCAGGGTTTACTTTAAATCCATCCTTTGTGACGATGAAACCCAAGAACTTTCCCTCTTCCATGCCGAAGGAACACTTCGCTGGGTTTAGTTTGATACTTACACCGCGCAGTGTGTCAAAAGTTTTTCGGATGTTCATCAGCATCACACTTTCTTCTTTGATCATGATGACCAAGTCATCCATGTACACTTCGATGTATTTGCTGATAGCATCACTGAACGTTTCATTCATTAGTCTCTGATAAGTCGCACCCACATTCTTTAGACCGAAGGGCATTTTGGTGTAGCAGTATAGCCCTGTCAGTGTACGGAATGCGGTTTTGTCCTCATCTTGGATGGCCATCTGTACCTGGTGGTACCCCTTATAACAATCAAGGAAACATTTCCATCTAAAGGTTGCCAGCAAATCGATCTTCTCATCGATATCTGGTAAAGCATAACAGTCGTGCGGGCATGCCTTGTTTAGGTCCTTGTAATCTACGCACATTCTCCAACTGCCGTTTCCTTTCTGTACCATTACTGGGCTCGCTACCCAAGTTTGGTACCGGACTTCTCTGATGATGCCCGCGTTTAGCAGCTCCGTGACTTGTTCTTGCATAGCGTCATGCTTTATGTCTCCTAGGTGGCGCTTGGCATGTACCACAGGTTTGGCACTTTCTGAAACGTTTAATCTGTGTTCTGCTATGTGCCGTGGAACACCCACCATGTCAGCTGTTGTCCAGGCGAACACATCCATGTTTTCGAATAACAGCTTTTTCAGCGCCGCGCGCGTGAGGTCAGACATTGCGGGGCCCAAGGTGACAGTTTGTTCTGGGTATTTGCTGTTTAGCACCCATTTTTCAGCTTCCGCGCGTGATGCAGATTTGCTTGCTTTTGCTGGCCTGATTTCGTCTGTTGCTAAGACTTCTTTGCTCGCGTAGATCAGTGCTACCCCTGTTTCTGTTGGGAAACCAACAGCTGAATGCGGCCCAAAGCAAATCATACTAAAATCTCCTTAGGATTCTCTTCCTAACAGGATGTCATGTCTTGAGTGTGCTGGTAATACCATGAACGTGACCTCCTCCGTTCTTGAGTTTCTTCCGTCGGAGAGTAGCAATGGGAACGATATCTGGCCGAGAGGAAAAACGGCTTCGTTGCAGAAACCAGTTAGTGGGTAGTCGACTGGTTCTAAGCGCGCTTTGTCCTCTTGGCCAAATTGGTTGAAGCATTGTTCGTAGATGATATCTGCAGTGCTCCCTGGATCAATGAGTCGGTTTGGTAATGACCGATTACACCGGATATGACTATGGGCCTTCTTTCTCTTGGACCCCCTCTTACTATGGGAAAAACAACTTGTCTTTCGCGCCAAGAGTCGTCTTGTGTGTGCTTGTTATAATTTTTCCTTGGCTTTCGTGGGCCTCCTTGAACCATGTGAGTTTCTAATTTTCGGATCTTCTTGTTGTCTGGCCCTTCGTCCCTTCGCTGAATTTGACGGTGGTCGCGCTTTCCGCCTTTCACCAGATGGGTGAGTCTTCCATCTCTCAGGGCTCTTTCTATATCTTGTTTTAAGCTAAAACAGTCATCGGTCAGGTGACC
This sequence comes from Helianthus tuberosus, assembly GCA_030545235.1. Taxonomy (NCBI): domain Eukaryota; kingdom Viridiplantae; phylum Streptophyta; class Magnoliopsida; order Asterales; family Asteraceae; genus Helianthus; species Helianthus tuberosus. The sequence continues at coordinate 106,627,773 of CM060357.1, read as the reverse complement.
TGTGTCTTTGTGGAACTCGCAGAAAAGGTTCGGATCTTGACCCCTCTTGTTTCGCATCTGTAGAGGGGGTTTGAACTGGTGGTTTTCGGTTGACAAGACTTCAGAAGGAGTCTTTGTTAAGGGTGTCCACTGTTTTTTCCTGTTTTCTCTTTTGACCTCTTTGCGGTGAGCAATTTGGTTGATTGTATTGCGCGCATCTTCTCTTACTGGGCTTCTTTCTCTATGACCGGGTGTTTTCCATGATTGGCCTTTGCCTTTTTTATTGCGCCGATCATTGTGGTTGTAACTGCACTGACGGTTGTCATCACCGGTCAATTGTTTGTCTGTGCGCGCAATTGTTTTTGCTGCCTCAATGAAGGTTTCCCAGTCTTTGGGGCCTCCATCTCTACCCTTCAATCGTTTGATCAGGTCGTCGCACTTTACTGCCCTCATAAAATGTGCGCGCATCATTTTTCGCCTACATCACCGATTTCGAGGCATTATTTGTTATACCTTGTGATGAAATCTTCTACGCTTTCGTGATCTTTCCTCCATATATTCAGACAATCGGCCGGGTTTCTAGTGTGCCTGCGCTGTTGAGAGAAGTGCGCGAGGAACTTGTCTCGAAAATCAACCCACGACTTGATTCTTCCTGCTGGCAGGCTGTCAAACCAGACGCGCGCTGCGCTGACAAAGGTTTGTGCAAAAAGATGACACCAAGTTGGTAGATTCCAGCTACCCGTGACCCCTGCGCCGTTGAAGACTTGGAGGTGGTCGTCGGGATCTGTTAAGCCGTTGTATTTGCCTACATTGTGTGGCAGTTTCGTCTTGTCGATATCAGCTGTCGCAATCTCCTTGATGAATTTTGAGGTTTCGGCCATGTCGTCTGGGCGATAGCTCAATGAGTAATCATGTTCTGCTTTTGGATTGTACCCTGCGCACTTGCGGGGTTTGTACGCCTCGTGTTCAGGTGGTAACCTACTGAATACTGTGCTTTCTTTGTACGTCTCATCGTCTTCTTCCTTATAACTGCCCCACTCGTCATTTATATTGCGCGGACCTAAACGACTTTGCACTGGTTTTCGTTGTGGGTGAGAATACTACACATGATTGCTTTCTGTTTCGCCGTAGGTATCGCGCGTGTCTTGCGCGCTCGGCCTTCTGATGTTTGGTACAGGTGCTTTTTCGGGGCGTAAGTTCCATGCATTGGCCTGCTGAGGCATGTGAGTGCTCAGAGACCTTTGCGGTGGGGTAGCAAATGCGGACTGGTTGGCTTGTGCTTGGAGCAAAGCCTGTTGTGCGCTGAGTTGTGTATAGACAAGGTTTATAGACGCCATTTGTTCGGCATACCAGGAAGCTAGAGTTTTTCCTTCGGGTAGCCCTAAAAGTGCAGAGAAGTTCAGTTGTGTTTGTTCCGATGGAGCTGAAGGGCCTGCTCCATGGTTTGGTGCTTGAACTGCTGGGGGTGTTTGGAGGACTACCCCGGGTGGGGGTTGGAAAGTAGCTCCATACGTGGTTTGGCTGATTATCCTGGGTGGGGTTTGGAAGGCAGCTCCATTAGTGGTTTGGCTCATTGTGCTCTCGCCCTTCTTGGATGGTCTCGTTCCCCTGGACCCTTTGGACGCGTGCGGTGTCCGTGATGAGTTCAAAGGAAGAGACTTCTCCGTCCATTTGAGGAGAAGGGGTTGGTTCAGTGATTTTAGAGAGTTTTTGAACAAAAAAGAAGATGAGAGTGGTTTGCAAAAGATGCGGATGGCGCCAATGATGAAACACTGGTTTAATCCAAAGATTAACAAGCTGGGTCGTCTCTTCTGTGGGTTCAACCTTCTTTCTTACTCACCAAAAGACTGAGTCCTGCAAAACAGTGACACCGTTAGCTCGTTAAGAGGGGAATATGGGGGTTTCCCTCTTAACCGGGCTCCGGCGTGAGAATAAGTTCTATTCTGAGGAGATAAAACAATGTGTGTTAAGAGTGAGAGTGAGAGGAATCGAATGGGATTAACCTGAGTGATGAAGGGTCCTATTTATAGCCGGAGGGTGAAAGAGGGATGAGCAACCTTGCCAGCTGCTATAGGGCGCCAGCTGTCCGACCAAGGGGAATATCCTCTTGGTCCCCTCTGCTGTGGTCAGGGTAGTGGTACACGTGGCGCGCCTATATTTGTCCACGCTGGAAACATCGTACCGCTGTTGTCGGTCTGCTCCTTGATTTGCTGCAGGCCTACATGGCGCTTGACGAATGGTGGCACGTGTTGTCCTTTCTGTCGGAGGGAGCATCTTTGGTGCCACCTTGTCGTCTTCCAGAAGCTTCTGGATTCGCTTGCTGATGTGGGCGCCATGTAGGATGAAAAAGTGGTGTGGTCCTTGCCATGTGGTCAAGGAATTGGGACAATACCTCTTCATTAAGTAAAACATATAATTATAAGTTAAGATTCACCTTTCAATTGAACCACCAGGTGCAGAAACTTTAACTTAGGTGGTCGTGGGTTTGTCTGCAGAGGAGGGAAAAGGGACGGGGGTTAGTTATGGTGGTGAAAGATGGATGGTGGTGGTGGTGAAGGGTGAAGTAGATGAAGTGGTGAGGTGGGTGATGGGTCCACATAAATCTTTAAATATAAGTTATATTTATTTTAATTTTTTGGTTATTAATTTAACATTAAGGGCATGTTAGTAATTTCACACCTATTTAACACTAAAAACTTACCTCCATTCACGTTAGGGACTATTCGGGAACGAAATTGCAAAAGTTGGGGACTATATGTGTAGTTTTAGAAAGTTAGAGACTAAAGCTGAAAATAGAGCAAACCACAGGGACTATCCGAGCGTTTTTCTCTTTTTTTAGAAATGTGTGTTTAGAGAGAGACAAGAGACAGAGAAATAAAAGTAAGAACTTTTATAGAGGTAATTTTTTTTTAGAAAGAAAGTGTAAAATGTAAAAGGAAGAATGCATTTAACCTACTATTTGTTTAGACTCTCACTATTTCCACAACCTTATATCTTATTCTGACATTCTTTTTCACTCTCTCTCTCTCTCTCTATATATATATATATATATGTGTGTGTATAGAGAGAGATAAAGGATAGAGATGTATGAAAATTAACTCTCTTTGTTTATCACCAACGTTTTGTTTTTGATAAAAACTTTTATATTAAATTATTAAATTAAATTTAATATATATTAAAAGGTGGTGGGTGAAGAATATTACTCTCTTTTTTGTTATTTAGTGATTTTTACTTTTACTCTATGTAGTTTACTCAATTTATTTTTTACACCCTAAATTTTAATAAAGTTATCAAATAAATCCTAAACTACAATAAACTTTTTTTTAACTTTGTTTTTTGAGTTTTCTCTTTTGGTTTTTATAGCGGGTCACTTTTTGTCATTTAGTGAATTTTTAATTTCACCCTTGTATTTTACTTCTTAGAGCATTCACATTCAATCTATCATATTTTCACCCTAAATTACACTAAAAAACACTACAGTTTCTCTCCCCTTTTCAATTAAATAATATTTTTTATACCTATATCATTATCTTTTCTCTCTCCTCTATTCACAATCACTTTCAAAATATATTAAAAAATTATAGGGGGTGAACAGTGTCCACCCAAATATACAGATGAACAGTAACATTTTCTCTCTCCTCCACTTACAACCACTTTTTATACTCTTTATATTTTAAAAACACCACACACAAAATTTAGTTATTTGGATGTGAATGATCTTACACCCTAAATTTAATTTATTTAAATATATATTAAAAGGTGTTGGGTGATGAAAAGTATTTATTTTTTTGTCATAGTGATTTTTACTTTTATCCTATGTAGTTTACTCAATTAATTTTTTTACACCATAAACTTTAATAAAGTTATCAAACAAATTCTAAATTACAATAAACTTTTTTTTTAACTTTGTTTCTTGAGTTTTCTCTTTCGGTTTTTATAGCGAGTCACATTTTGTCATTTACTGAATTTTTCAATTTCACCCCCTGTATTTTACTTCTTACACCCTAAATTTAATAAAGTTATCTAACAACCTCTAAACATCAATAACCTTTTCTTTCAAGTTTCTTTTTATGTTTTTCTTTTTCGATTGTTATAGCGGATGTCCATATCGTATTGATACTGTAATGAACCAAATTGTTGTCGAGCAAACTCCCACTGCAACGTACGGGTTATTTTACTAGCTTAATGAAATGCTAGTTATTATACTGTTTAAAAATCTATTTATCAATCATCAAGGTTTTGTTTTTGACAACTTCTTTATATTTAATGAAATGAATTAATGGGATGATCCATTGACGAAGGTAAAACTTTGGTTAGGGCCAAAGGACGTAGGGTATAATGGGTTTTACAAATAAATGATTGTGACTGTAATTGTTGAAGTTAAAGAGTATCAATTGCAAGATACAAACATAAAGACATAAAATATAATTTACCCTTTAATATATAGTTGTTTACTATTCATAAGAATCGTTTTTTAATATATAGATAAAGTTGTTTACTATTCATAAGAATCGTTTTTTTAAAGGATTGTGACTGTAATTGTTAAAGTTAAAGAGTATCAATTGCAAGATACAAACATAAAGACGGAAAATATAATTTACCCTTTCATATATGGTTGTTTACTATTCATAAGAATCGTTTTTTAATATATAGATAAAGTTGTTTACTATTCATAAGAATCGTTTTTTAATATATAGATAATATATAGATAATGCTAGTCATTATACTGTTTAAAAATCAATTTATTAAAAATATTGTATGTACTAGAATCAAGCTTAATTCTCAATTCTTTCTCTGCCGAATATACACTTGCACTTTTATATATATTTATACCTACCATATATTTAAACTCATGCTTAATTCAAGGTTTTTAATTAGAAAAGTATAAGTCAATTGACAATATGTTTGTTTTAATATATTAAATGTCAAGTAAATAATAAAGAAACAAGATCTCTTGTCTGTGTTCGCATCATTACCAATATTTCATCAGATTAGTCCTAATTCCTATTTATCAAATCATGGCCACCCTAAAAGTGGCCTTCACGCTCTTAGTGCCTTGCTTTCATTCGTTCTTCCACGTCGTTATATCACTCTCAACCAAGGCCTCAAGTCAACCTGTAATCCCCCCATTACGCATGATCAAAAAGTTGTAGAATGACACGGCCCATAACCGCTTCACATGTACTTTTGACTCTTTGCGAACGTGTTAGGTGTAAGATTAAATATATTATTATGAGTAAATTACAAATTTTGTCCTTTACGTTTGTACCAAATTGCAGGCGTTGTCCTTTGCCTTTAAATTTGACGAGTTTTGTCATTAACGTTTCAAAATCCTGCACGTTATGTATTTTAGCCCTAATTCAGTCTGATTTTTTTTGTTAAATATGGTCATATGCCTTGCACATGATGATATCCCTGTCATTTTACCTCTCCAGGGACTATTGATTAAATAACTTATATCAAAAGACTAAATGTGTAAAAAGATTAAAAATAAGATATAAATAAAAAAACCTAATTAACTTCACTCTCTCTCTCTCTCTCTCTCTCTCTCTCTCTCTTTCTCTCTCTCTCTCTGAAAACCCTACAACAAATATGAAGACCCAACAAATAGTGCATCATATAATTCTTTTGCTCGAGAACGATAGTCTGAAATTGATCGAGAGTTTTGTTTCGGCATGTGAAATTCAGTACGATACAGAGATTGTTTTGCAAAGACATGTTGATAAAAGGAATATTCTATATTCTTCCATAGTTCAAACGCAAAGTTTGTACCTCTAGCAAGATGCATAAGTGAAGAAGAGAGATTTGCAGTAAGAAGAGTAGTCACGTATCCATCCGATTTGTCCCAAATATCTCTTGCAGGTGTTCCGATTTGTGGAATTTGTTCTCTGTTTAAATATTTCAATACACCAAGTGTCTTCAATATTGAAAGCATTTGATGCTTCCAATTCAGCAAATTTCATCATCAAGTTTGATCGGAGCACAATTTGTGATATTTGGAAGAGATTGTTGATGAATAGATGTTGCATCACTGGTAATTGAATTAGATGCCATTGATAAGTAGAAAATCAGAAAGAATTTGAAGATTTGATTGAGAATGAGAAAGAATCAATGGCTTTTAAAGAAAAATTCACCGAGATAATGATGAATTGAGAAGAAGGAATGAAAAAGGATTGATCAGAAACTACGGCGGTTTGATCGGAATCAATGGAAGATCAGGAGCTTGCCTGCTAACAATTCCGGCGGCTATGGTGGCTCGTCGTTTTCAGCTCACAATGCTGATTTGGGATTTAGGGCTCACAATAACACTAACACTATTCTTCAATTCATCTCTTGGTCAAAGTCATGTGAGGACAGTTTCGATCTCGTAAATGCTCCGGCCGACTCAAATTAGCTCCCCATATTGTGCGGAATCTAATTAGAAAGATGACTAACACAATATATCACTTATAATAACTGATTTCATTAAAAGATTGAAGTTACAAAGCCTGAAATCAATCTGGCAGAGCTTCACTATAAGTTGTCAAAAGTTTGCAAATTCCAACACACACTCACCTGTTTATAGGGAAACTAGTTCGTGCAAAGGACCTAGGAGCGAGTGAGGCAGTTCGTGCGAGTGAGACATATCCCCTCTCCTTCATGCGAAGGGGTGTTTACAATGTATTTCCGACACTCTGACACGCTATTCGATACATATAAACATGACACGATATGTTGACGTAGGCTTCAGACATTATGCACTCACAAACTCCCCCTTGGGTGTAGCCGCAGTCATGATCGGTCTTCATGACTTTATCTTCATTTATCTATTTCGCCCTACCTTAACCACCATTGCCTCCGCATACCTATATCAAAGAAGTTCTTGTATTGCTTCTTTCGACATTCTTGCTCTAGGATAGGAGTCTGATCAGTCTCGAAAGGTTTGTTATGCAACTTCAGTCTTCATAAGAATGCTGCTTTCTCTGCTCTAGCCTCGAACCTTTCTTCTCATCTTTGTTCTTTCAGGAACTCATTCCTCTCTAAATCTCGCCATGTTGTTTGCCACATACGCCCAGAATGAATATGCTTCGCATAACATGTGTTGATAATGTTCTGATATTGCATTGCTTGAAACTTATCAACTTCTAAATACCATATCTTCGTGAAGAATAAGCATTCAATGTTCTTCTTTGACAAGTTAACTAGCCACATTGGGTCTAATATCCGTATACCTCTCCAGATAAATGTTTCTTTAGACCTTAGACCTACACTACTTCAGCTATTTCCGGGTCACAATACCAACCTCTGAACTCTTCATAAAAGTCTTGTTCGATCTTCCTCAGCGGCATGTTTCTCATAGCTTGAGGTCTTTTTATATGTAGAGTAATGTCTTTTTCTCCTGTTTTAGTATCAATCTTCACAATCTTCTTTGGATAATTAGGCTTCCAGTTAGGAAATTTGTGTCTCGCCTCATATTTAATCACCTTCCATAACCTCTCTTCGGTCCATCTTATCTCGTAGTTTATCAACTTGGTTTGACATAACTCCTGCACATCCCACCACGACAAAGTTTTAATGTCTACGAGATAACGAAAGTACTGAACACCATACTCTCTTCTGATAGCATAAACTTTCAAATCTTCTAACCATCCCCAACTGAGTATGTCACCCAAAAATGCATCAGAATGTCTCGTAAAGAATGCTAGCGGCCTCTTAAACTTTCTTTCCTTGGACATCAGCATGAACCAGTGTTTACGAGCTTCAAGAAGTTCTTCGCGACTCATCTTTGGTGGTGCTCCTTCTTTTACTCTTTCTTCAATCTTTCATCATAAAACATCTTCATTGTGCTCAACAAACAACTCTTGAAGTGTTGGGAAGTCCTCTGACACTTCTCCTGAATATCTGAAGCATTCTTCGTTGTCATAATCATCCTCCATGACAACATCATCAATACTGTTAGCTTCTGGAATATCTTTAAACATATAATCTTCTGGTTGATTAATATCATTCTTGTTAAGCTCATTCTCGAAATCAAAGTTGAACGAATCTTCATTAACGCCCATCAACTTTTTTATTTCTTCTCTAGTATAATTGTGCACGAACTCCCCCTCTTCAGCGTCGTGACACAAATATATTGTTCTTGGCCTATCTTCTGGAACGGCTGTTAATGGGGTAACATCCGTTAAGATTCCAGAAGATTCTTCATCGTGTTGATCTCTAGAGCCTTTCTCCCCCCTGAGATTAATCACTATCTCTTTCTTCGTTTTGATTGTCATTCAAATACTCCATTAATCTATCATCTCCTTTCCTACTCACAATCTGAAAACCAATTCCACCCTGATCGTTATCATCATCACTATCATGATCGTCATCTGAATTATCATCATCATTAACAGGATCATCAACATCTTTAAGTTCTTCATCTTCGTCTTCATTATCATCTTTCTTATCTTTATTCCTTCGCCTCTCAACTTCAGCTAACCTTTTGGTTTCTTCTTCACTGTACGCCACTGTCACTGGTTGACCAATATAAACGAATTAGGTGATGCTAGGAATATCATCAACCTTAGCTTTGTCTTTCTGAGCTTAAGAAAATTATTCAGCTGCTATATGTTCACATTCAACTCTTCGAGCTTCAACTTTACGAATCTCAATCTGATTAAACTCCTCCTCCACACTAACACCAAATTTACTTTCAAACATGGAAAACAACATATCTATCTTTTTGTCTTTCAGCTTCCGATCTTCCTCGTGATCATCAATAATCTTCTTCAATTGTTCGTTCTCTTCAAGAAGCATTTTGTTTGATGTCGTCAGCTACACATTCTCTGTTTCTAATATTTGAACTCTATCATTCGAAACCACATTCTTAGCTTCCAAACACTTCACTTTATCATCTTCTAGCTTCTTGATCTTTTCTTCCACCATCTTTAATATTTTGTCATAGTAAAAGTTCATATCTGGTATATCACCCAAACCTGGAATTTCTGCAAAGAAAGCATCACTAAAAAGACCTGTAGGTTGTTACGTTTGATGTTGCCTTGGAGTCGGATGTGGTCTCGAAGTCGACTCTATTTGAGGCATTGCCTACTGAGGTGGAGTAGTTTGTTGTTATTGTTGTAGTACAGGAACAAATTGTTGTTGAACAGGTGATGTTGGTGGAGTATGGATAGGAATAAACGGTTCTTCATCAGCTTCAACACAAATTTCTATTTCAATTGTTGGCTCGATAGGAACACTAGCTGATGTATCTTTGACAGATGCATCTGTACTCTTGCTTGTTCTTTTTACCAATAGAGAAAGTGTTTTCTTTCTTGCAGTATGTTTCACCCTCTTTGACATCTTACGAACCTCAGAACCAGATGGTACATAAGTAGCATCTTCTTCATCGCTATTTTCTCTTCTTTTATTGTTTTTCCTTTTGTTGATCCCATTTGGCACGTGGATTACCCGTTGAAGGTGTCATCTTTGTTAAGCTAATCTCACTGCCACTTTTAGTACTTTCACTGTCGTGTGCTTTAACATTCTCAACATTTTCAGCAACATTCAGACCAAAAGCCTCTGCCTCAATGTTCTGAGCAATTTCTTGAGTTTCAGTAGTGCTCTTCTCTCCGGTTTCAACATGTTCTGCTTCATCTTCACTTGGTTCATCGACCAGTAATGTATGATTAACATTCTTCTTCGTTGTTTGAGACCTTGATGAAGATGTTGCAGTAGCTTTCTTTCCTGATGAAGATGTTGCAGCAGCTTTCTTTCCTTTCTTTTTCTTACCATCTTCCTTTGTGAACAACATGCATCTCTTTGCAACAAATCTTCCATTTTTTTGCTTTAATCACCAGAATCACTATCATCGTGCCTCCATTTACCAACTAGTGGCGCTAGATAATTTGCTTCTTTTAAACACCCAAACAGACGTGTAACCTTTGGAATCTCTTCCTTCTTCACTTTCTTGCAGTTTTGCAGTCTGTCGAGAGTCATGTTCATCATGTGTTCCAAAGGAAGAACATCAGAATCAACTTTCTCCAGATTCTTGATTTTGTCGTCTAGTATCATCTGGATGAATCTCGAATATTGCAAGAACTTCTGACCATCTATGTTCGCCTTCATTTGCTCGAAAACCAACTTTGAGAAGTTGTACGAAAGATTCAATACCAACGTTGTTATCATGCACATCACGTAACCAACAGCTATGTCATAACCTCCTTTACGATGCCCCATGGCATGAATAATAGAAGAAAAAATTACAAGTTTTGTCCTTTATCTTTATTCCACTTTTCACGCGGTGTCCTTTTTAACGAATGTTGACAGGCGGTGTCCTTTACTAGGTATTTTGTTTCAAGTTTAGTCCTTTACACCTAACCCAGGTAAAAAACCCTGTTAATTGTTGACAGGCGGAGTCCTTTACTAGGTATTTTGTTGCAAGTTTAGTCCTTTACCTAGGTATTTTGTTGCAAGTTTAGTCCTTTACACCTAACAATTAACAAGGTTTTTTAACTGGGTTGGGTGTAAAGGACAAAACTTGCAACAAAATACCTAGTAAAGGACACCGCCTGTCAACATTCGTTAAAAAGGACACCGCCTGAAAAATGGTATAAAGATAAAGGACAATGTTAGGCCGTTTATCTCAGGATCTGTTCGAGTAGAACGTGGCTGGATCGATCAGAATCAAGGTGCGGAATCCCTTGACAATGTCACAGAATCAACAATGACAAGTGCAACGTTTAACGCGTCTGAATTCTATTCAAAGATGATGAAAATACAGAGGATCCGGTAGAACTCCAGACTAGCAGAGCTTCGCTACAAGTTCAGCAAAAGTCTCCTAATGATCTAACACTAGCAAGCTATTTATAGGCAACCAGGGAGTGGAGAAGTGTCACCCGGACGGATGATGACCCGATCGGATGGTCATCCGATCGGATGGCCATCCGATCGGATGACAAACGTCTTCCGTTGGATTTCACTTTTACAATTCAACACCATTCCCTGAGTTGTCTTTACACAATCATACATAAACATATACGTACAAAATTACATACACAACACAAAATATGCAAGAGTCGATGCAGACAGAAGCTACATACATATGTACTAACAGACTCCCCCTTGGATGTAGCTGTAGTTCCTTTGCCATAAGTACTTTGTCTGCCATCTTTGTCAGGTTTTCTGCGGTCATTTCTTTTGTTATGTCGATTATCCCATCATCGACTTTCCTTGACTTTAACTCTTCCTCTTCAGCTTTCTTAGCCGCATCTCTCTCTCTTTGTTCATCCTCTTGCTTTAAAGATTCTATGAGAGTTTCAACTATGAGTGATGACGGTTCTGCAATTATTTTGCCTTTTGGATCCAAATAGCACTCTCGATCAGGATCCCATCTGTTTGCCTTTTTGGCTTCTTTCCAGGCTCGATAGTTTCTATCTTTAATACTTTGAGCTATCATCTTTCGATAAGTGTATTTTTGCTCTCCAGTTCGTGTATCTTTGTATGGTTCAGTTTTTGCCATGAAAGCAAAACCTACAACATCATCTTCTGGTAAAAATTCGCTCCAATCAAAACCTTCATCATCGTGAATTACAACCAAGGCTCTCGACTTCTCCTTCGGTGCCTCCTCGATTTGCTTCATTCTGGGCGGCTCTTCTCGATTACGGTGATAAACAACCTTTTTGTAATAGTCGTCATGAAATGGATTAGCTGTTTCATCCGCGGCTGAATTTTCATTCCCTCTTGAAGTGCCCTTTTTGTTTGCATTTGAAACACGTCACTTTAGACTTATCGAAACCCAACTTCGTCGAAGGTCCACTGATTGAATTTCTTCCAGTTATCTCCATAAACCTTTGTGCTCTCCTGATTACGCTAGCCATACACCAGCGTATGTCAATTAATTCCATTTCTTCTGGATCAATCTGATCATAATCTTCTTTGGTCAAATTCGTATTCCCGATTTTCCCGGCAACCAAGCTTTCATATGATTCAAAGATCGAGGCAAGAAACACCATTTATTGTTTTGCAGTTTCTTCATTGAAGTTTTGGGCATTGTTCAGGTTCACTGCAATGTTACACTGAAAAACGTTTTTGGGAACAGTTTGTTGTTGCTGGCTTGGAGCGGATGAAGAAGAACCTCCATGATAACCACTGCTGGGTGCTGAACTGCAGCTTTATCTTTCTTGAGTAACTGTGTTCGAGCTCTCAGCTGAAAATGCGGTTTTCGGTGAAGAGGTCTTAAGAATCATACTACCCCTGTAGTAAAGATCGACGTTTTGTTGGTACGGGGTGTTGTTGACTTATTCATCTTCTTGATTTCTAACTCATGACTCTCAAACCTTTCTATTAACCAGTCAACAGTCATATCAGACATCTTCATGGTGTTTTTTAGAACAAACCCATAATATTGCCAATCCTTTTCTTCAGGTAAAGATTCAAACAGTTTCTCAACCATCTCTTCTTCAGTCACGGTGATACCATGTCTAGCAAGTTCTATCTTCAAGTGACATAACCTTTCAACCATCTTTAGCCCATTCTCATTTTTCATGCACATAAACAAGTCAAACTCTTTCTTCAGTAGACGTTTCTTGTTCTTCATTATCTCTGCCCCTCCGATACACTTTTTCTCTAACTTGGCACACAAATCTTTTGAGTTTTCATAACTAATCAATAAAATGATGTCATCTCTGACAGATTGATGCAACAAAGCTATGCATTTTTGTTCTGCAACAAATGTCTCTTGTTTAGTATCATTTAGGTATTCATAATCTTTCCTTCCTATATCGTAGCCATTCTTCATACACTTCCAGCTCTGATAAGCAAACGCTTTCAACCAATCCTCAAATCTGCCTGACCATCTGTTGTAGTCTTCTATCGCCATAAGCTTCGGCGGCTTATTATATGTTCCATAAGCGTTGTCTACACTGAGAGAATCAGCAATCGCCTTCTTTGGATTCTGATTGGTATTGGAAGTATCTGTTGATGTATCTCCAGTATGGTATGCAAAAACATCGCTGAACGGGTTCAGAAAATTGTCTCCCATTTTTGAGTACCTGAAAAAAGTTCAAATACTTTTCAAAATTTTCAAGAATTTCAAACTGATGCACTTGGATCGGATGGTGATCCAGTCGATTGGTGATCCGATCGGATGACACAACCAAGTACAATCGTCGGATAGCAAGTGTCGGACGGCTATCCGATCAGGTGGTGATCCGATCGGGTGGTCGTTCGGTCGAGTGACACAAGCTCCTTGAAACTTTAAACTTTCAACACTTCACCAATCAGATGGTGATCCGATTGGGTGAGATGATAACGTCAGCAAGATAATCAAGAACAAACTAAGCCAATCCGATCGGATGGTGATCCGACCGGGTGGATGACGTCATTACGAACAAAGAACTCAACATGGTTTTTGATTGATTTGATTCAGTTTTAGTTCGAATTTTTCAATGAAACTTTACAGGATTGTTCTATGTAAAATTCCGATTCGAATGATATGAAATTTAGTCAATTTTATCCGTGAAGTCTTGCTTAATTTTGAGTTTTTCTCGTTTTAAGGTGTGAAAATGTAAGAACAGCAAGAAATGAGGTAGAAGATGAGAAATTTGTCAAAATTTCCGATGAAATTTGACAGAAATCGGCAGAAAATCGCTGAAAATCCGGTGAATTTGCTGTTGCAGTCTCCGATTCAACCTCCTGTGGCTTTGATACCACTTGTTAGGCCGTTTATCTCAGGATCTGTTCGAGTAGAACGTGGCTGGATCGATCAGAATCAAGGTGCGGAATCCCTTGACAATGTCACAGAATCAACAACGACAAGTTCAACGTTTAACGCGTCTGAATTCTATTCAAAGATGATGAAAATACAGAGGATCCGATAGAACTCTAGACTAGCAAAGCTTCGCTATAAGTTCAGCAAAAAATCTCCTAATGATCTAACACTAGCAAGCTATTTATAGGCAACCAGGGAGTGGAGAAGTGTCACCCGGACGGATGATGACCCGATCAGATGGTCATCCGATCGGATGACAAACGTCTTCCATCGGATTTCACTTTTACAATTCAACACCGTTCCCTGAGTTGTCTTTACACAAACATACATAAACATACATGTACAAAATTACATATACATCACAAAATATACAAGACTCGATGCAGACGGAAGCTACAGACATATGTACTAACAGACAAAACTTGTAATTTTTCCATAATAGAATGTACCAAAAACTTGTATGGCATTGCAAAGTTCGCCTTGTTGCAGTTTGGATCATTAACCCATGCTATGTATCCCATTCTGAAGAAACAACCTTTCGCTAGATGTTCAGGATAATCAACAGGATCATCTTCTTTGTCATTAAATTCTAACACCCGGCGAATATCGGCTTCTGTGATTATAACCTCATTATCATCGTTCTCGATGCGAGCATATGAATGAATAGCATTATCACTTTCTTTAAACCTCGCTCCATTCTAGAATCTCTCTATATGCGACCTATACGTTTTGTGCTGATCAATAATTGCATTTTTTATCCTAATCCGATCCATAAAGTCAAGAATGCCCTTCAACAACTCCATTTTGGTAATGATCGATAAAGCACGTAGCATATGCTGTGCTTCTTGTCAAAATTGGTCGCCTTTTCCTACAAAACCACAAAGATTCAACACTTAGAAAATTTCACGAATTTCCTGAAAATAACATCCTTTGTGCGACTGAGTTTCAAGCAAATGAAACTTTAGAACGAATGGACTTAGAACAATTGACCAGATTCCCTTCATGCGAGAGATAAGTCAACCAAGTCAACTATACAGTCCCTTCGTGCGAAGTGTAAGTCAAACTAGTCAACATTTTTGGGTTCCTTGGCGCGAAGGACCTCTTTGTCCAAAAGAATCATCTTCTCCGTTCCAAAACAGATGAACAGTTCAGTTAATTCTTTCAAGAATTTGTTGTTTTTGTTCAAACTAAAGGTTTCAAAAGTTCATACAAGTGCCGATTTGCATAAAAATATGTTCAATTTTAATTTCCGTCCATTAAAACTTCCTAGATCTAAGGTTTTAGTCCCGTTTTATGATTCGTTCCAAATTGTTCAATTCAAGCAATTTAACGGTCTATTACCTTCACCATTGTAAGTGTGTGCAAATCAACACTAGAATGTTTTGTTTTGAACAACAATTCCTTTTAAAACTTAGAAATCTTAAGAGAAAATAAGGTGTGTGCAGCAAACAGTTTTTGAGCGAATGGCTCTTTGGAGCGACTGAAAGTTATTATATAGCCCATGCCCTTCGTGTGAGTGGGCTTGGGATAACTGGGCCCTTGGAGCGATTAGGCTCCACTCGTGCGAAAGGGGCTTGCAATTTTCAATTTTTTCAACTTTATACCAATTTTCAGTTTTAGCAACCCACTCGAATAACCAAGTCCGAGTTAATTGTAACAACTCTCACCAAAACTATTATTTCTTATTAATATTTTGTCCAATAGGAAACCCTAATTAAGACCCCCAAGTAATCCTGCACAAACCCTAAAAATTTCAGAACAGTTGGAATCAGGATCAGGGCCCCTAAAACTCAGGGGGGGGGGTATTTCCTAGTTGATATTATCTAAACAATTTTCGATAGAATTCTAATTTTAACGAACGGTCGACTCACCCAAGCTAATGAGACACGTGGCTACCCTATGCTAAAAGTGACCTCTCGCGCCATGTGAGAGCCTCTCGTGACACGCGACAACGCCGTTTTTCCAGTATAAATAGAGGAGTTTGGCACTTGAATTTGGGCGTTGGTTCGACGTTAAAATTCGATTCGTACACTGAGATATCGTCTGGTTACTATAAAAACACACACAATCACGAAATTCTGCCGCGATAACAGGGTAATAACTCGATCACTGCTACGATTTAATGTCCGATCGATAGAAACCAATTCGATGGATGTTTAAGTGCTGCCCAAACTCGGGTTATGCTTTGTCATTCGTCGTAAATTCGATGGATGTTTAAGTATCGCACTTTGTCATTCATTGTGAAGGTTTTGATCTCGTGAGTTGTCGTAAAAGTTGGATTAAAGTTACTAACCTAGTTTTCGTGTGCATTGTTATTTAAATTAGGTTACAAGACTAATCATTAGGCTAAGCGCTGCCCGTTTAAATTTGCAATGTGAGTCATTCTCTTTTTATCAAATTGTTTTCCAAACTCTATTTGTTTCAAAGTTATAATTACAGGGATTAAGTCTTTGTAATCTTCAATTACTGCCGGTATGTGGGGTTTTGTATACATTACTTATTCCCGTCACCATTGGACAATGAGTTAGCCAATGGGTGATCTGACCATAGTCACAGAAATGAGTCGAGTGACAAATACCGATTTGGGGTAATTGGTTGATAGAAACAATGTAATCACCCTTAATACTGTAAGTTATAACATAGTTGTAATTGCAGTGATTAAGTCTTTGCCAATCTTTAAGAAGCAAATGTAAAAACTCTTAATGCTGTGAATTATAACAAATGTGTTTTGTGCAAAAATGAATGAACTCATAGTATTTCTTACTGACCAAATCTTTTTAAAACGCGTTTCAGGTAATTACAGTAGATCGGAATAGGAGTTGGATACGGCACCAACAAGGCTTACTGAAGTGGCTTATTTTATCAAATAAATTAAATTAAATTGAATGTAGTTTTATGTATTCGGGTTTATCCCAAATACTAAAGCTACCTTTGTAAAACATGAGTTTATTCCCATATGTTTAATGAATAAAATCCAGTGTTGCAAAACTCTGATATTTTTCCTAACTCATGGTCCTGATGAACATTTCCGCTACACTACTTTTCAAAATAACCACCGGTACCACTGAACTGGTTCGCGGCTCTCGATTCCGTCCAGGGTGGGGTCGGGGGTCGTGACAGAAGGTGGTATCAGAGCCACTGAGCCAATAGGTGTTGTGATAATAATACCTAAGATTAACCAAAAGAGTTAGGAAATTGCTATTAACTGATAACACACTTGATAGTATTTAGACTTGAACCTAAGAAAAATTACCTTAGCATAAGCTTCGAGATAAGCTAAGTACTTGCATGGTTAAAGCATGATGGGTGATTGGTATGAGGATGATAACTAGAACATTGCAAGTATGGTAAATAAGCGATAACACTTGGTCACTGTTATTTCTTGTTTATTGGTACTACTTGGTTCTGGAATATGATCCGTCATGTGAATACTAATTTCCTTATTATTTGATGAAAGCTCTAATAAAAGGTTCATTGTAAGTCATGAATTGAGAAAGATCTATTTATGGGAAATACAAATTACTTTTCCGGCAAGAGTGGGTATGATGTAGTAGACTCTCCAGCTTGTCCGGATATAATGAGAATACCTCTCCGGCGAGAACCGGGTAAGACGGGGTATATGATATGTCAAACGAGTAACAAGAATTCCCCTAAATAGTATCATGACATGATATCTGACTTGTTTTTTTTAAATAAATCTGTTAAATACATTGACCTTATGAATGGTATGTATATTATAGTATGTGAAATGTGTGATTATATAGATATGTATATCTATAAGGAAATTCAAAAACCATAAGGATTGACAATTTAGCAGAAGCATATGTGTCACTAATAATTATAGATTTCTTTATCCGGAATCTCTGGTATACATCTATAATTCCGATATCAAACATTATTTCGTTTGATCATCTATCTCGTAACTCGTGCGACAATATAAACAATGGGAACCCTTTTAGTTGGGACGCCATCGAAAGTATAAGAATTCCCTATGTGTTACCTTAAATTATTAAAACAGTAGGAAATCTGTAACTAAAAGTCATGCGATGCACAAGACGTCTAAAAACCCACGCTAATGAAGGGTACTTCTACTCTTGTGAAAATAAGAGTAACCACGACTAGGTGCACCTACCAAGACTCTCTTCACCTATAATCCTACTAAGACTACCAGTAACAAAGAAACTGTTACGACAATACACGGGCTGCAAGGGACTAAAGTTGTCCAAACCATTAGTATAGATATTAAGAAAAATGAAGTAATGTATGCTTCAAAATTTAGACGTTTAGATAGTGAGACCCGAGCTTCGAAACACATGATCAAGACATATGCCATGAAATGGAAAGAATGAAAAGAACTGACAGAAAGGAAATTCGGCCTGCTTCGTAAAAAGGAACGAATGGAAATGATGATTCCTAAGGGGATTGCTTAATTAGGTAGAGAGTTGCAAAGCCAACCGGAGAAGTGACCACAAGGAGACAAGACATACCAACCGACCAAGTTCGTCTCTGTGAGGAAAGCCACAAGTTACAGTCATGCCCTTTGGGTTAACAAATGCTCTTGCAGCATTTATGGACATGATGAATAGGATCTATAAACCGTACTTGGATAAATTTGTAATTGTCTTCATCAACGATATACTCATTTATTTCAAAAATCAGGATGAATATTGTGAGCACCTACGAGCATTCTTAACCAGAAACTTTATGCCAAATTCTCGAAGTGTGAATTTTGGCTACAAGAGGTACAATTTTAGGACACATGGTGAATCACGAAGTTATTCACATAGATCCCTCCAAAATAGAAGAAATCACCAAATGGAAGGTCCCACAATCAGCTATGGAAGTTAGAATTTTTCTAGGATTAGCCGGATACTATAGACGGTTTATTAAAGATTTTTCTAAGATAGTTGTACCATTAACTAAGCTAACCTATAAATCCGTTAAGTTTGAATGGGGACCTAGGCAAGAAGAAGCTTTTAAGATTTTAAAGCAAAGATTAACAAACACCCCAATTCTTGCCTTACCAGAAGGAACAGAGGATTTTGAAGTTTACTGTGATGCTTCTAAGCTAGGATTAGGATGTGTGCTGATGCAACGTAAAAAGGTAATTGCGTATGCCTCAAGGCAATTGAAAAAGCACGAGGAAAATTATACGATGCATGACTTAGAATTAGGGTCGATAATTTTTGCCCTTAAGATTTGGAGACACTATCTGTATGGAAGTAAGTTTATAGTCTATACAGATCATAAGAGTTTAAAATACATATTTGGGCAAAAAGAATTAAATATGAGACAAAGAAGATGGATGGAAATTCTAAGTGACTACGACTGTGATATTCAATATCACGAAGGAAAAGCAAACGTAGTTGCAGATGCCTTAAGTCGTAAGTATCACGAAAAGCAAAAGCGAGTTCGTGCTCTTAGATTAAGTTTACAATTAGACTTAATGGAACAATTGAAAAATGTTCAAGCCACAGCAATCAAGGATGATGCTGAAGGAATGAAAGGACGAACAAAGGAATTAGAGCAAGGAGCTGATGGAATTTGGAGATTCCATAAAAGAAGAATTTGGGTACCTAAGCAAGGAGAATTAAGAAATAAGATTTTAGAAGAAGCTCAAAAATCTAGGTATACCATGCACCCGGGAAACAATAAGATGTACCAAGATTTAAGGAATAACTTCTGGTGGATAGGAATGAAAAAGGATATAGCTAGATATCTTTCTAAGTGTCTTACTTGTTCACAAGTTAAGGCAGAACACCAGAAACCTTTAGGTTTACTTCAACAATTAGAAATGCCTGTTTGGAAATGGGAAGAAATAACCATGGATTTTCTTACTAAGTTGCCCAAAACCAGAAAAGGTAATGATGCTATTTGGGTAATTATGGATCGATTAACCAAATCAGCTCATTTTCTACCCATGAAGGAAACCTTTAGCATGTAAAGGTTAGCAAAATTGTACGTAGACGAAGTAGTATCCTTACATGGAGTCCCGCTCTCCATTGTATCGGATATGAATAGTCGTTTCACTTCACGTTTCTGGACAAGTTTCCAAGATGCCATGGGAACGCGATTAAATTTAAGTACAGCTTACCATCCTCATACAGATGGACAAAGTGATGGGACGATCCAAACCTTGGAAAACATGCTCAGGGCATGTGTAATAGGTTTTGGTGGAAACTGGGATGACCACCTACCCTTAATTGAATTCTCCTATAACAATAGTTACCATGCAAGCATTGAAGTTGCCCCATTTGAAGCACTGTATGGATGAAAGTGCAGAACTCCAGTTATTGGGCAGAAATAGGAGAAAGCCAATTATCAGGTCCCGAAATTATACAAGAAACTACCAACAAGATCACTCAAATCAAGGAAAGACTGAAAACGGTTCGAGATCGCCAGAAAAGTTATGAAGACAATAGATGTAAGCCGCTAGAATTTCAAGTTGGAAACAAGGTACTCTTAAAAGTTTCTCCTTGGAAAGAAGTAGTGCGGTTCGGAAAGAAGGGAAAGCTAAGTCTAAGGTACATAGGACCATTCCCAATAATCCAGCGAATAGGACCAGTTACCTATCGCCTACAACTACCAGAAGAGCTAGCCGGGGTACATGACGTATTTCATGTATCCAATCTCAAGAAATGTCTATCTAACGAATCCCTAGTAGTACCTCTTCAAGATATAGAGGTCAATGAAAAATTAAGATTTGTTGAGAAGCCACTGTAAATAGAAGATATAAAGGTCAAGTTTCTCAAGCACAAACGACTAGTGCTGGTCAAAGTCAAGTGGGATTCAAAGAGAGGACCTGAGTATACTTGGGAGCTGGAATCAGAGATGAATCGAAAATATCCCTACTTGTTCCAGTAAATCTCGAGGACGAGATTTTTATTAAGGTGGGGAGGATGTAACAACTCTCACCAAAACTATTATTTCTTATTAATATTTTGTCCAATAGGAAACCCTAATTGAGACCCCCATGTAATCCTGCACAAACCCTAAAAATTTCAGAACAGTTGGAATCAGGATCAGGGCCCCTAAAACTCAGGGGGGGGGGGTATTTCCTAGTTGATATTATCTAAACAGTTTTCGATAGAATTCGAATTTTAACGAACGGTCGACTCACCCAAGCTAATGAGACACGTTGCTACCCTATGCTAAAAGTGACCTCTCACGCCACGCGAGAGCCTCTCGTGACACGCGACAACGCCGTTTTTCCAGTATAAATAGAGGAGTTTGGCACTTGAATTTGGGCGTTGGTTCGACGTTAAAATTCGATTCGTACACCGAGATATCGTCCGATTACTATAAAAATACACACAATCACAAAATTCTGCCGCGATAACAGGGTAATAACTGGATCACTGCTACGATTTAATGTCCGATCGATAGAAACCAATCTGATGGATGTTTAAGTGCTGCCCAAACTCGGGTTATGCTTTGTCATTCGTCGTAAATTCGATGGATGTTTAAGTATCGCACTTTGTCATTCATTGTGAAGGTTTTTGTCACGACCCCCGACCCCACCCTGGACGGAATCGGGAGCCGCGAACCAATTTAGTGGTACCGGTGGTTATTTAGAAAATTAGTGCAGCGGAAATTTCATCAGGGTCGTGAGTTAGGAAAAATATCAGAGTTTAGAAAACACCAGATTTATTTATTAAATAGATGGGATAAAACCATGTTTTGAAAGGTGATCGTGAGAAATGATTCAATGAAGTCGAAGACCAAACAAGCATGTTATGGTTCAAGAGAATTGAAGTGCTTGTTGGGATTATTTCGAAGATGATGGCTTCAATTCATCATATGGGACTTTGAATTGAATACATAATGCGAGGAAGTTCAAACAATGGAATTTGGTTTAACGAGTTCATATATCAATAAGAAAGTTCTGACATGGTCACAAGAAAAACCATGTATACCATTCAAAAGAAAATCGAGTTTTTCAAGAAATTCATCGATTCGATATCAAAGAGTCATCGTTTTTTAATAATGGGGTTTACAATGCAAAGATCAAGTATAGCGGAACGATATTTGAGTTTTAATAAAACAACAAATTGGAATGAAGCCCTCCAATGGTCTTCATAATTCAAACTAACCACATGCGCAACAAACAGTGCATGTGTAACGTGTGGATTTACCAAGAAATGAAACAACCAAATAAATATTTGTGATTATGAAAGAAATCCTCATGATGACCATTAGGAGAGTAGAAATGTAAAACTCTATTCACTATGTGCAGAGGTCTGAATTTTAACAAATGGAATTTAAGAATTTTATCTGGAATTTTGTGTGATAACCGTTGTTAAGTGACATTACCAGGGAATGTCGAATAAAATGAAATAGGGGAATTGTAAAGGTATGTGACTTCTTTTGCAGTGCCAATAATTATGACTTTGATTAGACTGTGCACCGATGGTTGTGAAATCTTGTTCCAACGTACCTTAGCGAGATTCATGTCGTTTGTAGGATCATGTGGCAAAGTGCTGCTTTTTGATTAGTAGTTCTTCTACTGACGGGATTAGCATTGGTGTCGTCGTGCCCAATCATATTTTATAAAGGTCTTGCCTTGGAAGTCGTGTGTGATATACTTCGACGTCTGTGGACGTATAATTTAAGTTTCATGTGTTTTCTTGTGCACTAGCACAACTTTACATGCTTCTTACTTGCGTTAATAGTCTATGGTAACGCATTGGAAATTCTTATACTTTTGATGGCGTCCCAACTTAAAGGGTTTCCATTGTTTATATTGTCGCACGAGTTACGAGGTAGATGATCAAACGAAATAATGTTTGATATCGGAATTATAGATATATGCAAGAGATTCCTGATAAAGAAATCTAGAATTATTATTGACACTTATGTTCGTGATTTATTTTAAATTGTCAATCGTTATGGCTTTTGGAATTCCTTATAGATATACATATCTATATAATCATACATATTATTCATAAGGTCAATGTATTTAACAGATTCATATTTCCAAAAACAAGTAAGATATCTGGTCATGATACTATTTAGGGAAATCTTGTCACTTGTTTGACATATTATATACCCCGTCTTATCCGGTTCTCGCCGGAGAGGTAACCCCATTATATCCGGACAAGCTGGAGAGTCTGCTACACCATACCCAGTTTTGCCAGAGAAGAAATTTATATTTCCCATAAATAGATCTTTCTTAAATCATGATTTGGAAAGTGCATTATGACTTTCAACAAAGACTAAGCAAATTAGTATTCACATGACGGATCATATTCTAGAACAAAGTAGTACCAATAAATAAGAAATAACAGTGGTCAAGTGTTATTGCTTATTTATTATACTTGCAACGTTCTAGTTATTATCCTTACGGCATATCAAAACCCATTACACTTTATTTACACAAGTATTTAGCTTATCTCGAAGCTTATACTAAGGCATCTTTTCTTAAGTTCAAGTCTAAATGCTATCATGTGTGCTACCAGTTAATAGCAATTTCCTAACTCTTTTATTTAAGCTTAGGTATTATTATCACAACACCTATTGGCTTAAATCAGTGGCTCTGATACCACCTTCTGTCACGACCCCCGACCCCACCCTGGACGGAATCGGGAGCCGCGAACCAGTTCAGTCGTACCGGTGGTTATTTAGAAAAGTAGTGCAGCGGAAATTTCATCAGGACCGTGAGTTAGGAAAAATATAAGAGTTTAGAAAACACCGGATTTTATTTATTAAATAGATGGGATAAAACCATGTTTTGAAAGGTAGCTTTAATATGGGATAAACCCGAATACATAAAACAACTTTTCTTAATTTAATTTAATTGATAAATCAAGCCACTTCTGTAAGCCTTTTGGTGCCGTATCCAACTCTTATTCCAATCTACTGTAATTACCTGAAACACGTTTTAAAAACATTTGGTCAGCAGGAAATACTGGTGAGTTCATTCAGGTTTTATAAAATGACACCTTAGTTATGAATTACAGCATAAGAGCGATTACAATGGCTTCTATCTTATTTTTATCTGGCGCCGTGTCACCTCCTGGTGACGATGGTCATACCACTATTGGGTCCTTTCACCCAAGTAGTGATGATTATCACTGTTAGGATTTATTAGCCTAACCGTTAGAAATTAGTAATGTGCACAATACCCCACTAGCAGTGATTTAAGATAACCACGACTTAATCCCTGTAATTATAACTTTTGAAAAATGATTGGAGTATTGTAAAACATTGTTGATAAAAGAGAATGACTCACCTTATAAGCATGCAGTATTGATTTAACAAGCTTCTTGATTCTACTCCTTCTGATAATTAAGCATATACTTTATTGTTTTGAACCTTCTGATGATTAAGCATCCATTTTGATTGTAAGAGTATGGTGTAGAGTTTCGGGTAGTTAAACATTTAGTTTAACAGAGTGGAATACGTATTAGTGTAAAACCACATCAAACCTAACGATGGTCACGAGATCCGAACCTTAACGAAATTCACAAAGTATAGCACTTTGGCATCCGTTTCACGAAATTCACAAAGTATAGTACTTTGGTATCCGTTTAACGAAATTCACAAAGTATAGCACTTTGGCATCCGTTTCACGAAATTCACCAAGTATAGCACTTTGGCATCCGTTAGTTGGTTCATGAATCGATCGGACAGAACATCGCATCGGTGATTATTGGTTAGAACACCAACGTATAGATAGAAGAAGAAAAGAAATGAGCAAGGAAAATGAATTCCTAGGCTTCCTATTTATAGGTAAGAAGTATGAAATTTCTAGGAAGTTTCCTATAGCTTTTCTCGGAAGTTACCTATACATTTTCTAGGAAGCTTCCTACTCACATATATATCTTCTTACACCTTTCTAGCACCTTCCTTTGATATTATCTATTTCATATATATATATATATATATATATATATATATATATATATATATATATATATATATATATATATATATATATATATATATATATATATATATATATATATGTCACACCCTGTCTTTTGCGGAAGCGTATGATGTGTGACTAGTTTGTTATCATTGCATTCAATCATAATAGACAACTACATGATCAAAACGATGTTCATCCATTCATGAAAATCTGAGTATTACAAATACTCGTTATTTAAGTTTTAAAACACAACCTTCGTCCAGGTTACAATTCAACAAAAGTGGATGACATCTAAACTTGAAGTCTACTTCTAGCTATGACACTTGCGCCCAAGATCCATCCTGTCACCTGAAATACATGTAATTTTGGAAAACATCAACATAAAGTTGAGCGAGTTCATGCGTTTTTGTATTTCACGTTTGTATACTTTGTATGAAAACATAGTATGTGTCATGTATAATTCAAGTTTTTCTTGAGTACCCCACGTACTCAAGTATAATTCCCGTTTTCTTGAGTACCCCACGTACTCAAGTATCATTCAAGTTATCTTGAGTACCCCACGTACTTCAAGTATAAATCAGTTTTCTTGAGTACCCCACGTATTAAATGATTGTTTATACGAGGACATTAAGGCACGTGAGGACAAAAGGAGCATTAGTATATTCTCCTTCAAGGCATGTCAGGACATAGGAAGCATTAGTATTGGCTCCTTTAACTGTGTCGATTACCCTCGACTGTGTCGATTAACCTCGACTGTGTCAATTTCCTTTGACTGTGTCGATTACCCTCGACTGTGTCAATTAACCTCGACTGTGTCAATTTCCCTCGACTGGGACACCGAAGCACTCATGAGGTCACATAAGGACCATGAGTGGGGCTCGGCCGTACCGGTTAGATCTAACCCTCGTCCCTAATGAAGTATTAATGGCATCTCAATATCTGGATTAAGCTCACATGATCTAGTATTTTCTACGCATTTCTTATAGCTCATCATATTGCACTCACCACGAGTGCTTCTCGTATTCTTTTGTATTCTCAAATCATATTGCACTCGGTACTCGTTCTCACCAAGAGTGCTTCTCGTATTTTTTTACCATTTGTAAATATTGTAATATGTGTAACATGTATTTCACCCTCGAGAGTTATAAAACCAAAAACAGTTAAAGAAAAGGGGGAGCATGAACTCACAACTTTGCATTCCTGCGTCGTAAACTTCACCGGATTTGCTTATCTAGCGTCGTGACCTATACGTGTTTTCTTAACGTTAGTCACTAGACTTGTATCGCACAAGTACAGTCACTATCTCTTGTGTACATATTCTTGTGTTAAAAATAACTTATATTTCTAACTAAGTGTCTTACTTATATTATTTTCTCGAAAATAATTATAAGTTTCTTGTATTATGCGCTTTGCACCCGAATTATGTATTTTGTCTAAGTACGTTGTATGTGTATTTTTGTATTTTCACTTCTTAAGAGTACTTAGTGTATTTTCAAGTCCTAATACACTATCATGCATACTACATACTACACACACTTAGCACAAAATTTTGGTGATCAAATATTATATATTTTTCCTCGGATAACATACTTATATCTTTTCAGTTTTAATATACAAAACTGGGCTGTATTCGGACATTTTAATAAAATAGTTAACTTATTCCAAAAATTCCCAAATTTTTACAGAACGTCTTAAACGATCCAAAAATTATTGTGTAAAAATATCAGGGTCCAGTTCATTACCAATATTTTATAATAATTTATTTTCCGGACTGCAATCAGATTTGTCGCTTTCTGATTGCAGTTTACGAAATAATTCATTAAAAATTCATGGTGAGTCCGATTTACGAAATTCCAGTGGGAGAATTACAAATACATCAGTGGTCAACTATGGTATAAATTTCGTGATCAGACTCCACACAGAATACAAGTTATGACAGAAAACAGGACGCACATTTTCAGCAGCAAAAATGCAGCTCTAGCTGCTGTTACGAAAAGACACTTTAAAAATAGTAAACGGAGTCCAAAAATTATGATTCCGGTGTCATTAGACCGTATTTTATAATAACACATTATAGACTTGAGAAAATACGTTTTTCGTTAAGTTACGGTATGGTTACAGCCAGTTAAAGGCGGCTGGAAATGCAGATCAGCAAGCTGTTTTCAGTCTTTTAACTTTATAAAGTGTGTTCGATTGATTCCGTTAACATGTTTAGCGATCACAATAATAGTTACAGCAGATTA
This sequence comes from Helianthus tuberosus, assembly GCA_030545235.1. Lineage (NCBI taxonomy): Eukaryota > Viridiplantae > Streptophyta > Magnoliopsida > Asterales > Asteraceae > Helianthus > Helianthus tuberosus. The sequence continues at coordinate 106,600,952 of CM060357.1, read as the reverse complement.
GCACTTATACATGTCAGATTTATCATGCATTAACATATTTCATCATCATTTTTAACACTACTTTACCATATGTTAGATGATGTTCAAGACTTGTTTAAATCTTTTAGACTTTCTATCTTTTTGATCTATAAACATCATTAACCACTTAAATAACAAGTAAAATATAAGGATCTAAGTGCTTACCACTAGCACAAGGCTAGGGGAGTTCGAGTGTAGAAAAGTGGTGGATAAAAGAAATTTAGAGAGGTTCTTGAGCTTCCGAGTGCACCGGGTCTTCTTGTATGTCACATTGCACACTTGTATGTATGTAAAATGGCTAGACAAGATTTGAATGGTGGGTGGATGATGGTGATGTGTGGCTGCCGAATGCAAGGGGAGAAGGAGAGAGTTTGTTTGGTTGAGGGTGGTGGATGAAATGAGATGTCTAACTCTCATGCAACTTTATAAACCAAGTCTCCTCATTATCCTCCATGTAATGTGTATGTTAGATATCCAACAATAACAATAAAATAATCAAGAAATTGTGGGGTGTGTCCCCTCTTTCTACAACCGGTTGGGGGGGGGGGGGTAGGTCTAGTTGGATTTCAATTGTAAGGTTACTAGTTTAGTTAGGGTCAAGTGTTCTAGTTAGTGTGTTATGGTGTGTGATGAAATATATAGTGTGTTAGGGTGTTCGGGGACCCTAACTAGCTTAGAAAAATAAAAACATTGCTTCTAGCAATATTTTGGTGTTCCGGGTAATGTCCGGTTGTTCGGTTAAATACCGATTCGTTTAAGTGCTTAATTGCACCGTTTAGTGTCTTTCAAATATCTTTTGTGACACTTTCAATTCCTGACACTTAGGGAAGTATTCTGGATGATAAATCATCATTTCTGCATAATATTACAGTGTCATATTGCTGATTATAGCTGAATTTAAATAAATTATGCGCTTAAAGTGCGATTCTGGTGCTATTTAGTGCGTAATTTAGCTTCCGGAATGCCTATATTAAAACCCTTGTATGTACTCTTGGGTTTTAATGCATTCTTGACGTTGGACCTACACCTAGGCTCCAATTCTAATGTCTGATTGCTTTCTGCAGTTCTGTTGACACGATGTGTCTTACCGGTGAGTTTACTAATATTTTTTTGACGCAACGCTATCATAAGGTAATTCTTGTAGCATATATCATGCATGAATTCACTTGTATGGAATTCAGAAATTTATTTGTCTGGTAAACCAGATCATGCACAGTCATTTAAGCACAAATTACTGTTCATTTCGTGTACGGAATGTACGGAAAAGTGACGGTTGTCACAGTCTCCCCCCGTTAAAAGAATTTCGTCCCGAAATTCGAGCGATGCCATCGGTCGCAGGGGAGTTGTGAAACCAATATGGTCACTTAGATTCATGATTTGTCTTTATGTTCCCATGAAATCTCTGGGTCATGTCATGAATTCTATCGTACTCAAGAAAGTCGATCATGACTTTTCTGTGTCTTGTGGACTCTTGGTCCGTAACCTCAACAGGTTTCTATAGTATTGCGGACTCTTGGTCCAAAACCTCAACAGGTTTCTATAGTATTGTGGACTCTTGGTCCAAAAACTCAGCAGGTTTCTATAGTATTGTGGACTCTTGGTCCAAAACCCCAACAGATTTCTATAGTATTATGGACTCTTGGTCCAAAACCTCAACGGGTCTCTATAGTAATTCTTGTCGTTTGTCATTGACGTGAATCTTATTTGTGGGAGCAACGACTACTCCTTGAGTCAGACTCCTCTACAGACTAGACACATGAATGTGTCGCGATCACTACTGATCTTTTTCTGGGAGCTTTATCTTGTGAACAATGGTTCTGATCCCTACACTGGGGATTCAACCTTTTCGTTTTCCAAATCACACTACGCCTTCTCTAGGCGAGGCTCTCATTTAAGCCATAATTTTCGTCTCGAATCCTTACGATTTCTGCCGCTCATCGGCGCAATCTTTCTGTATTCTGCGGGCTATCCTGATATGATCACATATCTGAACGATCTTGCCTCTAGTTTTCCTTGGCCATCCTGGGCCAGTTGATTGTTTATTTCTGGTCTCCGTTTAACATGACGGGAATTGACTCATTATGTTCCGTCTAAAGCTTTACAAGAAGCGGTTTAGACGGCGGTGTGATAAATACTGTTGTAGGAAGGCTCCACTAAGGGCAAGTGAGTGTTCCGACTTTTCATTAAAGTTTATCACCCAAGCACGTATTGTGTTCATACAGTCCGCATCGTTCAGCAACTCAGTTCATATTCGAGTTCTTACGATCATCGGTGTGCTGCAACCCTTGTGTTCAGTAAAGGTCGTGCAGCGTTTTCCGTTAGGTAGTGACGTTAAGTTTGCGGTGTGCAATCACTGTATCTCGCTCAAGGTTTCTTCTCATGATTCCTTGATCAATGTGCCGCGTATGCAATGTTGTGGTCTCGTTGCATCGACGTACAATCGAGGCTTTGTCGAGAAGCGTCACTTAATTGCAATTCTAGCTCCTTAGCTCTGGGTTGCAGGGTTAGCATGAATCTCGTTCTTATGCACCATCTATCTAAAAGTTCTCATTTCGCGAATTCGAAATACGCTTTTCGTCATCTCAGCACATAGTTGTTCTTCCCCTAGGGGTTGCAAGTTAAATTGCAGCAGTTGCTTACGACCTTCCTTGATCGTTGGCCATATAAGCATGTAGTCAATAAGTATGATCGTAATTTATCCGGGCATGGCTTACACGTTCGATTCATGAGGTCCGTGAATATTGTCGATGCATGTGTTAAGCCAAATGGTACGACAAGGAACTCGTAATGCTTGAAGCGAGTCCTAAAGGTCGTTTTAAGGATATTTCCTCTTGTATTCACAGTGGAGGACATCTTGTCCTCAAGTTGATCTTTGAGTGGTAACTGGAACCTTACGATTGGCTCATTTGTGTCATCAGTCCTTGGCAAAGGATTCTGATTCTCAATTTTCTGAAGTTTATGTAAAGTGGAGACTACCAACTTTCTCCTTGTCTCCTTAACTAAGGATGTCATGTCTTTAATTTCCGTCTGTCTATCAGCTCTGGCAGTTACCTCGGAGGCTCATGCTTCGCAGACGAAGCTAGTCGGTAAGGCGTCATTCGGCACTGGTACCGCTCCTGGCACGAGGGTTATCCCAAGCTTCTCTCGGTGCTGTGGAGGTATTCCCGGCAAGTCTTCCAAAAAGGCTACTGGAACTTCTTCCATAACGGGGATGTTCTCAGACCCTATACTTGGATATCCAATCCATGCTGACTATTGTATTATGACTTCGCAAGTCAATGGTAACAAAAGGTTCCGACCTTCTGAGTCCCTAAATGCAATCCTCAATTTCTTCGACTGTTTAAACTAGCCTTCTATATGCCCATTTCTAGAGAATACGGGACGTCTAATTTATTTGAACTAGGTCAGGCAGTTTCTCAAGTTCTAAGCATGGAAGGTAAAAGTTGATGCCAGTATTAATTAAGAGTAGATGCATAGGGTTGGTTAATAGGGGACGTACCCGTACCCGCATCTGGATCCTGGCGTGCTTCACGAGTTTCGATCGTGAAAACCCTTCCTTGCTTGCTTCTTCCTAGGGCAATCTTTCCTAGTGTGCCCTGCTTCACCACATTTGTAGCAGCCTGGTATTCTCTTATTCCTTCCATCTAGGTCCTTCGCCCAACAGGCGTCCTTGTTGTGCCCTTCTTTTCCACACTTTCCACACTTAGGCCTCAGACATCGACCTTCATGGTGAAAATTGCATTCCCCACACCTCGGCTTAGTCCCCGAGTAAATTTTTCCGCCGGCCTTAATAGTGGCTCCATCAGTTTTCCTGTCATGCGGCGGTTTCACCTTCTTTCTTTTGTTTGCTTTAGAGCTTCCATAGCCGACTTGTGTGCCCACCTTTAGGTTCGAAGACTTCCTCTTCTTATTGCCTGATGACTCCACATGAGTCTCTTTCTTGTTATCCTCAGGTTCCGAAAATTTTCCCGCACGTAGAGCTTCTTCAGTAAGCGTAACGCTTAAATCGATAGCCTCTGCGATGGTTGGAGGCCTTGAGGTAGTAACCAAGCTCCTAATTTGAGGTGCAAGTCCCCAAATAAATCGTTCAATCCTTTTGAATTCCGGCTTGACTAAGTCAGGGACGACCCTAGATAAGTCGTGAAATCGCTGGACGTATTCAGGAATCTTCGGTCCATCCATTTTCAAATTCCAGAACTCCACCTCAAGCTTCTGGATTTTAGCTCTAGAGCAGTATTTCTTTTCCATCATCTCCTTGAGCTCGTCCCAGCTTAGTGCATAAGCAGCATCTGCACCAAGGGTTTGAACCTGAAGGTTCCACCAGGAGAGTGCGCCCTCTACGAATAACCCTGAGATATAGGTAACACTCTGTTGGGGTGAACAGTTACTCATTCTTAGAACTGATTCAGTCTTTTCTGTCCAACGAACAAATGCAACGGCACCTCCTGTGCCATCAAAATTTAATGGCTTGCAGTCCAGGAATTGTTTATAGGTGCAGCCAGTTGGAGGGTTATTTCCGGTAGTGCCACCGCTGTGCTCAGGGCGGAGGGCTTCATGTCGTGCAATTGCCTGTGCAATACATTCTTGAAGCTCAGCTTCTGTCCTTGGCAACGTACCGGTGTTTGTGTCTCGTCTGGACGTCATTCCTTTTCTGTACAAAGGTATGAAGTAGGTTAGAAAATATTCCATAATTGTCTATGAGGTACATAGCACCATAAGCCACCATGTAATCCCCCCATTTCACATGTATATATAATCAATGTATGAGCGAGGAAACAGTTACTGAGCCCTCACATAGGCTTGCCAACTCGGCTTATTGTTTGAAATAAAATGAGCTCGAGGCTACATCGTCTCGGTCATTCAAGTTTTAGTTATTTCCTGCTACATTGGTTTTTTCTTAGGTCTTTGGCTTTACTGGTGCGTATATTTTCCCTTAGATGGGGTTGTCCGTGTCGAGGTGGTAGAGAGTGTATCGTCACTGATCCTTCCTGAATGTCATTCCACCTCTCTTGCTTAAATATCTTTTTCTCAAACGTCTGGTATGCAGGTAGAAGTGTCAGTCACGAAGTAGGCTAAGACAGGCTTCGTACTTTCTAACGTGCTAAAGCACTGATCTATGTGTTGTTCTACCAGATGAAGGTGAGGACACCTATAGATTAATTTTGTATGGTTTTCATTAGCTTGACCCGCAGAGTCCACCAGGATTTCTGTGCACTACAAGTCGTTATTACGTGGGCCCCCGTAATAATAAATTGTCTTGCACAGTTACCCCAAAATTTCTCTCGTCCAAGCAGATGATCAATCAAGGAGGGGACACTACTGTCCTTATACCTCTTGTCATGGAAAGGACCTTTGCGATGGTCTACGCGCTAACATTCGTTATCGTTACGCGCGTATAGGCACGATGATTAGATGGAATAGGAATAGAGAGAATTCCTAGTTGTTGGAGGGGCACCTTCGAGATGAATACTTCATCTTCCTTTTCTGGTCAAGTATGTCGTCAATCTCGCTTCACATAAGCCGCAGGGATCTCGTCCCGTTGATTGAGAATTCGTTCAAGGTTGCCGCCTCTGCCTCGTCATCATCGCCGTAGTCTGGCATCTTCGCGTTCGAGGGGGAAGAGCAGCCATCTCCTACGGAAGCAAGCTCAGCATTTTGTTTGGTAATCACTCCCAGCCATGAGCTTTGCAAAGGACGCGAGGTCGGTAGCTTCATCGTGCGAGTCACGTACAGTAATAGGAGTCGGAGTCGGAGTCGAACGTATCTTATTCACGTCAATAATCATTCCGTACACTTATTTGTATGTATGTATATCAATAACAAACATGCTACTTAGCATAAACAAGCAATTTAATGCATTATATCACGTATAACTCTCGTTTTTTTTGGGGGGGGGGTCATTTTGTTTTTGGCAAGTCTAACTCGTGTAGACTATGTCTTAATTGGCACCTTATCTTAAAGGTATTCCTCACTAATGTCCTTGCCTTGTCTCTTTTTTGAAAAATGTTTGACTCGTGGATCTTGGCGCTTACGTGAATGCAATGAAAACCCTGTTCGTAAAATGTTTTCGTGAGAGAACTCTAGTGATTGTAGTCCAGACTCGAGAAAGAATCCTAGTTCACTACAATCGAAGCTCTGATACTAAACTGTTACACCCTGTCTTTTGCGGAAGCGTATGATGTGTGACTAGTTTGTTATCATTGCATTCAATCATAATAGACAACTACATGATCAAAACGATGTTCATCCATTCATGAAAATCTGAGTATTACAAATACTCGTTATTTAAGTTTTAAAACACAACCTTCGTCTAGGTTACAATTCAACAAAAGTGGATGCCATCTAAACTTGAAGTCTACTTCTAGCTATGACACTTGCGCCCAAGATCCATCCTGTCACCTGAAATACATGTAATTTTGGAAAACATCAACATAAAGTTGAGCGAGTTCATGCGTTTTTGTATTTCACGTTTGTATACTTTGTATGAAAACATAGTATGTGTCATGTATAATTCAAGTTTTTCTTGAGTACCCCACGTACTCAAGTATAATACCCGTTTTCTTGAGTACCCCACGTACTCAAGTATCATTCAAGTTATCTTGAGTACCCCACGTACTTCAAGTATAAATCAGTTTTCTTGAGTACCCCACGTATTAAATGATTGTTTATACAAGGACATTAAGGCACGTGAGGACATAAGGAGCATTAGTATATTCTCCTTCAAGGCATGTGAGGACATAGGAAGCATTAGTATTGGCTCCTTTAACTGTGTCGATTACCCTCGACTGTGTCGATTAACCTCGACTGTGTCCATTTCCCTTGACTGTGTCGATTACCCTCGACTGTGTCGATTAACCTCGACTGTGTCCATTTCCCTCGACTGGGACACCGAAGCACTCATGAGGTCACATAAGGACCATGAGTGGGGCTCGGCCGTACCCGTTAGATCTAACCCTCGTCCCTAATTAAGTATTAATGGCATCTCAATATCTAGATTAAGCTCACATGATCTAGTATTTTCTAGGCATTTCTTATAGCTCATCATATTGCACTCACCACAAGTGCTTCTCGTATTCTTTTGTATTCTCAAATCATATTGCACTCGGTACTCGTTCTCACCAAGAGTGCTTCTCGTATTTTTTTTTACCATTTGTAAAAATTGTAATATGTGTAACATGTATTTCACCCCCGAGAGTTATAAAACCAAAAACTGTTAAAGAAAAGGGGGAGCATGAACTCACAACTTTGCGTTCCTACGTCGTAAACTTCACCGGATTTGCTTATCTAGCGTCGTGACTTATACGTGTTTTCTTAACGTTAGTCACTAGACTTGTATCGCACAAGTACAGTCACTATCTCTTGTGTACGTATTCTTGTGTTAAAAATAACTTATATTTCTAACTAAGTGTCTTACTTATATTATTTTCTCAAAAATAATTACAAGTTTCTTGTATTATGCGCTTTGCACCAGAATTATGTATTTTGTCTAAGTACGTTGTATGTGTATTTTTGTATTTTCACTTCTTAAGAGTACTTAGTGTATTTTCATGTCCTAATACACTATCATGCATACTACATACTACACACACTTAGCACAAAATTTTGGTGATCAAATATTATATATTTTTCCTCGGATAACATACTTATATCTCTTCAGTTTTAATATACAAAACTGGGCTGTTTTCGGACAGTTTAATAAAATAGTTAACTTATTCCAAAAATTCCCAAATTTTTACAGAACGTCTTAAACAATCCAAAAATTATTGTGTAAAAATATTGGGGTCCAGTTCATTACCAATATTTTATAAGAATTTATTTTCCGGACTGCAATCAGATTTGTCGCTTTCTGATTGCAGTTTACGAAATAATTCATTAAAAATTCATCGTGAGTCCGATTTACGAAATTCCAGTGGGAGAATTACAAATATATTAGTGGTCAACTATGGTATAAATTTCGTGATCAGAATCCACACAAAATACAAGTTATGACAGAAAACAGGACGCACATTTTCAGCAGCAAAAATGCAGCTCTAGCTGCTGTTACGAAAAGACACTTTAAAAATAGCAAACGGAGTCCAAATATTATGATTCCGGTGTCATTAGAACCGTATTTTATAATAACACATTATAGACTTGATAAAATACATTTTTCGTTAAGTTACGGTATGGTTACAGCCAGTTAAAGACGGCTGGAAATGCAGACCAGCAAGCTGTTTTCAGTCTTTTAACCTTATAAAGTGTGTTCGATTGATTCCGTTAACATGTTTAGCGATCACAATAATACTTACAGCAGATTAGCACTTATACATGTCAGATTTATCATGCATTAACATATTTCATCATCATTTTTAACACTACTTTACCATATGTTAGATGGTGTTCAAGACTTGTTTAAATCTTTTAGACTTTCTATCTTTTTGATCTATAAACATCAATAACCACTTAAATAACAAGTAAAATATAAGGATCTAAGTGCTTACCACTAGCACAAGGCTAGGGGAGTTCGAGTGTAGAAAAGTGGTGGATAAAAGAAATTTAGAGAGGTTCTTGAGCTTCCGAGTGCACCGGGTCTTCTTGTATGTCACATTGCACACTTGTATGTATGTAAAATGGCTAGACATGAGTTGAATGGTGGGTGGATGATGGTGATGTGTGGCTGCCGAATGCAAGGGGAGAAGGAGAGAGTTTGTTTGGTTGAGGGTGTTGGATAAAATGAGATGTCTAACTCTCATGCAACTTTATAAACCAAGTCTCCTCATTATCCTCCATGTAATGTGTATGTTAGATATCCAACAATAACAATAAAATAATCAAGAAATTGTGGGGTGTGTCCCCTCTTTCTACAACCGGTTGGGGGGGGGGGGTAGGTCTAGTTGGATTTCAATTGTAAGGTTACTAGTTTAGTTAGGGTCAAGTGTTCTAGTTAGTGTGTTATGGTGTGTGATGAAATATATAGTGTGTTAGGGTGTTCGGGGACCCTAACTAGCTTAGAAAAATAAAAACCTTGCTTCTAGCAATATTTTGGTGTTCCGGGTAATGTCCGGTTGTTCGGTTAAATACCGATTCGTTTAAGTGCTTAATTGCACCGTTTAGTGTCTTTCAAATATCTTTTGTGACACTTTCAATTCCCGACACTTAGGGAAGTATTCTGGATGATAAATCATCATTTCTACATAATATTACAGTGTCATATTGCTGATTATAGCTGAATTTAAATAAATTATGCGCTTAAAGTGCGTTTCGGGTGCTATTTAGTGCGTAATTTAGCTTCCGGAATGCCTATATTAAAACCCTTGTATGTACTCTTGGGTTTTAATGCATTCTTGACGTTGGACCTACACCTAGGCTCCAATTCTAATGTCTGACTGCTTTCTGCAGTTCTGTTGACACGATGTGTCTTACCAGTGAGTTTACTAATATTTTTTGACGCAACGCTATCATAAGGTAATTCTTGTAGCATTTATCATGCATGAATTCACTTGTATGGAATTCAGAAATTTATTTGTCTGGTAAACCAGATCATGCACAGTCATTTAAGCACAAATTACTGTTCATTTCGTGTACGGAATGTACGGAAAAGTGACGGTTGTCACAATATATATTTATTTTCATGTATATCTATTTAGGTGTTTAATTTACTTAATTAATCTTACTTTACTTAATTAACCTTGCTTAGCTTAATTAATCTCGCTTAGCTTAATTAATCTTGCTTAGCTTAATTAATCTCGCTTAACTTAATTAATCTTAACTGATTAATCTTACTTAGCTGATTAAGTTTAACTTATCTATTAAGGTTTCTTAACCGTTAAGTTTTACTGACTAATAAGTTTACTTAATTACTAATTATTCTATTTGAGCATCTCCCTGGTTACGAGTACTAATTTCTAGCTACAATGGAACTCGTATTAGTGTATTACTCAATTCAACTTTAACGATAATCACGAGATCAAAACTCACAACGAATGACAAAGTATAGCCAAATATTGGCAGCACTTAAACATCCGTTGGATTGGTTTTAATCGATCGGATAAAGTATCGTACCAGTGATTAGAGTTATTACCCTAATACGGACAGAGTTTCGGGATTTAGAAGGTATAATCTCGAGCTACTATTTACTATAATAAAAACTGAAGGAAAGAAAAGAATTGAGCAGTTTGAAACGTAGTAGTGATCAAGTTAATACCCTGGATTCGTAGCAGCGTCTTGATACCTTAAAACTTCGAATTTAGGCAGTATACTTCGTTTTTGACTGAAATTTTCGACACAGATGAACTGCTCATGCACCAGCAATTTATAGCAAACTTTTAGGTTTTACGCGGCCCGCGTAAACCCACACCTGATTCTTACGCGGCCCGCGAGAGCCCGCTAGGGTTGGTGTGTCACGAGTAGGGTCGCCACGTGTGCGACATGTGGCCTGGAAAGCTTATCCGGTCAACTTTAAGTTGACGCGGCCCGCGTAAACTCCTCTTATGGTTTACGCAGCCTGCCTGAAACCTAATTTTCTTGATTTCTTGGTTTTTCTATGAACATTAGGGTTTCAGGTGTCCAGTTTTTCATTTACGGAGCGTTTTAGGACATTTACGCAGGTCCTTACAGTTTTGATCTCGTGAGTTGTCGTAAAAGTTGGATTAAAGTTACTAACCTAGTTTTCGTGTGCATTGTTATTTAAATTAGGTTACAAGACTAATCATTAGACTAAGCGCTGCCCGTTTAAATTTGCAATGTGAGTAATTCTCTTTTTATCAAATTGTTTTCCAAACTCTATTTGTTTCAAAGTTATAATTACAGGGATTAAGTCTTTGTAATCTTCAATTATTGCCGGTTTGTGGGGTTTTGTATACATTACTTATTCCCGTCACCATTGGACAACGAGTTAGCCAATGGGTGATCTGACCATAGTCACAGAAATGAGTCAAGTGACAAATACCGATTTGGGGTAATTGGTTGATAGAAACAATGTAATCACCCTTAATACTGTAAGTTATAACATAGTTGTAATTGATGTGAATTATAAAAAATGTGTTTTGTGCAAAAATGAATGAACTCACCAGTATTTCTTGCTGACCAAATCTTTTTAAAACGCGTTTCAGGTAATTACAGTAGATCGGAATAGGAGTTGGATACGGCACCAACAAGGCTTACTGAAGTGGCTTATTTTATCAAATAAATTAAATTAAATTGAATTTAGTTTTATGTATTCGGGTTTATCCCAAATACTAAAGCTTCCTTTGTAAAACATGAGTTTATTCCCATCTGTTTAATGAATAAAATTCGGTGTTGCAAAACTCTGATATTTTTCCTAACTCACGGTCCTGATGAACATTTCCGCTACACTACTTTTCAAAATAACCACCGGTACCACTGAACTGGTTCGCGGCTCTCGATTCCGTCCAGGGAGGGGTCGGGGGTCGTGACATTAATGACCTTGGTTACCCAATTTGACTATCAAGTCTAAGTTAATGACCTTGGTTGACCATTTTGTGAACAAACTGACATTTTTCATTAATTTCAAGTTTCAACTTAATGAACTTTTGCACGTTTCAAAACTTTTCTTCATTTCAGAGATTAGCTCATACCTAGTAGTTTAAGGTTTCGTTCAGCATCAGATTCTGAAGATCCAAATTCCAACATCGGTTTTCGAAAATAAAGAAGAAACAAAATCTTTTTAAATTTTACAAACTTTATGCTAAAACACACCCAAAATCTTTTTGGATTTATCTGAAATGAAATGTCTATGTATAAACATATTTACAGACATATTTTTGTGAGTTTGTGTAAGAGGATCATATCAGTTTTGAGACACATCACTAACACCATTGATCTATTTTAACTTTAAGCTTTAAACAAGTTCACCTAGATTGTTTTCTAAGTGTTGAATCTTTGTGGTTTTGTAGGAAAAGGTGACCAATTGACCAGATTTCCTTCATGCGAGAGACAAGTCAACCAAGTCAACTATACAGTCCCTTCGTGCGAAGTGTAAGTCAAACTAGTCAACATTTTTAGGTTCCTTGGCGCGAAGGACCTCTTTGTCCAAAAGCATCATCTTCTCCGTTCCAAAAACAGATGAACAGTTCAGTTAATTCTTTCAAGAATTTGTTGTTTTTGTTCAAATTAAAGGTTTCAAAAGTTCATACAAGTGCCGATTTGCATAAAAATATGTTCAATTTTAATTTCCGTCCATTAAAACTTCCTAGATCTATGGTTTTAGTCCCGTTTTATGATTCATTCCAAATTGTTCAATTCAAGCAGTTTTGTGAGTGCAGATATGTCTATCGCCTCCGTCAATCCATTTCGTAGGAGAAATTAGAAGAAAACATGGTTTTATAGTAGAATATATAGGAAATAGATAAGGTGGCGTTATTGTAATTACTTAGAACTTTGTCTTAGAGCCTTGCCTATAAATAGGAGGCTAAGGCTAATCATTTAGAACTTTTGCTCATTTTGTGATCTTGGAGCTTTGAAGCCTAGAGAGAGAAAGTAGCAAGGTTATTCACGGTGCACTTGTACGTTGTTATACATTCTATAGAATCATATTATATTACGTTCTTGTGTTCGGTCCACACACGTGCACGGATTCCGCACGTCGCACGTGTCGTTCGCAATCGTACGAGAGTCGTTTTCGGTCCTACAACGCGCTCACAAGTGGTATCAGAGCAGGAGCTCGATTGAACGGATCATATTCACAAGAATCAACGTGATTTCATCAGATTCAGATCGAAATTCGCATCAGATTTGTGAAATTTCTTCTTCTACTCATTTTCTTCACTTTTCGACACAAAAACGCAAAATTAACGAGGTTTTCACGGTTAAAATCGGCTGATTTTTTTGACATATTGTGCGAAAATCATAGTTTTACAAGCCTACAAATTTTCAGATCTAAATTCCAAGTGGTTTGAGAGAAATCTTGAATTTTTTGTTCGGAAAAATATGTTGTTCGTCACTGTTACTGTTCCTATTTTCCTCCCGGATGGCCATCCGTTCGGATGACCATCCGGACATAGTTCACATTAAAAAAGGATAGCTGAAAAAGAAAACCCAGCACCCGGATTATCATCCGATCGGAGGAGTTGTGTAGATAAAAAGTCATCTGATCGGAGGACTTATAGCTACTTTGTCATCACCCGGACGGTCCTCCGACCGAACGGTGATCCGGGCAATAACATCTAAACTCATCCGATCCATTACATATAAGGTCCAATTAGAAAATTACATGCTCAAGATTCAGTATTCAATTGGCCCAATAGGATTTTAGCCATTATCAGACTTCACGTGAATCTTATCAATACAAATTGGCAGTCCAATTACATTAGTTTTACACTGATCTATGTTTGCATGTGAATTGAGTTTGTCGGCCATTCTTTGATAAGTCAAGTCCAGTCGTGCGGCCCAATCATAATTCGGTTAAACATGAATTAATCACACTTAAACAATTCACAGCTGATGATAAAATGGAACATTCAAGTGAATTAAGAATGATAACTCTAATTCAACAATCTATCAGAGAGGATATTTTTTTCATTACTTCAGCATGGTGAAACATCTAAGTCAATTTGGGAAGCATTAAAGTTGAAAGATGAAGGTGGGAAGGATATCAAGAAGAACAAGATATCGTTGTTGAAGAAGGAGTTTGACTTGTTTGGCTGCATGAAGAGTGAAACAGTTCGTCAAATGATTGAAAGATTTTGTCATTTGAAGATTGAAATGGAAATGTTTGGAATCTACAAAGATAGAGAAGAGTTGGTGGATAAACTCGTCGGAGCATTGCCACATGAGGAAGATTGGAAAACCTATGTGATCGTTTTGAAAAATGATGATAAATTCTATGAGATGACGTTAGAAAGTTTGATTGAGAAAATAGAGGGCATGATTTGCTGCTACAAAAACAAAACAAGATGTCTAGCTCTAGTTATCAACACTATGTTGATTTGTACTATCGCAGAGGAATGCCACAAAATAACGAATCTGCAAAGATCAGAACCGCTTTCAGTGCAGATAAGACTGGTGATTCATCAAACTACAAATCCTCAAGCTTTGATCCAGGATATCATTCTTCTTCCGCTTCATCCAAATCTGGTCCAAGTCAAGATTGGAAAAATTCTCCACATTTGAACAATGAGGGTTAGGATATGAGTTTCTTAGATTGTGTTTGTTTAATTAAAGTGAAGATGAAACAGAGATAAATTAAAACGGAATAATGAAATAAACTTTGAGAACACAATCAATGGAAGAAAAGTTTAAGCACACATATTTAACATTGAATCGAATGATTGTATTTGATTACAATAAACAATACAAATGCATGCATGCACAAATCTCCCCCTCAGCCTGAGCTTAGTAATTGATCGTACAGAATGACTTAGAAGAAGAGAGCTCACAGAACTGTACAGAGTACTATTCTATTTATAGTACAACCTAACCACTAAGCATCTTTGGCTGACGTCACCATGAAAGTGACATCTAACTGCCTAACAAACTAGAAACACTGATCTATACAACCATTGATTACAAACTACTGATTACATAGACAAAGCATAAATAAAACACTGATTCTTCATTCCACTGTTGTAGCCTAAGCAGTGCTTTGGTCTTCAACAGTACTTGAGACACATCAGTAGATTGAGCTTCAGTATTTTAAACTTCAACAGTCCTTAGATCAACAGCAGTTGTAATGGGCAATACTTAGAATCTATCAGTTGTTAGAGTCAATGTCAAGGGGAAAGACTTGTACAAATACTGCTTATGAAGGATCCACTGTTCTGAACCAGTTTTAGCTTTACATATCATCTGTTCCTTTGTAGGGTTCAACCCCAACAATCTCCCCCTGGAACAGATGATGCCAAAACACTTCATTATTGAAGATCTTTATTGTCTCATCAACAATTCCCTAACTTGCCCGTTGAATTGTAATTCAAAGTTCATGGAATCTTCATCATCCTCATCCCTACACAGTTGGGAGATCTTGTAAATCAGCTACACTCAGGCCTAGTGCATTCTCTCTTGATATGTACTTAACTTCTCCACTGGACTTGAGCAAAGTTAATATGTGGGTCTTTTGATCAGACTTCCACTTTAGTATTTTTTAGCTTAGTGGGTTTCTTGGGAGAGGTTTTATTTTTGATGAGTTTAGTGATGGAGGCCTGCTCAGAACTCTTTTGGCAATTTCCTGTAACTTTTCTGAGTTAGGATCCTCTTCTATCATTCTTTTGATGGCCTCTTTCATGTAAACAACTTGACTTTCTACATCTTCTGCATCAGTCTGTTTTTGCTTCTTCCATTGATTCATAGCAATGATGGAAGTGTTAGATGATGTGAACAATGTTTTCAAAGAGAGGGCATGCTGCTGAGGTTCATCAATTTTCTTGGTTCTGTATGCTGGTTTCTTTGGAAGTTTAGGATCTGTTTCTCTTAGTCTTTCCAGCTTTTCATATGCCCTGTCAGTGTATTGCCTTGACCATTTTGCTATGGCTTTGACTGTACCAAACTTTGCTTCAACCAACTCTTGCTTCTTTCTTTTGTACTCTAAGGTAAGATCAACAATTGCCTTTTTGTACTTGCTCCAATTTGGTGCAGATCTTTTCATAACTGGATCCTTCTTTATTCTTTCAATTCTGTTAGCTTCACCTTTCAGAGCAATGAGTGGCCAGTCTTTGAACTGCTCAACCTTGGCAGGGTAGAACTTTTCTCTCTTGATCAAATCAAGGAGGTATTTTCTCATCTCCTTTTGCAGGTCATCATCTAGTGGCAAATTATACATTTCTTTACTTAAGTCTCTTGCATAATCTTCTAATCGTTTGACTTTAGTAAGTAAGAACTGCATTCGACTTGAGATGCTATTATCACTTTCCCCTTTGCATTCATATCTAGCTTGTATTTCAGCTTGTCTGGCTTTGAGTTTTAAATACTCATCCATGTTCTTTGGATCTCTAAAACCAACAAGAGAGGGGGATTTTCTTTTTGAAGGGTCATCCACTGTGTAGAATTGTTTCATTTCATTTTTAACTGTATGCAATTCTAGTGGATAACTGGCTGCTACTGGTATAACACTTGCAGGATCATATTCTTCAAGTGTTTTTGGATCAGTGATTGGATTGGCTAAGGTTAGAGGAATGAATGGTTGAGGTTTGATTACATTGTAAGGTGCAGATGAAATAGGAATAGGTGCTGGTATGTCATCATCTTGCACCTGAAACTTTCTTTTTCTTGTATACACCTTTTTGGGAGAAGGTGTTTTTGTTTGAGGTTTTGGAACATAAAAGATTATGGCTTGGGAAGGAGTGTTTGAAGTGATAGGTGACTGACTAACCGCTGTTGAAACAACTGGTGTCTCAACCACTATTGTCACTTCAACTGTTGAAGTGTCAACTGTTGTCTTCTGCTTTTTGGCAGGTGGTTTTTGTAATGGAGATGTAGTTTGTGGTGTAGCAGTGGGTTGAGTGGTGGTTGGTAAAGTGACAAGAACATTGGTTGACACAACATCTGTTGAAACCACTGATGTATCAACAACTGTTGATATAATAGGTGTCTCAACATATGTTGGTTTAGAGGTTTGAGGTGAGGAACTTTTGGGGATTTTTAGAGTAGGTTTAGTGGTTTTGGAAGTTGTGGTTTTGGGTTGGCTGACCTTTCTGGTAGTCTTTCTTTTGTTTGAAGTACCATGCTCTTCCTTTTCCATCAAAACTTTCTTTTCCTTTTCAAATCTTTTAGAACCCTTTATTTCCATACTCTCTTTTCTATTTGCTTTTTTGTTCAACAAATAGGTTGAGAGTCACATCAACTTTCTTTGTACCATCTGGCCTTAGAATTTCTACAATAGGTGTAGCCTTAGGATCTAGTGGTAGATACAAACCTTCCTTTCCTTTCTTTCCTTTCTCCCCCTTTTTGGCATCATCAGGGTTTTCAACATAAATAATTGTAGGAGGAGAAGTACCAGTGGTATGAAGTAAATGAGCTTTGATGGCGTTTATGTCAGCTTGAGTATCCTTATACCTTGCTTCCATCACATTTCTGAACATTTGTAGCTGAATTTCATGCTGTTGATCATCATATTTCCTTTGTTCGTGGAGCAGAGGTTGGAACAGGTGCCATAGCTCATTGGTGGTAGGAGCAGAGGATGAAGCCGTGGATGGAGCCTTTGAAGATTGTAACAACTGTTGTAGCATATTTTTTATATCTGCCACAGATGTTTCAATTTTGTCAACTCTCTCCGTCAATGTTGGTATTTGAAACCATCACCCAATTTAATGGGATCATCTTATTTCCCACCAACAGTGGTTGTATCAGTAGTTGGTCTAGGAGAAGTCTCCCAAGAATCATCCACTGATGCCCCTTTTTCTTAGTACCGGGGACTTCTTTCCTCAGCAGTGGTTACCTTAGTAAATACACCAGTGGGTATTGGAAACACACTAGTGGTCACCTTGGTTCCCAAAGAAGAAATTGCCATCAAGGGAGGCTGACTAATGAAACTACTGTCCAGGTGTAAATCAATGGATTCAACACCTGTAGTAGCTGCTCCACTTGAACTACCACCAAGAGTTACATGTAACTCAAGGGGTGTAACCTACTCAACTGTTGATGAATTAGAAAAGATAGAGGAATCAGACTCAGTCACTTGTTGGAGTATATTCTCAGTGATAGGATGTTGAGAAAAACTGATTTGTGTCTAATCCATATCCAATGCATTCAACAGAGGTATAATGGATGGTGGGATTTGTGAAGTGAGGACGGGTGTTGAAAGAGAATTTGCCCTGTGAGCAGGGCTGTGGAAGATGGATTCAAGTGGATCCAGAGCTTCATAATGTGGTGTCCCTGTGTATACAACATGATCCTTTTGTGAGGATGCAGGAGGAGTTTCAGGCTCAGGTTAAGGTCTTTCTACTGTGCGGAAGTAGCAGCAGTGGTTGTAGGTGACTTTTGTGTTGTCACCGGAATTACTTCTGGGATCTCATCTTCCAGAAGATCCTTTTTTGGAGGGTTTGGGGGGGGGGGCTTTTTGGATTTTTTCTTGATGGTCTTTTTGGTGGGGGTTGCACAACAGTGATTGTGCTGCTGTGGTCACCAAGAGCAGTGGGCTCAACAGCAGAAACCTGAGGAGCAGATGTGGACTCATCCAAATTTTGCTCAGGTTTCTCTGTTTGTGTTTGAGTAGGTTTTGACAGCCTTGTAAATGTTTTAGAAGAAAGGCTGTTAATTTGACAAGAAGCACCTTGGATAAGCACATGTGCATTATCCTTTGGGATCTTCTTTTGTAAATAAAAGCTTAAAAATATTGGAAACAGTAAAAATGATTTCTTCTTTTGTTTTATATTATTAACATTTTTAACCATGTCATTGAAAATGTCTTGGGAGTAATTAAAATCAACTTCTGCCATGATAGCATATCCCAAGTATTGGATTTTCAATGGTATTTCATTAAAGACTGTTGTTTTATTTGAAACACACATGAGAAGGGCATGGAATAAAAATCTCATGGGAGGTGGAAAACTTCCCTTTTGCAAAGTATCTTTTTTCATTTGTTCCTCATACCCTCTCTCAGTTAAGTCTGTTTGGTATTCTTCCTTTGGGAAAGAATGTTTACCTCTATGATCATTTATCTCAAAAACCTCAAAGATGGTTGTGTGATATCAACCTGAATTCCCCCTACTTTCAAAGTAATAGCCCAAGGCTTTTTGTCTTGAACTTCAATGTTTGCATTTTTCCAAAAATCACGTAGGGTGTCTAGGTAAATAGGTGCGTTGCAGGTCAACAAAGTTTTGTACTTTGAAGATGAAAGAGTATCAATGATTGAGTGGAAATCTGTGTTTTTACTTGTTTTCTCAAGGGTGCACAGATAGTTATTAGGGCTTTTGAGTGCAAGAGTCATGGTGATTCAAAGAAATTTTGCGAGTCGGAGAAGAAGATGAATGGAAGATATGGAAACCGCTTTTGAAAAGAATTTTGAATTCGATTGGGCAGTGAAAACCCTGTTTGGGGTTTTGATCAGGGTTTTATGAAAGTGAAAAGTGAATGCTGACGTGGCAGCGGTTACAAAGATCGGACGGCTAAGAACTATCCACGTGACAACTTCTGATGGAAATTGAGGACAGTTGTTTAGGAAACGACTGATGGACAATATCAGTGGATGTTATTAAGAAAATGTGAGCAGTGGGTGTTTTTCATTATCAGTGGATAACCAACAGTGATTGAAACACAGATGTTTGGTCAATCAGTGGTCAACATGAGAATGAAGGAACAGAGGTTGTCTTTCAGCAGTGGATATTTTAGACAAATCAGATGTTTGAAACAAAACAGTGGTTGCAACAGACTTTTAACGATTAATGAAAATTTTCATTTTTAACTATTTTTAAGGATGGATTTTTGATTTTTCTGAAAACATTTTAATGCTTTATTCATAGAAAAACAGGATTTTGCCTGTTATTCCGTGTTCAGCATGCCAATCCTAGAGATCAAGCTTTCAAAGGTGGATGTGTCTAATGCTTTTGTTAGCACATCTGCCAGCTGATCTTTAGTTGGAACATGGTGCAGAGAAATCAAACCTTTTTCATAGCATTCCCTCACAAAATGATGTCTGATGTCAATGTGCTTGGTGGTTGAATGTGAAACTGGATTTTCGATGCTATTTTCTTCTGCTTGACTATCCAACATGAGTGGTGTTTTCAAAGCAGTGATACCAAAATCCAGCAGTTGATTTTGAAGCCATAGTAGTTGGGCTGTGCAGCTTGCAGCAGCAATATACTCTGCCTCAGCAGTGGATGTTGAAACAGCTGCTTGTTTTTTTCTTTGCCAAGACACCAAGCAATTGCCTAGGAATTGGCACCCTCCTGAAGTGGACTTCCTTGTTGTGTTCTATCCAGCAAAGTCACTGTTTGAGAAACCTGAAAGCTTGATATTTCCATCAGCTGGATACCAGATACCAAGTGTGGGAGCACCTTTTAAGTATCTGAATATCCTTTTTACAGCAATAAGATTTGACTTTCTAGGGGCTGATTGGGATCTTGCACAAACACATGTTGCAAACATGATGTTTGGCCTAGATGCAGTTAGGTACAATAAAGACCCAATCATGCTTCTATAAAGAGTTTGATCAACCAAATCATCCTTTTCATCAGACATGACTATCTTGGTGGTTGCTATGGGTGTACTACATGGTTTGAAGTCATTCATATCAAATTTGTTTAAAAGTTCTTTGGCATATTTTCCTTGATGAATGAAAGTACCATTCTGCAGTTGCTTTACTTGGAGACCAAGAAAGCACTGTAGCTCACCCATTGCACTCATTTAAAACTCAGCTGTCATGAGTTGTCTAAACTCTTCACACATTTTAGAACATGTGCTTCCAAAAATGATGTCATCCACATAAATCTGGACAATCATCAAATCTTTCCCTCTCCATTTAAAAACAATGTTTTATCAATTTTACCTCTTGTGAAACCAATAGAGGGTAGAAAGGTGGATAGAGTTTCATACCAGGCTCTAGGTGCTTGTTTCAAGCCATATAAAGCTTTATTCAGCTTGTAGACTTGATTTGGATAAAATGGATCCTCAAAACCCGGAGGTTGACAAACATATACCTCTTCTTGAATCTTACCATAGAGGAATGCACATTTGATATCCATTTGAAACACCTTTATATTGTGGTTGACCGCAAAGGCCAGGAATAATCTGATAGCTTCCAATCTTGCTACAGGGGCAAAAGTTTCATCATAATCAATGCCCTCTTCCTGTCTGAGACCTTGAACCACAAGCCTTTCTTTATTCTTGACAACAATGCCACTTTCAACAGTTTTATTTTTGAAGACCCACTTTGTGCCAATAGGACTCACACCCTCTGGCAGTGGTACAAGTTCCCATACTTGTTGTCTCTTAAACTGTTGGAGCTCTTCTTGCATGGCTTCCACCCAACTGTTGTCTTTCAGTGCCTCTTGGTACTTGACATGTTGATGAAGGGATAGAAAACCAGCAAAAAGACAGATGTTTTGGGATTGACTTCTGGTGAGCACCCTTTCACTGATGTTGCCAATGATTTGGTCTGGTGGATGAGACTTTAAGAAGATTAAATCTCCTTTGTATGGAACAATGGAATTTAAGGGTGAGGGCTGCTGATGTGAATCATCTGAGCTAACCACTGTTGGTGACTTTGAGGATCCAACAGTGTCTTGAAATGGAGGTGGAGAGATAGGAGGAATTGGTGTAAAGCCATGTTGATTTTTATCCACTGTTGGCAGATCTTTATAACCAATGGTTGATGGTATGGAAGCAAAAATTGAAGGGCTACTTTGGTCAACAACTATTGATGCAGCAGTGGCTGAGCATTGACAGCTGTTTTGAACATCTGATGCTCTGGCAATGGATGTGAATTTCTGTTATGGAATTATTACTTCATATCCATTGTCTGATGGAGTAGGTTGAGATGGATATGCACAGTTAGTCTTGACAAAAACATTTTCTAAGGTGAATTTATCAAGATCAAATAACTCAGCAGGGTTTGCAGGGATTTTCATTGAAGAAAGTTCATTGAACTTTAAATTCAAAGTCTCTTCCACACACTTAGTCCTAGTGTTAAACACTTTGTAGGCCTTAGCAGTCGTTGAGTATCCCAAATGATAACCACAATCTACTTTGGCTGCAAATTTTGAAATTGAGTCTTTTAAGTTTAAGATGAAGCATGGGCAGTGAAATACTTTAAAGTATGAGATCAGTGGTTTGATTTTATACAGAATTTCATAGGCAGTCTTTTGATGCCTAGGGTTGATCAAAACTCTGTTCTGGACATAACAGGCAGTGTTTACAGCCTCTGCCCAGAAAGTTAATGGCAAACCTGAATCTACAAGCATGGTCCTGGCAGCCTCAATCAGTGTCATGTTCTTCCTTTCAACAACCCCATTTTGTTCTGGTGTCCTTGGAATGTTGTACTGCCTTACAATTCCTTTTGACACACAAAACTCATCCAACTCCCTATTTTTGAATTCTATGCCATTGTCACTCCTAAAGACTTTTACTGGCAAGTCAAATTGCTTTTCAACCTGTTTGACAAAGTCTTGCAAAATGCCTGCAGTCTCATCTTTAGAATGTAAGAAATAAGTCCATGTAAACCTAGAAAAGTCATCAACAATTACCAAACAATATCTTTTCTTTTTAAGACTCATGACTTTTACTGGGCCAAACAGATCCATGTGCAACATTTGCAAACACTTGGTTGTTCTGGACTCTTCAATGGACTTAAATGATCTTTTATGTTGTTTTCCTTTTAAACAGGAAACACAATGCTCAGGACAGGTGAACACTTTTTGTGGAAGACCTCTTACAAGGCCTTGTTTTGACAAAGCAGTGATTGTCTTGAGATTTGTGTGCCCCAATCTTCTGTGCCATAGTTCTGTCTCTTTGTTAGAGGCAGCTGAGAATAAATAGGCATCCGTCATAGGGCTCTCTTTTGACAAATCAACTACATAAACATTGCCACTTCTTTGAGCGACAAGTTGAGTTTTTCCAGTTTTTATTATTTCTTCAATCTTTTTGATCGTTTTTGGTCCAACAATCCTACAACACTCCTTAGTAAAGAATGACCCATAACCTTTGTCACTCATTTGTGAGACACTAAGGAGGTTGAATTTTAGATTGTCAATGAGATTGACATTTTCAAACTTGACTTTTCCAGACTGAACTGTACCAGACCCCAACACCTTTCCCTTACTATTATTACCAAAAGATATATCACCCCCTCCATGAGTTTTGAATTCCTTGAGTAGGGCTCTACATCCAGTCATGTTCCTGGAGCCTCCACTATCTACGTACCAAAGACTATCTAAGCATGTAGAAGCTCCCTGCACATCAGGTAAATGGTTAGTTCAGGAGGGTCTCCAAAGCCAATAAGGCTTTGGATGGGGTCACAACAGTGTCAGAGTCAAGTCCTGGAACATGGATAGTGGTTAGATCAGGGGTTTGGATAGCTTTTGTTACACTTCTTTCTAACCACTGTTGGGAGCCATTTCCTATTAGTTGTTGATATCCAAAGGGATGCATGTTCACTTTTGGTTTAGAAGGCCTTTTGTAAGCCTCATAAACATGTTGGACCCTTTGGTATGGAGGTTGACCTTTTCCTCTTTGGAATTGGTTAGTAGGGGGTGCATCTGTCACTTGAACCTATCTTTTAACAGAGTTTTGGTTCAACTGTTTTGTAACAGCTGTTTGGACAGGCACAAAAGATGGTTGTTTCTTGACTTGTGAACTTGATGAACTCATGAGTGTTTTTGGAGTGTACTCATTCCTTTTTACATCAAAGGTTTTAAGATACACACGCTCCTGAGTGAGATAGTTTGTTTCACCACAGATGGTGCAACTTTTTGAAGGCACAATGGTACTTGTTTTGTTAATGTCATAGGCTTTTAAATGAAAACAATCTTTTGTCAAATGAGTTTTCTTTTCACAAAAGTCACAAAACAAGTTTTTAACGTTTTCTCTCTTTTTCATCATTTCAGACTCCTTTGCAACAGAGTTTTGAACCACTGTTGGGATGTCCTTAAGAGGAATTACCTTGGCCTTTGGTGCTTTTACACCATCCACTGTGGTGAAGTCCATTGGTTTGAAATTTTCAAGGAGGTCACACTCATCAGACAAAGTGGATTTTAATTGATATTTCTGAATCTCCTTAAAAGTTGAGGACCCCACTGATCTTTCCAGAGTGATTTTGTTGCCACTTTTGTCAGTTATTTTGATTTCTTGACCATCCTTGTTAGTGGGTATGATTTCAACAGAACCAGATTCATTTACAACAATGTTTTCAACTTGATCATTTTTTCTAAACCCTACACCAAATTTTACATTGCTTTTGATCTGTTTCTCAAGCATCACTTCATAACCTTTGCAGGATTCCACCCATTTTTCACATGTGATTTGGGTGCATTCCAACTCCTTTTTACAGGTCTGATATTTTTCTATCATGTCCTGAAGTTGGTCCTTGGTTATGCCATGCTCATGTTTGAGGCTGCAAATTTCACTTTCCTTTTCTGACAATTTGATTTTCAATTCTTTTAAAGATTTTTCAAGTTGTATCTCATCATTTAACATTTTATCTCTAAGGTTTTCATTCACCTCCTTAACATTTGCAAATGCTATGATGCATTTGTCTGAACAAAGGTTTTTAAGAACATGGGGTGATACCTTAGTTGCGGCCATCATGGCACAATCACAGACATGTTCATTTTCTTCTGGCTTTCTCTCTTCACCTTCTTCTTCCTTCTTCTCTTCTTCTTCAACAGACCAGGGGTCAGACAGTGGTTCTATCAGGGGTTCTGAATTTTCTTCCCACAACTGTTCACCAACAACAACAGTAACCACTGCTTCAGCAATTGTATCCACTGTTTCTTCATTTAACTGCCCTTCTTCAGTTTCCAGCCCTTCTAGTATACACTCTAATGCTACAAAACAGAAATCATCACTAGACACATCATTTAGCATATAGAGGAAAATTTTCATCACCTAATTCATCAGGCAAGCTACTCCAATCAACAAAGCCTTGGGTAAAAAAGCTTTGCTGATCTGTTTGAGCAGATGTTTGGGTAGCTTGTTGAGGTGCAACTTGTTGCACCTGAACCTGAGGAGCTGGGGCCTTGACATACTGTATCTGAGGAATAGTGGTTTGGACATAGTGTACTGGAACAGGGGTTGCAGGGTGTGCATAGTGAGCAGTGTTTACATGAGCAGCAAGGGCATATTGGGAATACTGCATAGTGGTTTGGTTATTTTGTGGTCTAGGGCTAGGATGTGTGATGATTGGTCCATTAGTTTGACTCCTACACTCTCTAGCAAAATGACCTAACCTATTACACTTGTAGCATTTTATCTTTGATTTATCCAACCCTACTTTCAGATTCCCATGTAACCCTGGAAATTTTCTCCATGTTCTCTTATAGAATTTGCTGGTTCTAACACTCAGCAGTGCAAGTTGGTGCAATACGTCCATTTCCTCTAAATTCGTTGGATCAAAATGCTGGAGATCATTGATTTCAAAAGAGAGATTATCAGAAATTTGGTTTTCACTACTAGCTGTGAAAGCATAGTTAGTTGAGTAAGAATCAGAGTTGTTAAAAGCTCCACCAGCAGTTATGTCAATGTAATGATCATAACTCTGATCCTTACTACTACCAGATTCCTCTTAACCAAGAAGTGCTGTGCTACCAAATGTGTAGTCATCAGCAACCTTCCCTGACTCTTGTAACTTCTTTTTCTAGTTCAACTATCTCTCATAAGTGAGGAGTCTAGCATGAAGTTGAGTCAGTGTTAACTCTTTGAACCCAACTGAATTTCTGGTTACAAAAGCAATTGTGTCCCATTTTTCAGGAAGTGACCTTAGAAACGTGATGTTTAGAGTTGATTTAGTAAATTCAGTATTTACAAGTTTCAGTTCACTTATGAGATAACTAAAATGTTCAAACTGTTGTGTTAATGATTCACCCTTGATGTGACAAAATGTCTCATACTGTTGATTCAAAACCCCCTATTGTTTTCAATTACTTCTTCATCCCACAATTCCTTGGCATTGTTACAGTGTAACAGCCCAGCATAAATTTCATTTGGGAGTGCTGATGCAACTATGCTAAAGGCCTTTGCATCTAGTTCAATTTTTTGAAAATCCTGTTTGGAATAGTTTTCAATTTTCTTAGGTACAAAGGTTTTTGGAACTTCAGCACTCGGCACCATTGGAACATGTGGTCCAAAGACAACCGACTTCCAACATCCTGTATTTTGATGAGCTAAGATGTAACCCATCCTACGCTGCCTGATGTTGTGTTCAGATCTGACCAACATAGGTGGTTTAAAGAGTGAGCTAGTGTTATGAGTGTCCTGTGATTGTGACGTCATTCTGGTTGTTTTACAGGTACTGAATAATCAACTTTTGTACGTGATTATACCTTACTCTGTTTTTCAACTAAAAATGAACAATCGAAAGTATCAACGAAATTGAGCTGAACTTTTACGTCAAAATGATTGTTAGATCAAATTTGACTGTCCTAGCTCTGATACCAATTGTTAGGATCTGAGTTTCTTAGATTGTGTTTGTTTAATTAAAGTGAAGATGAAACAGAGATAAATTGCAGTGTAATAATGAAATAAACTTTGAGAACACAATCAATGGAAGAAAAGTTTAAGCACACATGTTTAACATTGAATCGAATGATTGTATTTGATTACAATAAACAATACAAATGCATGCATGCACAAATCTCCCCTTTAGCCTGAGCTCAGTAATTTATTGTACGGAATGACTTAGAAGAAGAGAGCTCATAGAACAGTACAGAGTGCTGTTCTATTTATAGTACAACCTAACCACTGAGCATCTTTGGCTGACGTCACCATGAAAGTGACATCTAACTGCCTTACAAACTAGAAACACTGATCTATACAACCACTGATTACAAACTAGTGATTACATAGACAAAGCATAAATAAAACACTGATTCTTCATTCCACTGTTGTAGCCTATGCAGTGCTTTGGTCTTCAACAGTACTTGAGACACATCAGTAGATTGAGCTTCAGTACTTTAAACTTCAACAGTCCTTAGATCAACAGCAGTTGTAATGGGTAGTTCTTAGAGTCTATCAGTTGTTAGAGCCACTGTCAAGGGGAAAGACTTGTACAAATACTGCTTATGAAGGATCCACTGTTCTGAACTAGTTTTGGCTTTGCATATCATCTGTTCCTTTGTAGGGTTCAATCCTGACAATGAGTTTGCTCAACAGCACATGAGTTTCTTAGCTTCTATTCTGGTATCTTACGAAGGTTTAATTACAGGTAAGATCGGGAATCCAAACATGACGAAGGAGGATTACGATCAAGTCGATCCAGAAGAGATGGAACTCATGGACATTTGCTGGTGCATGGCAAGCGTCATCTGAAGAGCTCAAAGGTTCATGGAGATAACTGGCAGAAAATGCTTAGAAGGCCCAGACATGAAGATAGGTTTCGATAAGAACAAAGTCACTTGATTCAAGTGTAAACAAAAGGGGCACTTCAAGAGAGAATGCTCGAACAACAAAGCTGATGATAGTGTAAATCCTTTTTATGAGGATTACTACAAAAAGGCTATTTATCATCAGAATAACGAGCAACCAACATGAAATCAGATTGATGAAGGACCTTCTAAAGAAAAGAAACATGTTGTATTGACGATTCGTGATCGTAGTGAATCAAGTATACAAAATGAAAAATCTGTTTAGGATAATTTTAATTGGGATGATTACTTCAATGATAGGGAAGGAGTTAGAATTGTAATTCATGATGATGAAGGGTATGATTAGAGTCAACATGACAAAGAAGGTGGAAAAGTCAAGGCAATGGTTGCTGAGATTAAACAAAGTCGAGAAGAAAGGCATGCTCGCATGAGGCTGGATGATGTGTATGATGCTTACAAGGAAGCAACACATGCAGGCAGGTGGAGTAAAGAAAAGGAATGCTTTGTTGATCCACAAGGAAATCCAACAGTTGATCCTGAAAAGGTTGATTTTGAAGCATTAGTTGCTGCAATACCGACTGTGGGGGTTTGGTGCAAAGGTCTTGAGGAGATTCCAAGATACAGAGAAAAGGTTGAAGAAGGCATTAGGAAGTTGATATATGCCAGTTTGGAGAAGAAGAAGAAGAAGACGGATGAGGAAATTGTGGATGAGAGTGAGAAACTGGTGAAGGAAGTGAAGAAAGAAGATGAAAAAGCTGAGAAGCTGTTGCAGAGAAACAACAGGTGATTGAGGAAGTTCAGAATCAACAAGCAAAAGAAGCCATGGTGCCAAACACTGAGGTAACTACTGAAACTGATTCTTCCGATCAATTAATTAATAATAAAGCTGAACAACAGTGCAAGAAATGCATGGAAATGTGCAGTGCTTGTACTGAAAAAGATGAAAAGCTTAAAATCAGAGACATTGAATTGACTAAAATAGAAAAACTTTTCGAAGATAAATGTCATGAAATGATTCAAAATGAAAAGTTTTTGAAACAAGAAAATGAAAAGATGAAACAAAATTGTGATGATCTTGAAAAAGAAAACAAAATATTGAAAGAAAAGTGTTCAGCTGTTTGCAATGAATGTGTTACAAAAGATAAAACTATTCAAGAGTTGCAAAAGAATATGATGTAATGAAACTGTCATATCACACAGTAAAAGAAGCTTATGAAAATTTGAAATGTAAAGTTAAAAGTTTAGATGATAGATTGTCTGCATGTCAGAAAACAATGAAATTTCATGAAGCCAGATATGAAGGAAAACAAATGGTTCTAAATCAATATATTGATGATGTTGCAAAACTTAAACAAGAATTGGAAGATAAAGAAAAGTTGATCAATAAACTGCAAAGTTATCATGCTTCTTCATACATTCTGGAACGTATTTTCAACATCACACCCGATGGGAAAGAGTCAGAAAAGAACAAAAAGGGAATTGGGTCTGAATACCATCAGGTTCCACCACCATTGGAGAATAATTATACATTCTATGATGGCGAGAAGGTGGAAAAAGCAATAAACATGGTTCACCAGTTACCCGAAAACATCGATGTGACTTGCTCCAAATCTGATGACATCAGTGATTCAGAGGTGGTTGGTAAGGTCGTTGAAAGTGTTCTAGCAGAGGAGTCTACCAAAACAGATAAGTTTGAATCACAAGATGAAAATGTGGGAAGTTTTCATGATAGTTATCTTAAACACTCAAAATCTGAAAAAGTTGTGAATGATGATTCAAAAGGATTGTTTTATACCATCATTGGATCGGACAAACTATTTTCGGATAATGAATTCCCAATTCAAAATGTGATTTCAGATAAAATCAACAATATTTTCAAACTAGTAGAAATTCAAAAGTCTAAGATTTCAAAGTTTGCTGTAAAGAGTAACAAAACTTTTTATAACAAACCTAATTCCAAAAAGAAAAACATAAAGGGTGGGTTGGATTATAAGAAGACACAAAATCATAAACGATTTAAAAAGCCAAATTATCAGGAAAAGATGAACTTTGTTCACGGAACGAGTTCCGAAGAGGAGAAAGAACTCCAATTTAGACGATAGCCTAATGAAGAGTTCTATGCTCAGAAAAAGCAACAACAACAGGTCAAAGATGTTTCAAAGAGAACTTGTTTTAAATGTGATCAAACTGGACATCTTGCACGCAAGTGTCCAAATCCTAAACCTGTTGGTGTTGAGAAGAAAAAGAAGTCTGGTGATGTTGAAAAGCAAAAATCTGAGGATGAAACAAAGGTCAACTAGATTTGATTCAAAACAAACTTGGAGGTACAACACAAACAAGTTTGCTTCGAATCAAACTTGGAAATCGAACCCAACTAGTGTTGATTCAAGACAAACCTGGAATTCTCACATACCCAGATTTAGAACAACACAAAGTTGGAAAACAACTGTTGATGCAACGAAACCAAGTCAGTTTTGGAAACCAAAAGTTGTTGTTCAAAATCAAAACACTCAGAATGATTCACATTTTTACAAAAGAAGTGCTTCAAAAGGACAAAACTGGGTGGTTAAGACACAACCTATTTCTGAACAAGAAACTGATTCAATAAAAAAGGATGAAGTAAAGGATGAAAAGTTGTTTGTACCAAATGACGATAATTTTCCGAAGTTAAATGAAGCATATTGTGTGACAATGCCTAAGGTCAAACAGGCCTGGGCTGAATTATTCAAGTAATTGAATGAGGTGTGAATGTGCAGGTGCTCAAGAACTTTGAAAGGTGCCAAGATGGAGCTGAGAGCAGTCTGGCACGAGAGAAGGAGGCTGCTGGTCCTTGAAACTGAAACAGGGAGTTTGTTCTATTTTGTAAATAAATAAACCATATTAAAAAACCCTAAAAACTAAAAAATTTAAAAACCAGAAATATGCTTTTATTTTGTCAAAAATTGGAAAATAAAAAATATGTTTGTTTTTAAATTTTGTCAAAAATTCAAAAATCCAAAAATATGTTATTTGAATATGCCGAAACCCTCACGGCGGAACAAACATGATTAATTTCACAAGATTGAAAAACGGTTTTCAAACTGTAAAATATCAATGTGTTGTAAATCATGGGGGTATATTTTCTGCAAAACAGAGCATGTGAAGCAGAAAATGGATGGCGAGACAAAGCTATCTACATAGGTTGTCAAATTTTTCCTTAAATGTTTTGAATTTTAGGGGGAGTAAGCGTTGTCAGAAAATCCAAAAACATTTGAAAATTTGAAAAATCCAAAAAACATAATAAAACTCAAAATGAGTTTTGTGTAAAAAGAGGAAATGATAGTACATCAGTAGAAAATCACAGTACACTAAAGGATTGGAAAGTTAAAATGTGATAAACGGTCTCACTAATGATATGCCAGTAGGTTTTTACACGCTTAGTAGATTGTTTTCGAGATATAAACCTAAATATCAAAAACTTACTTATCTCGTGGGGAACATCTCTCGGATATATGGGTAACCCCCGAAATCTTGTTTGAAAGATTACCTGATTCTGAGATACTAGGTCTTTATACTGTTTGATATCTGGGGTATTATACCTGGTCTTCTGATATTGGGAAGCAATGGCCTAAACCTCGTATAATACTTTACGCGCTTTAAAAAGCTTACCATCTGCATAAAAATTGAAAAATATCGAAAGATATGAATCAATTGCAGTTGAAGAAAAGATTCTCTAAAGGGAACACACCTAAAGTCGAGCCTTCATCTCTTTGACTTAACGGAAGTTCATCGCACTAACACAGAGTACATATATCAAATTGGTATACTCACCTGTAAGACTGAATCTAGGGAATTTTGATACGGGAGTATATTCTGAGGTGGGACACGCGAATAAGTTAAGTCCTTAAAACACTAATCTCGTATCTCGAATCAGTTGAACTTTGTGTGAAAATTTAAGTGGATCAGTATACTGACAATCTAAGTGAATCGTTTAGAACTTAAAGTGTTTAATAGCTCAACGGTGCTAGTGATTTGTCATAAACTGATATGATCCTCTGACGCGAACTCAAACAAAAATATTTTCTGTAAATATGTTTGTAAATATTTCTTTACTGCTTTATGTTTTTAGAAAAATGCAAAAAGATTTTGATTCTACTTTATTTTCGACAACCAATGTCCGAGAGCTGAGTTTCAAAAATCTGAGTATGCTGAACATGTTTCTAAAAATAAACAAGTTCATTAAGTTGAAACTTGTAGTTTTAAAATCAAAAACCAAAACAGTTTGTGAAATCTCCAAGGTCATTAATTTGGACTTGGATGATTATCTGTGAGGATTTTGGATTCTTAACTATCTAATCTATAGAGTCATTTGATAGGGGGAGAGAGTCAAGTTAATCCTGGATATATTCATATTGTTATTTTTGTGCAATAGAGCCAGGTTCTTGATTAGAAGATTTTTAGAGGCAAGTTTTCAATTCTGGATGTTCACAATTCTTTCACTTATAAATGTTTGAGAAATTACAGATGTTATACCAGATTACTATCCCGATAGCCGAGTCTAAGGGGGAGTCTGAAGACAAGCTCATCGCAAGGGGGAGCTTATAACCGGAAAGCCAGGTGTCGATCCCAAATGAATGGAAGTTTGACGAAAGGGGGAGCCTGAAGAAAAAGAGTCTACCGAAAGGGGGAGCAGCTGAAGCTGAAGACAGATCCACGGGGAGTCTGTTTGAGCAAGAAGGAATATGTGATTGCTGAAGATATTAAACCTTCAAGAAGACTCAGAGAGAGAGAAAAGACAAGACGCTACGAGATTGAATGTGGTAATATCCAAGGGGGAGTCTGTGAGTGCAGATATGTCTATCGCCTCTGTCAATCCAGTTCGTAGCAGAAATTAGAAGAAAACATGGTTTTATAGTAGAATATATAGGAAATAGACAAGGTGGCGTTATTTTAATTACTTCGAACTTTGTCTTAGAGCCTTGCATATAAATAGGAGGCTAAGGCTAATCATTTAGAACTTTTGCTCATTTTGTGATCTTGGAGCTTTGAAGCCTAGAGAGATAAAGTAGAGAGAGAAAGTATCAAGGTGATTCACGGTGCACTTGTACGCTGTTATACATTCTATAGAATCATATTATATTACGTTCTTGTGTTTGGTCCACACACATGTGCACGGATTCCGCACGTCGCATGAGTCGTTGCAATCGTACGGGAGTCGTTTTCGGTCCTAAAACGTGCTCACAAGTTTAATGATCTATTACCTTCACCATTGTATGTGTGTGCAAATCAACACTAGAAGGTCTTGATTTGAACAACAATTCCTCTTAAAAACTTAGAAATCTTAAGAGAAAATAAGGTGTGTGCAGTAGGCAGTTTTTCAGCGAATGGCTCTTTGGAGCGACTGAAAGTTATTATATAGCCCATGCCCTTCGTGTGAGTGGGCCTGGGACGACTGGGACCTTGGAGCGATTAGGCTCCACTCGTGCGAAAGGGGCTTGTAATTTTCAATTTTTTTCAACTTTATACCAATTTGCAGTTTTAGCAACCCACTCGAATAACCAAGTCCAAGTTAATGACCTTGGTTACCCAATTTGACTATCAAGTCTAAGTTAATGACCTTGGTTGACCATTTTGTGAACAAACTGACATTTTTCATTAATTTCAAGTTTCAACTTAATGAACTTTTGCACGTTTCAAAACTTTTCTTCATTTCAGAGATTAGCTCCTACCCAGTAGTTTAAGGTTTAGTTCAGCATCAAATTCTGAAGATCCAAATTCCAACATCGGTTGTCGAAAATAAAGAAGAAACAATTTTTTTTTGAATTTTACAAACTTCATACTAAAACACACCCAAAATCTTTTTGGTTTTATCTGAAATGAAATGTCTATGTACAAACATATTTACAGACATATTTTTGTGAGTTTGTGTAAGAGGATCATATCAGTTTTGAGACACATCACTAACACCATTGATCTATTTTAACTTTAAGCTTTAAACAAGTTCACCTAGATTGTCCGAATGTTTATCCACTTAAATTTCTACACTAGCTTCAATTGTTTCAAGATATGAGATTAAGTGTTTTAGAACATACTTAACAATATTTCCCACCTCAGAATATACTCCCGTATCAAGATTCACTGGATTCAGTCTTACAGGTGAATATACCTAATTAATATATGTCTCTGGGTTGTGCGAGGCCTTGAGAGCTCAGGTTAGTACCACCGTACAGACAAAGTGATGAAGGCTCGACTTAAAGTGGTGTTCCATTTTGGAATCTTTTGACTACAATTGTAATATCTTTCGATACTTTCAACTTTGTGCAGTTTTTCGGGTTTAAAGCCAAAGTATTTAACGAGTTCTTGGCCTTTGCTGACGAAAAATTAGAAGAACTTGTATAATACCCCAGATATTAACTAAATACAACGAGCTAATATCTCATAATCAGGCAACCTCTCAAATGAAATTTTGGAGTACTAAGTCTATATATCCGAGAGATGTTAACCTACTAATTTAGAAGTTTCCTTATGTTTATATCTTGAAAACAATTTACTAAACGTGCGAAAACTACTGGCACATCATCAGTGAGACTGTTTAACAACTTTTAGTGTTGCATTTCTCTAGCATGTTGTGATAGTCCACTGATGTACTATCTTTTCCTCTGTTTACACTAAAACTCTTTTGTCTTTTTCTATGTTTTTGTACAATTTTTAATTTTTAAATGTTTTTGTACTTGGTACTACATTTTCTCCCCTTAAAATTTTGTGAATGCGTTTCCGAATCGAATTCTAACTACCGCCGATTGCGAAGAACACGTATCAAGTGTGGAATCCGTGTAAGTGTGTGGATCGTGTCACACCCCCAAAATCCACCATGCGGGGTATCACCGCTTGGAGGCGTGACATGACCAGGATCGAGCCACCAATCATATTGAACAACGTAATCTTAGTAAGTAAAACCAATCACAATACGATTGGTGACCATAAGACAGTAACCAGTTTTAAGTTAACAGCGGAAGCATAAAACGGAAGTTCAAAACATAAGTTTATAGTGCATAAGTTTAATGTCCAAAACATAGTTTATAAAATTCAATTATTAATTACGGGACATAACAGTCCGTACACCACAACGACTCCTTCCTCGTGCAAGCTCCAAGTGTTTAGCGACCTGTAAGGCATGTAACAACGAGTTAACAACAAAGTTGAGTGAATTCACAGTTGGTTGTTTAGTTATAACATTCGTTTCGTAAATCATCTGTTCGTTTTGAAAACCATGTATCGTATAAATTCGTATCGCGGTCTTTCTGACATGTTTGCGAAGATTAGTGGGGGCTTCCCATGTGTTACTAGACCACGCGTATCGACTGCTACGAAAATGTAAGAGGTGCCCTAAGTTAATGCCTATCAGCATTGACCCTTTGCCCATAGTCCATTAGTACACGCCCGTCCGACTGGCACGGTGTGAGGTTTGTTAAACCTAATAGCGCTATTAACTAATGACCCGCTCGCCATAGGCCTCGGCGATTAAGTCGATAAATGAGGGACTTCATTTGATAGAGTTAATGGTCTTATGGTCGTGTACGTAGGCTTTACGTACGTGCCCTTCAATCCGAGGACAGTAGTAAGTAGTTTAATAGTAATGATAGTTCGAGTAGCCATTCAATCCCATTCCCAACCCACCGGGAATCCCATGCCTTAGAAAGAGTGTGAACTCACCTCGGTTGCTCGGTTTGACTCTCAAATATAGCTAATAGTCGAGGTCGGTCAATCACATCCTAGTATGATTACCACTTAGTTTATTAGTGATTTCAAAGAGAACACAAAGTTCCTACACGTATCTATCACATAACATGCATCACTTTAACGGTTCATGCCCATATAACCTTCCCATCTATTCCCCACTCATAGACAAACATACAACATTGCACATAACACTTTTATTGGCATATAAAATGTTATATCATTCTCGGATAACCTACTCGACATTTAGACACGCAAATCACTACTTATGTCGTTTCAGCTTTATTAAACAAAACTGGACTGTTTTCGAGCATTTTAATAAAATAGTTAACCTTTTCCAAAAATTCTCAAATTTTTACAGGATGTCATAAACGTTCCAAATTTTATTGTGTAAAAATATCAGGGCCCAGTTCGTTACTAATATTATATAAAAATTTATTTACCCGACTGCAATCAGATTTGTTACTTTCTGATTGCAGTTTACGGAAAAATTCACTAAAAATCAATCGTAAGTCCGATCGACGAAATTCCAGTTGGAGGGTCACGGAAACAACAGTGACCACCTACAGTAAAAATCCCATGAGCTGATTCTGCTCAGGTTTCAAGTTTTGACTCTGAATAGAACACACTTTTTCAGCAGAAATATTTCAGCTTGAGCTGCTGTCTAAAAACAATTCTTTAAAAATAGTAAACGATCTCGAAAAATTACGATTCCAGTGCCATTTGTTCGGTTGTTCAAAATTACACAATTTAGACTCCAGAAATTCAGTTTTTCGATTTAAAATGACCCAGTTACAGACTGTTGAAGTTGGCTGGAAATTTCAATCAGCATGTTTATTTCAGGTTTAGTGTTTCTAAAAGCATATTAGCAAGTGTCCTAACCATGACTTATCAATAACTTAATGATTAAACACCATGCATGCATTCACCAAACCCAATCCAACCAGATTTCAACTTCATACAAACTTCTTTATGGATGATTCTATGTACGGTTCCATGTTCATATTTTTAGTGTTTTAGCTTTTGTGATTTATCACTATCATCCTACTACGAATCATAAAAACGAACAAGTTGAGACAATGGTGTGAAGGGACTTACTACTAGCACAAGGCTAGGGTGAAAATCTTAATGCAAGGTTGATGAAGGAATGGTAGTGCTAGAGGCTTGAACAAAGCTTCCTTGAGAGTCCTTCAACTTGTAACTATTATGGATGATCTTCAAGGCTTGGAAAGGACTTGTTAGTGAAGAAGATGAGAGTATGAGAGAGGGTGATGGTGAAATCGGTTATGGGGGAGGGGGAGCCGAAAATAAGGGGAGGGGTGAGGTTGAGTGAAGGTTTTGGAGTGATGATGAGTTTCCTTGGAACTAGAAGCAACCTAATACCTAGTGTCATCATTCATAAGATTCTTGGCCAATAGAAGTTAAGATCACCTTTACTAAAATCTAAACAAAATATATATGTAATCATGGGCAGATTTTCGGTTGGGGGGGGGGGTAAAATGAATTTTTTTTGGTAATTAGTGGGTATTTAATTAGAAGGTTAAGGGTATTTTCAAGAATAGTGGGTGTATGCCATGTTTCTATAGTGTATGGGGATTTTTGTGACCATAACTAATTAAAAAAATGATAACATAATATTCCTGACAATATTTTGGTGTCCCGGGTAGTGTCTGGTTGTTCGGTTACGTATCGTTCCGTTTAAGCGTTTAATTGTTCCGTAAGGCGTCTTATACATACATTTTTGTAACGAAATTTATTCCTAACACACAGGAAAATATACCAGACTATTTAGTAACTTTTCTGTATACTACTAGTATGCTAACACGCACATGTAAGTATAACACAGTAATCAGAGAGCAGTTAAATGATTCAGCACAGTCATCAAGTACTTTTATTATCATTAATAAACTGTATGGTTATATGCAAATTTGAGGGTTGTCACATTCTCCCCCTGTTAAGAGAATTTCATCCCGAAATTTAGCGCGTGGTTATTGAGGAAGCTAGTTAAGTTGCGTTGTTTTCCTGATTTTCCTGGGGTGTCACATCATCCCCCCGTTGATTTGGAATTTCGTCCCGAAATTCTGTAGTAGCTTCAGCCTCAGTAGCGGTTGCGTTTTTCTTAAACAGTTGGGGATACTTGAGTTTCATTTGGTCTTCTCGTTCCCAGGTATACTCTGGGCCACGACGAGCATTCCAACGAACTCGGACCAGAGGTATCCTGGTATGCTTGAGGATCTTAACATCTCGATCCGTAATCTCTACTGGTTCCTCGACGAACCGCAGCTGGTCGTCAATTGTGAGTTCCTTAAGAGGGACTATGAGGGTCTCATCTGACAGACACTTCTTCAGATTTGACACGTGGAATACGTTGTGAACTCCGCTGAGTTCTTCAGGTAGATTCAACCTGTAGGCGACTTTGTCAATTTTCTCGGTGACTTCGAATGGTCTGTCATAACGCGGATTGAGTTTGCCTCGTTTGCCAAAGCGGACTACACCTTTCCAAGGTGAGACCTTGAGTAGCACTCGATCCCCAATCTGGAGCTGCCGCCATTCGTTGTCGTATCTGAGCAATTCTCTCGGTTGTATCTACTACGAGTTCTGGGCCAGTGATTTGGCTGTCACCAACTTCTGCCAAACAGAGAGGTGATCGGCATTTGCGTCCGTAACGGGAGGTGCTTTTCCCAGCTGTTACCAAAATTGATTACACATGCCCTAAGCATGTCTTCAAGGGTCTGGATGGTGCGTTCAGATTACCCATCCGTCTGTGGGTGATAAGCGGTGCTCATATCTAGACGTGAGCCAAAAGACTTGTGCATGGCTTGCCATAGTTCAGAAGTAAAACGCGCGTCACGATCAGAAATGATGGAGGTTGGCACTCCGTGCCTTGATACCACTTCCTTTAGGTAAATGTCTGCAAGAGTAGAAAACTTATCCGTTTCCTTGATAGCCAGAAAATGTGCGGACTTTGTGAGTCGATCCACGATTACCCAAATAGTATCATTTCCACGTTGAGATCTGGGCAGGCCAGTAACGAAATCCATGGAAATTTGCTCCCATTTCCATTGTGGTATCTCTGGTTGTTGAAGAAGGCCTGATGGTTTCTGATATTCTGTCTTGACTCTCGCACAAGTCAGACATTTGCTAACGTAGGTTGCTATGTGGGCTTTCATACCAGGCCACCAATATGTAGTTCTGAGATCGTGGTACATCTTATCCGAACCAGGATGTACCGAATAACGAGACTTGTGTGCTTCATCCATCACAAGCTCGCGTAAGTTGCCATAAAGTGGAACCCAAATACGTCCTGTTACATAGTAGGCGTCGTCTTCCTTTTGCTCTAACCGCTGCCTCGATCCTCGTAGGGACTCAGCCCTGATGTTCTCTGCTTTCAATGCTTCCATCTGAGCAGGAAGGTTAGATTGGATGGTAAGTTGTAGAGCACGTACACGCCTAGGTATAGTATCCTTTCGACTTAGGGCGTCAGCCACAACATTGGCTTTGCCCCGATGATACTTGATTGCGCATTCATAATCGTTCAAGAGCTCAACCCATCGGAGTTGACGCATGTTTAACTCCTTTTCCCTGAAGATATGCTCGAGACTCCTGTGATCGGTGTAAATGGTGCACTTGGTACCGTACAGGTAATGTCTCCATATCTTAAGTGCGAAAACAACTGCTCCCAGTTCCAAGTCGTGTGTAGTGTAGTTCCTTTCGTGAACTTTAAGTTGGCGCGATGTGTAGTCAATGACTTTGTCATGTTGCATCAATACGCAACCAAGTCCTTGGATGGAAGCGTCGCAATAAACCACGAAATCATCTGTGCCTTCAGGCAATGAGAGGATAGGCGCGCTACAAAGTCTATCCTTTAGGTGTTGAAATGCGGACTCCTGTGCATCACTCCAACGATAGATGACACCCTTCTGAGTCAGTGAAGTGAGAGGTTGCGCAATCTTTGAGAAATCCTTGATAAATCTTCTGTAATATCCTGCCAAACCCAAGAATTGGCGGATTTCTGTTGGTGTGCGGGGTGCAGGCCAGTTCTTGATCGATTCAACCTTAGATGGATCCACATGAATCCCATCCTTGTTTACCACATGGCCTAGAAAGTGGACTTCGCGAAGCCAGAAGTCAAATTTTGAAAACTTGGCATACAACTGCTCTTTTCGAAGAAGTTCCAGCATAAGTCGTAGATGCTGCTCGTGTTCCTCCTGACTCTTAGAATAGATCAGGATATCGTCGATGAACACAATAACGAACTTATCCAGGTAAGGTTTGCATACTCGGTTCATGAGATCCATGAAGACCGCTGGTGCATTCGTCAACCCGAAAGGCATGACCAGAAACTCGTAATGGCCGTAACGAGTTCTGAATGCTGTTTTGGAGACGTCCTCCTCTCTGACTCTCAGCTGATGGTATCCCGATCTCAAGTCAATCTTAGAGTAATAGCTCGACCCTTGCAACTGGTCGAACAAGTCGTCAATACGTGGGAGAGGATAACGATTCTTCACGGTCACCTTGTTAAGTTCGCGGTAATCTATGCACATATGGAAGGTACCGTCCATCTTCTTCACGAATACTACTGGAGCTCCCCAGGGCGAAGAGCTAGGACGAATAAAACCTTTTTCCAAAAGTTCTTGTAATTGCTTGGACAATTCTTCCAGTTCGGTTGGGGCTAAGCGATAAGGTGCTCGAGCTATGGGCACCGCTCCAGGGGCTAGCTCGATTTGAAATTCAACTTGGCGATGAGGCGGAAGACCAGGTAATTCCTCAGGAAATACCTCAGGAAAATCATGCACAATAGGAATGTCTTCAATTATCTTCTCTTCCGTTGACGTGTCAGTAACGAGTGCAAAAATGGCGGTGTGGCCCTTTCGCAAACACTTTTGGGCCTTAAGGAAAGAGATGATGCCTTCGACAGCCCCACTCTTGTCGCCACGAATCATAAGGGGTTCCTCACCAGCACGAGGGATGCGGATAATCTTCTCGTTGCAAAGAATTTCTGCTTGCTGATGAGATAACCAATCCATCCCAATTACAACGTCGAAACTACCAAGTGTGATAGGAATAAGATCGATAAAGAAAGTCTGACCAGCTAAGACGAGGTTACAACCCTTAACTACGTGTGTGGCCTCGAGACTTTTACCATTTGCTAGCTCTATCGTGTGTTTGGTGTTCAGGGGTGTTGGAGTACGCTTAAGCATCTGACTAACTTTTAAGGACACATAACTAGTATCGGCACCCGAATCGAATAAAACAGTAACAAAGAAATCATCCAGAAGAAACTTACCCATCACTACGTTAGGATCATTCCTTGCTTCACCCTGACCAATCACGAACACTCGAACCCTGGCACCGTTGCCATCATTGTTTCCTCCATTGTTGCCCCCATTATTGTTCCTGTTTCCCTGGTTGTTGTTGTTGTTGTTCTGATTCTGGTTAAGCTAGGGATATTTCTTCTTAAAGTGGCCTTCAGCGCCACACTGAAAGCATCCCCTGTTGCCCTGTTGCTGTTGCGGATTCTGCGGTGCTTGCTGTTGCTGCTGACGATTCTGATTTGCAGGCCGTGAGCTCCTGCAATCCTTGGCTTCATGACCCATCTTGAGACACCTCTGACAACGTCCCTTGTTGCACTGACCACTATGGTACCTGTTGCATTTGTTGCACTTTGGGTGGTTTCCTCGATATCCAGCCTGTCCTTGACTACCGGAGGATTGCTGACCAGGACTCTGGTAGTCATCAGTCTTTCGCTGCTGAGACTGACCCGAAGCAGAACCCTTACTAGAGTTTCCATCCCATTTTCGCTTGT
Organism: Helianthus tuberosus; assembly: GCA_030545235.1. Classification (NCBI taxonomy): domain Eukaryota; kingdom Viridiplantae; phylum Streptophyta; class Magnoliopsida; order Asterales; family Asteraceae; genus Helianthus; species Helianthus tuberosus. Next base: position 106,560,467 of record CM060357.1, on the reverse strand, counting down.
TGTCGGTAAGTGCATCAGAAGTAGCTGTGGCACTGATTCGTTTGGGCAGCCTGTTTTGCTCCACCGCCTGGTCAGTGAGTCGATGGGCCAACTTGACGATTGCTGTATGGTACCCAGATTGGCTGAAGTCACGTGACTTTGAATCTCTGGTACAAGGCCCTTGAGATACAGCTCGATTCGTTTGATGGGAGGGTCCACCATAGTTGGACACAGGATGGCCAGCTCGTTTGACCTCTTAGTATACGCCTCCATCTCAGACCCCGTCATTTTCAGATTGAAAAATTCCACTTCTAGCTTGTGGATGTCATCCCGACTACAGTATTCTTCTTTGATCAGTTCCTTGAAACCATTCCAGGGTGTGGCGTTAGCAACTGCCAGTCCTAGTAGTTGAACCTGTGCCTTCCACCAGGTTAACGCAGCTCCTTCAAGTGTTCCGGTAGCATATTTCACCCTACGGTCTTCGGGGCATTCGCACATCTCGAAAACTGACTCAAGCTTTTCAAACCAGTGAAGAAGGCCTACTGCTCCTTTTGTACCACTGAAAGTAGTAGGTCGGCAGTCCATGAACGTTTTGAATGTGCACACAGGAGTTTGAGCATGTTGACCTCCTGCAGGGTTAGCTGCGAGTGCCTCAGCGACTCGTTCGTTGATCAAAGCCGTCAACTGGGCTTGGGTGAGGTTGATACGTCCTCCGCGTCCGCTCAAGATCTTCATAATGAAGCAACGTAAGTGAGAAAAGTGTCGCGAAAGTGCGTAAGTGTGGGACGACAGTAGAGAGTAAGTACACAGGGTTCAAATAGCAATTATCACGTTAACTAATGCACAGTGTGAATTATCTAACCGACAATATAACATAATTCATACCACTTATGGTGTCGAGTCTTGCACGTGGAGCGAAGCGTCGTTGTGGATCGTTGAACACTATACAGGTTATAGTCTGGTTTTATCAAAAAGCTTTTCCCTTTTTAAAACCAAGTTCACTATAACTAATGGCTCTGATACCAATCTGTCACACCCCCAAAATCCACCATGCGGGGTATCACCGCTTGGAGGCGTGACATGACCAGGATCGAGCCACCAATCATATTGAACAACGTAATCTTAGTATGTAAAACCAATCACAATACGATTGGTGACCATAAGACAGTAACCAGTTTTAAGTTAACAGCGAAAGCATAAAACGGAAGTACAAAACATAAGTTTATAGTGCATAAGTTTAATGTCCAAAACATAGTTTATAAAATTCAATTATTAAGTACGGGACATAACAGTCCGTACACCACAACGACTCCTTCCTCGTGCAAGCTCCAAGTGTTTAGCGACCTGTAAGGCATGTAACAACGAGTCAACAACAAAGTTGAGTGAATTCATAGTTGGTTGTTTAGTTATAGCATTCGTTTCGTAAATCATCTGTTCGTTTTGAAAACCATGTATCGTATAAATTCGTATCGTGGTCTTTCTTACATGTTTGCGAAGATTAGTGGGGGCTTCCCATGTGTTACTAGACCACGCGTATCGACTGCTACGAAAATGTTAGAGGTGCCCTAAGTCAATGTCTATCAGCATTGACCCTTTGCCCATAGTCCATTAGTACACGCCCGTCCGACTGGCACGGTGTGAGGTTTGTTAAACCTAATAGCGCTATTAACTAATGACCCGCTCGCCATAGGCCTCGGCGATTAAGTCGATAAATGAGGGACTTCATTTGATAGAGTTGATGGTCTTATGGTCGTGTACGTAGGCTTTACGTACGTGCCCTTCAATCCGAGGACAGTAGTAAGTAGTTTAATAGTAATGATAGTTCGAGTAGCCATTCAATCCCATTCCCAACCCACCGGGAATCCCATGCCTTAGAAAGAGTGTGAACTCACCTCGGTTGCTCGGTTTGACTCTCAAATATAGCTAATAGTCGAGGTCGGTCAATCACATCCTAGTATGATTACCACTTAGTTTATTAGTGATTTCAAAGAGAACACAAAGTTCCTACACGTATCTATCACATAACATGCATCACTTTAACGGTTCATGCCCATATAACCTTCCCATCTATTCCCCACTCATAGACAAACATACAACATTGCACATAACACTTTTATTGGCATATAAAATGTTATATCATTCTCGGATAACCTACTCGACATTTAGACACGCAAATCACTACTTATGTCGTTTCAGCTTTATTAAACAAAACTGGACTGTTTTCGAGCATTTTAATAAAATAGTTAACCTTTTCCAAAAATTCTCAAATTTTTACAGGATGTCATAAACGTTCCAAATTTTATTGTGTAAAAATATCAGGGCCCAGTTCGTTACTAATATTATATAAAAATTTATTTACCCGACTGCAATCAGATTTGTTACTTTCTGATTGCAGTTTACGGAAAAATTCACTAAAAATCAATCGTAAGTCCGATCGACGAAATTCCAGTTGGAGGGTCACGGAAACAACAGTGACCACCTACAGTAAAAATCCCATGAGCTGATTCTGCTCAGGTTTCAAGTTTTGACTCTGAATAGAACACACTTTTTCAGCAGAAATATTTCAGCTTGAGCTGCTGTCTAAAAACAATTCTTTAAAAATAGTAAACGATCTCGAAAAATTACGATTCCAGTGCCATTTGTTCGGTTGTTCAAAATTACACAATATAGACTCTAGAAAATCAGTTTTTCGATTTAAAATAACCCAGTTACAGCCTGTTGAAGTTGGCTGGAAATTTCAATCAGCATGTTTATTTCAGGTTTAGTGTTTCTAAAAGCATATTAGCAAGTGTCCTAACCATGACTTATCAATAACTTAATGATTAAACACCATGCATGCATTCACCAAACCCAATCCAACCAGATTTCAACTTCATACAAACTTCTTTATGGATGATTCTATGTACGGTTCCATGTTCATATTTTTAGTGTTTTAGCTTTTGTGATTTATCACTATCATCCTACTACGAATCATAAAAACGAACAAGTTGAGACAATGGTGTGAAGGGACTTACTACTAGCACAAGGCTAGGGTGAAAATCTTAATGCAAGGTTGATGAAGGAATGGTAGTGCTAGAGGCTTGAACAAAGCTTCCTTGAGAGTCCTTCAACTTGTAACTATTATGGATGATCTTCAAGGCTTGGAAAGGACTTGTTAGTGAAGAAGATGAGAGTATGAGAGAGGGTGATGGTGAAATCGGTTATGGGGGAGGGGGAGCCGAAAATAAGGGGAGGGGGTGAGGTTGACTGAAGGTTTTGAAGTGATGATGAGTTTCCTTGGAACTAGAAGCAACCTAATACCTAGTGTCATAATTCATAAGATTCTTGGCCAATAGAAGTTAAGATCACCTTTACTAAAATCTAAACAAAATATATATGTAATCATGGGCAGATTTTCAGTTGGGGGGGGGGGGGGGGTAAAATGAATTTTTTTTGGTAATTAGTGGGTATTTAATAAGAAGGTTAAGGGTATTTTCAAGAATAGTGGGTGTATGCCATGTTTCTATAGTGTATGGGGATTTTTGTGACCATAACTAATTACAAAAATGATAACATAATATTCCTGACAATATTTTGGTGTCCCTGGTAATGTCTGGTTGTTCGGTTACGTATCGTTCCGTTTAAGCGTTTAATTGTTCCGTAAGGCGTCTTATACATATATTTTTGTAACGAAATTTATTCCTAACACACAGGAAAATATACCGGACTATTTAGTAACTTTTCTGTATACTACTAGTATGCTAACACGCACATGTAAGTATAACACAGTAATCAGAGAGCAGTTAAATGATTCAGCACATTCATCAAGTACTTTTATTATCATTAATAAAATGTATGGTTACATGCAAATTTGAGGGTTGTCACAGATCGACACAAGAATGTAATGATATGATGATTCTACTGAAGATTTGACAAAGTACAAAACCTTGAATCACCTTGTATCACTTTCTCTCTCTAGATCTTCTCTAGGATTCAAAAGTTCTAAATGAAACAATATAAGTTCCTATTTATAGGCAAAGGCATAAGGATGGACTCCTTATTTTCATTTTGCCATTCTCCTATATTTAACATTATAAAACCTTGTTTTGATCAATTTCTTGCTACGATACGTGATTGACGGAAGTGATAGACACTATGCACTCACAAACTCCTTCTTGGATATTACTGCAGTCAATCTCGTAGCTTCCTATATTCTCTTTCTGAGTCTTTTTGAAGCTTTGACATCTTCAGTACCACAGACTCCCTTTAAGCTTTAACCAGCTCCACGTGATTCTGCGTTCTGAATCAGCTCCCCCTTATGGTTGACTCTTTCTCCAGGCTCCCCCTTTCTTTAAACTTCCGGGCTTTTCAGGATCGTCACCTGTCTCTTCGATTACAAGCTCCCCCTTGCTTTGAGCTCGCCTTCAGACTCCCCCTTAGTCTTAGCTATCGGGATCATAATCTGGCTTTTACAAAAATTTGACAATTAAAGATTAATATATCACAGTATTAAAACCTGGTACTATGAAAACCATTTGACACTTTAAAACTCTAGGATTTCATACCTACTCTCTCCCCCTATCAAATAACTCTATATCTGAAAGTGAAAGCATCCAAAAACCACACAGATAGTCATCCAAGTCCAAATTAATGAACTTGGAGATTTCACAAACTATTTTTTTTTAATTTTTCAATAAAACCTCAAGTTTCAAATTAATGAACTTGTTTATTTTTAGAAACATGTTCAGCATACTTTAGATTTTGAAACTCAGCTTTCAGACATCGGTTGTCGAAACTAAAGTAGAAATAAAATATTTTTGTCTTTTTCGAAGTTTATGCTAAAACACACTAAAAATCTTTTTGTGATTTTTCTGTAAAATAAAGTAGTAAAGGAATATTTACAGACAATATTTTGTTTGAGTTCGCGTTAGAGGATCATATCACTTTATGACAAATCACTAGCACCGTTGAGCTATAAACACTGTAAGTTTTAAACGATTCACTTAAATTGTCAGTATACTGATCCACTTAAATTTTCACACAAAGTTCAACTAATTCGAGATACGAGATTTAGTGTTTTTAAGAACTTAACTTATTCGCGTGTTCCACCTCAGAATATACTCCCGTATCAATATTCCCAAGATTCAGTCTTACAGGTGAATCTACTATATTGATATCTGTACTCTGGGTTAGTGCGAGGCCTTGAGAGCTCAGGTATGAATTCTTTACAACTGCACCTGATTTATATCTTTTGATATTTTCTTAATTTTTTTATGCAGAGGGAAAGCTTTAAGCACGCAAAGTATTATACGAGGTCTAGGCCATTGCTGAAGCAAAATTAGAAGACCTGGTATAATACCCCAGATATCAGTAAGTATAAAGACATAGTATCTCAGAATCAGGCAACCTTTCAAACGAAATTTTGGAGGTTATCTATATAACCGAGAGATGTTCCCCACGAAATATGAAAGTTATTGATATTTAGGTTTATTTCTAGAAATCAATTTACTAAGTGTGTAAAAACGTACTGGCATATCATCAGTGAGACCGTTTATCACACTTGACTTTCCATTTCTTTAGCATGCTGTGATTGTCTACTGATGTACGATTATTTCCTCTTTGTACACAAAAACTCCTTTTAAGTTTTCTATTGTTCTTGGCTTTTTCAAATTTTCAAATGTTTTTGTATTTTCAAAATTCTTACTCCCCCTAAAATTCAAAATATTTAAAGAAAATTTGATAACCGATTTAGATAGCTTCATCTCGCCATCCATTTTCTACTTCACATGCTCTGTTTTGTAGAAATTACCCCCATGCGTTACAACACACTGATTTTTAACAATGTTAAAACCATTTAATCACTTGTGAAATAATCAAGTTTGCTCCACCGTGAGGGTTTCGACATATTCAATCAACATTTTTTAATTTTTGATTTTAACAGATTTAAAAATAAACATATATTTTTTTCATTTTTCAATTTTTGACAAACGAAAAACATATTTTTGGTTTTTAAAATTTTCAATTTTTAGGGTTTTTGATTTATGGTTTATTTATGTACAGAAAACAAACTCCCTGTTTTTCAATCTCAGGGATCTGCCGCCTCCCGTGCCCTCCGTGCCAGGCTGCTCCGCTCTGCATGTTGACATTCAGCTATCATTTAGAGCACCTGCACATTCAACTCATTCAATTACTTAAACAGTGCAACCCAGGCATGTTTAACCTTGGGTATTATCACACAATAAGAACTATTCAACTTCGGAAAATCTTTGTCATTGTTAACAAAAACTTTATCATTCTTATTTTCAATCTTTTTGGTTGAATCGATTTTCCAATTTGCACTCACAAAAGTCGTTTGTTTCTTTGCCACCTAAATTTGACCCGTTGAACCATTTCTTTGATAAAATCGTGAATCATTTTGAGTGTTTTGTTTTGTGAAATCAATTTTTGGTTTCCAGATTTGTTTTGGTTCAAACTTGGATGTTTTTGGTTTCCAAGTTTATTTTGGCTTTGAAATATCAACTTTTGATTTCCAAATCTGTTTTGGTTCAACTTTGGCTGTCTTTGATTTCAGTTTCCAAGTTTGTTGTGATTTAAACTTGGTTGACTTCTGTTTAACAGCTCAGTTTGCTGTTTATTATGTTCAACATCAACAGGCTTTAGATTTGGACATTTACGACCAACATGTCCAATTTGATCACATTTAACGCTTGTTCTCTTGGAAACATCTTTAACATGTTGTTGTTGTTTCTTCCGAGCATAAAACTCTTCATTAGTCGGTCGACTAAATTGGAGTGCTTTCTCTTCTTCTGAACTTGTTCCATGAACAAAGTTTGTCTTTCGGAAGATTTCTCTTGTCAAACCATTTTTGTTTTTTTTTTTCTTTTTATAACCCAATCCAGCCTTCATATTTTTCTTTTTGTAACCAAGTTTGCTATAAAAAGTTTTCTTGCTCGCTTTTCCGACAAATTTGTCAATTTCAGATTTCTCAATTTCTATCAGTTTGAAAACTTTGTCAATCTTTTCCGAAATCACATTCTGAATCGGAACTTCAATATCTGAGAATACTTTGTTTGATCCAATCATGGTATATGCCAATCCTATCAGATCATCATTCGCATTTTTCTCAAATTTTGAATTTTTAAGATAACTTTCATGAAAACTTCCCTCATTTTCATCATGTGATTCGGACTTATCTGTTTTGGTAGTATCCTCTTTCAAAACACTTTCAACGACCTTACCTACCACCTCTGAATCACCAGTATCATCAGATTTGGAATAGGTTATGTCAATATTTTCTAGCAATTGATCAACCATGTTGAAGGCTTTTTCCACCTTCTCATCATCATATAATGTGAACTTTTTCTCAAACGGTGGTGGAACCTGATGATATTCTGAACCAATTCCTTTCTTGTTTCTTTTAGAATCTTTATCATCCGGTTTTATGTTGAAAATACGTTCAAGAACATACGATGAAGCATGATACCTATGCAACATGTTATTATCTTGTTCTAACTCATCCATTTTATGTTTAAGCTCAGGAACTACTTCAATATATGAATTTACAACTCGTTGTTTATTTCATACTGTTGTTTAAGCATTTGTGACGTTTCAGAACATTGTGAAAGTCTAGATTGAACAAGTTTCATTTTACTTTTCACCGCTTCATATGATTCTTTTTGTAATATGATATGCCAATTTTATTGAATCATATTTTTTTTCATTTCTTGAACTGCATTTTCTTTTTGTAAACATTCTTCTGTCATAGCTGAACACTTTTGTTTCAAAATCACATTTTCTTTTTCAAAAACTTCACATTTTTGTGTCGGCTATTCATCATTATCTTTCAAACCCTTTTCATTTTCAAACATTTCTTTGCATTTATCTTTGAAAACTCTTTCAATTTTAGAAAATTCCATATCTCTGATTTTAAATTTTTCATCCTTTTTAGTACAAGCACTGCACGTTTCCATGCATTTCTTGCACTGTTCATCAATTTTATGATCAGTTTTATTTAACATTTCAGAAGATTCGGTTTGAGTAATTACCTCAGTTTTTGTCACATCGGCTTCTTCTGTTGTCTGCTTCTGAACTTCTTCCATCAATTGCTGGTTTTCAGCAACAACTTCTTCTGCTGGCTTCTTCAGCTTCTCATCAGCCGTATTCTGACTTTGTTCACCAGCTGCTGCTTCTTTCTTCTCCTCTTCATCCTTCTGTTCATCACTGCCTTCCTTTGCAGTTTTCTTCAACTCATCCACCAACTTCTTAACACTTTTCTTCATTTTCTCTTCATCTCACTTATTCAATCTAGCTGTCATCATGTGACAACTAGCACCAAACCGGTAATTTCCGTACAATTTAATTAATACTTGATAACTGTAATTATGTGCTTAAATGTCAACATTGTCTGATTAGATACAATACAAGTGAATTCATGCACGTTTTATACTACAAGATATTGCTTTATGCATTAATGAACAGCGTTGCGTCAGAAGTACTAGTAAACTCACCGGTAAGACACATTGTGTCAACAATTCTGCAAAAAGTAGTTAGACAATAGAATTGGAGCCTAGGTGTAGGGCCAACGACAAGAATACATTAAAACCCAAGAGTACATACAAGGGTTAACATATAGACCTCCCGAACGCTAGAATACGCACTGAAAAGCACCCGAAATACACTTTAAATGCTGAATTATATATATTTCAACAAAATTCAGCATTATAACAAGATTTTACCAGGCAAAAACATGACTAAATGGTCCTGTATACTTTCCTAAGTGTCGGGAATTGAATGGGGCACAAAAGGATACTTAAAGGACACTAAACGGTGCAATTTAGCACTTTAACGAATCGGTATCTAACCGAACAATCGGACATTACCCGGAACACCAAAATATTGCTAGAAGCATTGTTTAATTATTTCTTGGCTAGTTATGGTCCCCGAATACCCTAACATATTACATAAAGCATCCTACACATTAAACACTAGAATTTTACCTTTAACTCCCACTAATTACCTACTTACCATTCAAAAATTACACTTTAACCCCCCCCCCCCCACCCATGCTAAGTAATCATCCCCAAGGGTGGCCCACCCTTTATCCCCATAATCTCTAGAGATTTTGCTTAAATCTTCCTTGGATTTGTGAAGATCATGGTCTTGTACTTGGGTGACACTTTGACCAATGGGTAAAACTTAAACATGATCTATAAGTAGGACTAGAGCTTCATCTTCACAACACCACCACAACTCTTCCTCCTTCTCTTGAAGGTTTCGGCCGAACCCCTTCCACACATCACCACCATTTTTCGATCATCCTTCATCCATTCCAAGCTTCACTAAAGGTGTAAGGAGCCGTATTAGAAGGTTTGGTGGACTCGGATCTTGAAGGACCTCTTCCATGTGCTTTTATCCACTCGATCTTCATCATTTTTTCTTCCCTAGCTTGAAGCTAGTAGTAAGGCTCTCTTGATCTTGTTTACTTCATATTTTTAGTGGTTAAAAGATGTATAATGTTGAAATCATAAGAACACTAAAAGACTTGAACTTGAATCTTGAAACATAAGCTTTACATATGATAAAATCTTGTTGAAATGATATTGTTTGGTGCATGAGTAATGTTTGTTTGTTGATTTCTTGAGATGATGATGTTAATCATCACATGAAGCTTGCTAGATGATGTTTAAACACTTAATCTAGCAAGTGGGAGGATGATTATGTAACAACCTAGAATAATCATCTTCTTGTAAAGACATGAACTTGATGAATAAAAATGATTTCTTGTAAGATGATAAACAAAGTAAACTAGTGAACTTGTAGATCCAAGATTTATAAATGATTTTCCAAGAAAACCAAGTTCAAAATATGATTTTTGAAAGATCATGGTTTTTACTAAACTCACACTATTTTTGGTGATAAAATAAGTGTAGAAATACCTATGAAACAAGAAGATGTATAAACAAACATTTTTGTAAAATATGTTTACAAGTTGTAAACATCTAAATCCTTCAAGAATGAGATTTACAAACAAACAACCATGTTGTTAAGGGTAACTAAACCTACTAAATAACATGGTAAGTTACTACATGTTTTTACAAAACTTCAAGTTCATGATGTAGTGTAATTTACTTAATTTTGACACTCGGTAGGTGTTGAATGAGTTGATTATTGATTGTGATGATTTGAAAGAAAATAAACACATGTTTTAAAAACATGGGAAACCTCCATTTTTAGGGGAAACTATGCCAAAATTTTTATAAATTTTGTCACTTAGAAAAATATAAGTTTTTGAGAAACTTATTCCCTAAAATGTATCTAAAAATATTTACCAAGGTTTCCCCAAATTTTTATGAAGACTTCCAGTAAGAAATGATGATTTCTTCAAGATAAAAATTGATATTAAGTATGTATGTTTTTGAGGAAAATATATATATTTATTTATCATCAAATTTTGTGCTAAGTGTATGTAGTATGTATTATACGTGATAGTGTATTAGGACTCGAAAATACACTAAGTACTCCTGAGGAGTGAAACGACAAAAACACACATACAACATGATTAGACAAATACAAGAGAATATATTTATAAAAATATATTTCTTAATAGATTAAATAACTTGGAAAAGTTATGAACATGAAATGAAGTTTTGGACAAAATACATAATTCGGATGAAAAATACAAGATACTTATATTTATTTTTGAGAAAATAATATAAGTAAGACACATAGTTAAAAATATAAATTATTTTTAACACAAGAACAAATACATAAAAGATGGTGACTTGTACTTGTGCGATACAAGTCTAGTGACTAACGTTAATAAAACACGTTTAGGTCACGACGCTAGATAAGCAAAAACCGGTGAAGTTTACGGCGCAAGGAACGCAAAGTTGTGAGTTCATGCTCCCCTTTTTCTTTTAACTGTTTTCAGTTTTATAACTTCGGGGGTGAAGTACATGTTACTAAGTGTTTACAGAAAAGTACCCACTTTTAAATCTTTTACTTACATTTTTAAACTTGGGGAAAATACATGTGTTATGGTATGATGGATACAAGAACTAAGGATCGATAAGTGAAACCGTGTCACGAATAGGGTACCAGAAGCACCATTAATCAACAATATACCTAGACCGCAGAACAAAAGGTTAGATCTAACGGGTTTTCGGGCAGCCACACTCTTAGTGAAAACTAGTACCAAGTAGTGCTTTTATGTCTCCGTCGTGAATCGACAACTAGAAAAATGCCTATGGTTTGGATGCTTCCTATGTCGTGTCACATGTTAATGGCCTTGCAACCCATTAACAACCTAGATACATATACATAAATACTTGATTTATACAAGATACATACCATGTTTTCATACAAAGTATACAAACGTTCAATACAAGAACTGCATGAATTCACACCAACATTATGTTGACGTTTTCCAAAAACTCACATGTATTTCAGGTAACTAAAGTGGATGTGCGCGCGGTCTTACTCTTGCTCTTGGATGTTGTTTATGTTTATCTTTGAATAAAGTTGTAAACTTATCAAACAAAATGCTGTCTTGTGATGTAAACACTTAAACTATGTTTTCAGTTATGTAATGTTATTGGCACTTGAAGTTATTTTTACGAGCATGTAGTATGTTTACCATTCATATGCAATGAGAACCTTTCATGATCACACCTCATGCTTCCGCCTTAGAAAGGGGTGTGACAGATTGGTATCAGAGCTGCGATTGTAGTGAACCAGGATTCCTTCTCGAGTCTAGTCTACAATCTTTAGGATCCTTTCACGAAAACAATTTTTCAAAAAGTTTTTCATTGCATAAAACTTTCTGCGACATCCACTACCTGAAACTGTTTACAAAAGAGTCAATAAAAGACACTACGAGACTTAGGGTGCACTGGAGTAGCACTTGTCTTTGATTAAAGAATTACTTGCGATTATGTGTGATAATTGATATATACATATACTAGAAGTAGAATGTCACAGGTATACGTGACTTCGTCTGAAAGCAGTGGCCTATCTGAAGGAAGAGATGCGAGGATGAAACGAACTGTGCGGATTGTGCAAGGAGTTACGTAATTATGGATGCATACGTAATTATGGAATTCAGTGCACAGAAACCACAACAAGTCTTGTCACGTATAGATTCCCCCATACAAGAAAAGGTCAAATGTGAACACCCTTCCCCCAGCCTATTAAATACTCTTTTGGAGTAATAAATTAGGGTATAAAGACATGAACCGCCAATGTGAAGTAAGATGTTTGTTCTTTACATATAGTAAACTTGTACCTTGGGAGATGTAACCCTTATGCATTTTGCTTACCTTACAAACAATGATGTAACAAGTTGCCCTGATATATGTAAAGACATCGGTGAATATCTTATGACGCATCAGTATTTATATATTTATACATGCTTATTACTGTATAAATTGATTTATACACTTGGCGAATTGTTTGATGTCACTTATGTGGGTATATCTCTGTGAATATACTACTACTGTCTCGTATGACGATATCAAACAAAATGTCTAACCCTATTGTGTTGTGTTCTTTCAGAACATGGCACCCAGGAGAATTGTGAACAATCGGGATGCTGATCAACCGCCTCCTCCCCCACTGCCGAGGACTGCTGAAGAACTAAACGCCCTACTAGAAGAAAGGATCTCTGCAGCTATCGCTCAATACGAGGCGAACCGCACCGAACAAAGTGGAGGACAAAGCAATGCAAGACGCAATGGGAATGGAGATTCATATGGAGGAAACGCAGCTCAGGGCTGCACTTTCAAGCAGCTTCTCGACTGCAAACCACTGAACTACGATGGCACTGGAGGTGCAGTGGCGTGTGTACGCTGGACGGAGAAGACTGATGCCACTATCCGCATGAGTAAGTGTACCGCAGATCAGCAAGTCACTTTTGCTACGGGGTTGTTTGTTGATGAAGCTTTGACTTGGTGGAATTTGCAAGTCCAGACTCTGGGTGATGATGCTGCGTATGACATGACGTGGGATGAGCTAAAGGAACGAATAAGAGAGAAGTATTGCTCCCGTGCCGAACTCCAAAGGTTGGAGACTGAATTCTGGCACTTGACCATGGAAGGTGTTGATATTACTGGTTATACTCGAAGGTTCCACGACTTGTCAAGAGCGATCCCCTACATGGTGACTCCCGAATTTAAGCACGTTGAATGCTACATTTGGGGATTGGCCTCAGAATTTCACAGCATGGTAACTTCGGCCTAACCTCAAACAATCACTGAGGCTGTAACTCTGGCTGTCAGCCTTACTGAAGATGCTGTCCGAATGAAGAAGTTATCGCTAAACCCAACTGAAAAGACCGAGACGCATGGTGAGTCGTCTGGTGACAAGAAAAGGAAGCATGCGAACCTGAATCAAGCGACACGTAACAACAAGGGTTCCAACAATAAGAAGCGAGACCCCAACCCGCCTTAGGAGGCGAAAACTCTTGCAACCATGAATGACGCTCCTGCCAAAGGATATCTAGGCACTCTGCCCATCTGCAACCAGTGCAAGCGTCATCATGAAGGAGTTTGTCACATTCCAAAATGTGATAAGTGAGGAAAATTGGGTCACCATACCGAGGACTGTTGGGGAAAAGGAAAGAACGGGAATGGAAACCGCAATGGTGCCAGTAATAGAAATGGTGGAAATGGAAATGGAAACGGTAACCGGAATGGGAATGGAGCTGGGCAAAACCAAGGATGCTTCGGTTGTGGAAGCAAGGATTATTTCATAAAAGACTGCCCAAGGGGAAACAACGCTCAGGCTCGAGCATTTAAGATTGGAGCAAGGAACGCACGCGAGGACCCTAATGTGGTCACCGGTACGTTTCTCGTTAACAATCACTTTCCATCCATACTATTTGACACTGGTGCAACTATAGCTTCATGTCTGTGGAATTTAAACGTATGCTTGGAATAGAATCTAGTAGATTAGACATTCCTTACTCCATAGAACTAGCCAATTGTAAACTCGTTGAATCGGGGGAAGTTGTTAGAAGTTGCACATTAGAACTTGGTGAACGAAGATTTAGCATCGACGTCTTACCTATTCAATTGGGTAGCTTTGATGTAGTGGTTGGAATGGATTGGCTGTCCAAGAACAAGGCTGAAGTTGTTTGCCACGAGAAAATCATTCGCATCCCTCTGGTGAATGATGAAACTCTCATCGTGCATGGAGAAAAACGAGACGCGCCTCTGCGAATCATCAGTTGTATGAAGGCACATAAGTGCTTAAGGAAGGGATGTGTTGCCTTCCTAGCGCACGTTGTAGATAAGAAGGCTGAGGAGCTGAAACTCGAAGACATTCCTGTGGTGAAGGAATTCCCTGATGTTTTCCTCGAAGATCTACCAGGACTACCTCCGCAACGACAAGTCGAATTCCATATAGACTTGGTTCCAGGTGCAGCTCCTGTAGCCAAGGCATCCTATCGGCTTGCACCGTCCGAGATGCAAGAATTATCTACACAACTCCAGGAATTTTTGGATAAAGGATTCATAAGGCCAAGCTTCTCGCCTTGGGGAGCTCCAGTATTGTTCGTGAAGAAGAAGGATGGAACATTGCGGATGTGTATCGATTACAGAGAACTAAACAAGCTCATAATCAAGAATCGGTACCCACTACCGAGGATTGATGACTTATTTGATCAATTGTAAGGATCGATCTACTATTCCAAGATCGATCTTCGATCTGGATACCATCAGTTAAGGATTCAAGAGGAAAGCGTACCAAAGACTGCATTCAGAACACGCTATGGGCATTACAAGTTTCTTGTGATGCCATTCGGAAATGCACCAGCGGTCTTTATGGATCTGATGAACCGCGTTTGTAAACCATATCTCGATAAATTCATGATTGTATTTATCGATGATATCTTGATTTACTCACGAACGAGAGAAGAACACGAGCAACATCTCAGAACCATTTTGGAACTACTGAAGAAAGAGAAACTTTATGCAAAGTTTTCAAAGTGTGAATTTTGGATTCGCGAAGTACAGTTTCTTGGTCACGTTGTGAACGAGAAGGGCATTCATGTAGACCCATCCAAGATAGAAGCAATAAAGAATTGGGAAGCCCCCAAACCCCAACTGAGGTTCGACAATTTTTGGGCTTAGCGGGCTATTACCGACATTTTATTGAGAATTTCTCCAAAATAGCTCAACCGCTGACAACCCTTACGCAGAAAGACAAGAAGTACGACTGGGGTGACAAGCAGGAAGAAGCCTTCCAGCTACTAAAAAATAAGCTATGCGATGCACCGATACTATCCTTACTCGAAGGCACAGAAGACTTCGTGGTATACTGCGTCGCTTTGCGTCAAGGTTTGGGTTGTGTACTCATGCAACGCCAAAAAGTCATTGCTTACGCTTCAAGATAATTGAAGGTACATGAAAGGAACTATACCACTCACGACCTGGAGCTAGGCGTGGTGGTATTCGCCTTGAAGATCTGGCGACACTATCTATATGGTACTCGATGTATGATCTTCATAGATCACAAAAGCCTACAACACATATTTGATCAAAAGGAATTAAACATGCGTCAGCGACGATGGGTCGAGCTGCTGAACGATTATGACTGTGAGATTAAGTACCATCCTGGAAAGGAAAACGTTGTAGCATACGCGCTAAGTCGAAAAGAAAGGGTTAAGACCCTAAGGGTTCGAGCATTGGAAATGACGATTCAAACGAACCTCACAGCACGCGTTCGTGATACGCAACAAGAAGCCCTTAAGATGGAGAATCGTAGAGCTGAATACCTCTGAGGTATGCAGAAGAATTTGGTGCCAAACAAAGAGGGAACCTTATACTTTAAGGGGCGTATTTGGGTTCCGCTCTATGGCGGTATGCGAGAAGTCATCCTTGACGAAGCACACAAGTCGAGATACTCGATCCATCCAGGATCGGACAAAATGTATCAAGAATTGAAAGACTACTATTGGTGGCCAAGACTTAAAAGCGATGTTGCTATTTATGTTGGAAAGTGCCTAACCTGTGCTAAGGTTAAGGCTGAGTATCAGAAACCATCTGGGCTATTGCAACAACCCGAGATACCCATGTGGAAGTGGGAGCAAATCTCGATGGACTTTATAACAAAATTACCCAGGACCCCTAGGGGGCACGATATGATATAGGTGATAGTTGATCGATTGACGAAATCTGCGCATTTCCTACCAATCCGAGAGAAGGATAACACTGGAAAGCTTGCTGAGATATACTTAAAAGAAATCATGGCACGTCATGGAGTACCTATCTCAATTATTTCAGATAGAGATGGACGTTTTGTCTCAAGAATCTGGAAATCCTTTCAGGAAGCCTTTGGATCTCAGCTAGATCTAAGCACGACCTTCCATCCACAAACAGACGGTCAGAGTGAACAGACCATACAAATGCTGGAAGATATGCTCCGCGCCTGTGTTATGGACCTAGGCGGCAGCTGGGATACTCACCTACCTTTGGTTGAGTTTTCCTACAATAACAGTTATCATACGAGCATAAAAGTCACACCGTTCGAAGCTCTGTATGGCCGCAAGTGCCGCTCTCCCTTATGTTGGGCAGACGCTGGAGACAAACGTATGGTTGGTCCTGAACTTGTGCAAGAGACAACCGACAAGATTATGCAGATCTGAGAGCGCATAAAGGCGGCTCGAGATCGACAAAAGAGCTACGCTGATAGAAGACGGAAACCATTAGAGTTCGAGGTAGGAGACAAAGTTTTGTTGAAGGTCTCACCTTGGAAGGGCGTAGTAAGATTCGGAAAACGTGGAAAGCTGAACCCACGATACATCGGACCATTCAAGATCTTAGAAAGAATTGGTACCGTGGCATACAAGTTGGAATTACCGGAAGAACTTAATGGAGTACATGATACGTTCCACGTATCCAACCTCAAGAAGAGTCCAACACAAGAAACAGTGATCATCCCTGCGCGTCACACCCCGACCACGTAAAACAACAAAACATGGCGGAAACGTCGGGGAGTGTTGTAACAGAATCATTGTTTCATAACACATGGAAATTTTAATATTGTTTTATTGATTAAAAGTGTTACAATGTCTTGACAATCAAAGAAACATAACACAAATAACTAGTCTTGCATCTTTTATTGTCGCTAAGGCCCAAGTCCGCCTAAGTGTATCTTGATAAATCCTATGCATCATGTCCTGAAACACATGTGAAAATAGGTACGTCAGCATAAAAATGCCTATGAGATACATAGGTTTTTTGAAAATAGAATTCATGACTTATGTTTAAGAAAATGTTTAGTCACGAACCTTGTAATTTGCTTTTTCTTGTAAATCATTTGAAAAGTGATAAATAAACCAAATGATATATATGTATAAAAGAATAATACATGGTTAAATGAATAACCAAGTAAAATGAGTTTGTATCAGATAAGTTGTTTGTAAAACAATGTATTGTGAAAAGTATGTTATTTGTATAAAATGTTATATGTCTAAATTGACATGGTTTAAATAACGCTACGATATGTAATACCATACAAGCACTTATATATAGGAAGTACCAGCGGCATATCCACCATGCTTGTATCATATTTCACACGCCTCGTTACTTAAATCACTTACTCAAACCAAACCACCAAAGTAAAATGTTTATGTATAATCAAATGTCAAAATGTTTGTGTGAAAACCATGTCTAATGTAAATCATGAATTGTGTATATCAATGCCAAAATGTTTATGTCTAATGTAAATCATGAATTGTGTATATCAATGTCAAAATGTTTATGTCTAATGTAAATCATGAATTGTGTATGTCAATGTCAAAATGTTTATGTATAATGCAAATCATGTAATGTGTATCCAAAATATCATGTATGGTAAGTGAAATATATCAACTAAACCATATGTAAAATGCACAAAACAAGGTATTGAAGTAAAACATGGTTTAAATCAAAGTTATGTTTTGTGGAACAAATGCATGCTATACTGATATAAACATCTATGCGGTATTTGTGAAAATGCATACATCCAAGCCTTGTGACTGTGGCGATAAACCCCTAAACGAATTTAAAGGTCTATCTGTGTTATGTTTATCGAATTCGGTCATTCCTTCCATACAAACATACCTAGGATGTCAGGAACGAGAGTTGTCAATTCTTATGGTACCATCACCTACTAACGAGCGGCGTAGCTAATGTTAATGAATGTATATTGTCCCATTTAAACAAACCAAATGTCATACCAAAATGTAAACATGTGATGAATAACAAATGTACTAAGTATGCAACAAATGAACATACATAGCATGTGATGTGATGTAATGTAAAACAATGCACTAAGTATGCACACAATGGACATACATAGCATAAAATGTAATGTAAAACAATGTACTAAGTATGCACACAATGGACATACATAGCATAAAATGTAATGTAAAACGATGTACTAGGTATGCAACAAAGGACATACATAGCAAAAACACAATGAAATCATGTACTATAAGTGTACTATTGAACATAACAAGCATATGATATGAAAACATGAAAAGCACGAAAGTAACAGGTAGGCACATGTGTTTCACCCCAAAATGTTTGGAAAACAGTAAAAGAGGGGTCTATGTACTCACTTGAGATTGCTCAATAGTCCTAGGATAACCACCAAGCAATGCTAGAAGATCACAGAATCAAACGGTACCTAATATAGGTAACTACATTAATAAACCGGACCTAAATCGGAGGATCAGATAGAATGAGGGCTCGTAAACCAAATGAGTATGGGAACTCATGTAATATGGTTTAACAAAGCCCACATACTAAAATGAAACCTAACCTAAGTGCTTACGACCCATTACGACCCGTTTAGGTAGCTTATGCTACTTTAACGCGTCGTTCGTGTAAAACACGTTTGGAACGCCTAACTAGTCCTATGACAAGTAAAATATGCCTTAACATGTCTAATATTGTTGCCAAATCAGTTTAGATGTTAAAAGTTATGTTACATATGCTTAAAATGAATTTTGGCGTAAAAAGGGCATTTTGGTAATTTACCTAAGGCGTATAAACTACCTATCATACAACTACTTAACGAAGCGACCATAAGGTATAACCTCGGAAGGTTATTCCCTATATACTATGGTCACCTAATGTGTTTGGTCGGATCCTAATGATCGACCAAACGGGTCGGGTTCGAAAGTATAAGCGATTGTTTAGATCACTTACCTTACGACCCTATATAAGCACTAAACTAAAAGTGACGAGCTAAGCATGTTAAAACATGATTAACTAAGTTTAGAAAACAGGTTTGGTATCAAAACAAATGGTATTTGTTTTGATACCTAAGAGTAGTTTGGTTACAAAATACACAAGAATACGCATTTTGGCCGAAACTACGACTCGTCACTGAGCCTAGATAACGTGGTAATCAGTAGGTATAGCCACTAGGGACTATAACTATCGTGATTACGCTCACGTTAGGAAGTTCAAACGAACTTCGCGTTGACCATAAACTGGTCAATCTCAGAAAGTCAAACATAGTTTGACTTTCGGACTCGAAAAGCGATAAAAGAACGAAGGAACACTTACAAAGGGTCCCCGCAAGCTAATCTTGATCCAAGTAGCTCAGGTATGAAGCAATGGCTTCAACTTAGAGCATTCTTAGATCAGATTTGTGGGTTTTGTAAGTGAATGGGTTGGGTATTTATAGGAATGCTAGAACCGTTAAGATAGTTTATCGAATAACGTGCTTCAATCTCATCCCTACATTTGTTGCAACACCTTGGTACCCAAATTGGCCCCCCAACATCAGGGATTAATATGTGGCATTGGGTTTATGAGTGCTTAACACATGTAACCTGCTATTAACCACATTCTGAGGTTCTGGGAGGTCCTTACGGATCGTAAGGGTGAGGGCTTACGGTCCGTAAGCCAGTAACTTTGCTGAAATGACAGTTTTGGTCCCTGCAGCTCCAAACTTGGTTTTCGATGCATTTTCAACACGTTTAATCCCCGTTAACCCCATTTCAAAGCTCTAATATGAAGTTAAAGTATAGGGAACTTAAATTGTGCTAAAAAATATCTTAGATGTCGGTTCGTTTGGCCGTACGATTGCGTTGTTCGGTTAATTACGACGAAAGTCGTAACGGACGCAAAAATGATCCAAATTACACGACGAATGGATTTTTCTTATGCCAAACATTAAAATAAAATATTTTAGTGCTTACATAAATTTTTGGATGTCCGGATGTATTCAGAATGTAAGTTATGCGCGAAGATGCAAACTTATGCACTTTTTGATGCTTTTAGTCCCTAAATGACCCAAAAGTTTATTTTAGCACACCGAACCCTTCAAAGCCTATTTCTAAGCTATGTAAAGGATGTTTATGGTATGTTTAACTTATGGTCATGTTCAGGAGTGTCTGTTACAGTTCAAATTGCCATACTTTCGCAGTTTGTGAAATTTAGTCCCTGTAAGCGAATTAACTTGATTTTGCCATACCAAAGCCTCCAAAACTTATTTCTAAGTTATGTAAAGGTTATTTAAGGTATGTTAACCCTATGTCACTGTTCTGGAGTGTTTGTTGCATTAAACTGGTTATATTTACGCCTTGGTGCGCGTATAACCTTCCAGAAAGCGATTTAGAGCCCGAAATCGAACTAGAATTGATATGTGCAAATAATACACATATTTATACAAATCCCAAGTATGAAATACAATATTTCATTGATACAGTATTTTTTTGATGGACGTGGAGGCACAGGTGTCACAGTCTCCCCTACTTTAGGAAATTTCGTCCCGAAATTTTATTTAGAGGAAACTTGTGAGAGTTTAAAACATGAAGTTGAAAAGATCGAACAACACTGGTTAGAGTTCTTGTACCTCTAGTAACTTTAAATAACATCATGCTTACCATGTAGGAGGGACACTTATATACAAGTCTATTAAGCGTTATTGGTGCGTCCACGGTACCTCCTGTACATTGTTCACATTTCGTTATTGTTGCCACTATCGGTTTTTACACATAATAAATCTCACTGCGGTTTCCGTGCACTGAACTTCGTAATTATGTATGCATCCATAATTACGTAATTCCTTGCATAGTCACGTAGTGCATCTTAAAAATGTGTAGGGGAAGAAAACAAATGAACGAGCCTGTGATGATTGTGACTAGACCACCATAGGGTCCCTTTTATTAAATCAATAAATGATTTTAATAGACAACCAAGGAGTCTTTTCAGCTTATATCATCACATGTCATTCTTAACCAGATTTTTGAATCAATCTTTTTGACTAGACCACTAAAAGGGTCTCTTATGAATCATGGAATGGTACTATATAATCCAAGGGTCTTAACTATTACATAGAAGCCCATTAAGGATTTAAGGTAGTACCTTTGGATATCCTACTATGAATCCTTCATATGAAGATATGGAAGGTTTTACGAGGATTTGGATAACGAAAATAAAACCACAAAAGGAAATACATAACACAAAAACACACAACCACAAAATTGTTTATCTTGATCTTTAATTTGTTATCATTTTGTTAATTGTGCACATGCATTTAAAGCACACTAGGAATCCATTCCGTGGATTTCATTTGGTACTTTAAACATTATCAAGAATCTAACTATAAAGATAGAAAGATTTTTAAAGAGAAAATTCGATTTTGATTGTAAGGAACCGAGATGTTCGAATTAAGGTACACAAGGAATCCAACTAAGGATTCTGATTTGTATGATAATCATCCACAAAGGTCTAATTGTGGAGATAAAAAGATCCCATAAGGATTTTAGAAGTTGAAGATGTTTTGAAACCTTGCACTGGACGTGTTTAAGTCAAAACATGAAGTAAAATGCTTATGAGGTTGAGATGCTCGATATGCCAAGGCGACATATGAAGCGGAATTTGAAAGTTAAGTCAATGTATGAGGAAAAATATTTTTGAAAACTATGCATGGGGTTCTTAAAAAAAATGTGTTCAATGTTTCTGAAACCTTATGTATAATACTTTTGAAATCATAAAGTAGGTGTACTAGGTAGGTATATTTATAAAATGTTTTAAAATCATGAGTTGAATTTTGAAAGTATGTATAAGGTTTTTGGAAAACATGAATGATGCTTTGGAAGTTACGCACTTGATATAAGTAATTATACGGTATTAATAACATTTTGAAATCATGAAGGTTGTTTTGAAAACTTATGTTATGCATGTTGAAAAATCAGAACGTAATGGGTATGAGATTTGAAAATATCCTTAGTTATCTAACCAAGGATTTCAAAGGCACAGATGTGCAAAAGCACGATCACTCGTAATGTCACTTTATTTTCTGTACTTTGTTTCTTAGAGTGAAACGAGTACTTAGAATTTTCCAAGGGAATCATGAGCAAACACAAGAATGGGAAATTCGCAAGAGTAGTTTGTAAGAATGTAGTTCCTCGTCGTAGGTATCATAGGGAAATGCCATACACTCATGTAACTACAGTTGTATATCAGAATTGTGAACAACAATTTATTTATAAACAAAACAGATTGTTTCACATTACAGGAAAATAGAAGAAACAAAAGCATAAGACAACAACATCTTCTAATCAGCCGACTGCTCATCCGTGGGTTGGATTTGCCTTAGCAAGCTTCAGGCATTTATTCACGAAATGACCTATCTTGCCACAGTTGTAGCACGATCCAGGCGGGAAGCGAGCTTGGGCAGGATTGGCTTGTGGTTGATTTGGACCACCTTGGTTCGGGTTACATCGACAAGCACATGCCAGGTGACCAACTCGCCCACATGATTCACACAGACGACACTGTAAGTGAGCTTGGTGATGCCCATTACATTTTTCGCATATTGGTGCCGTTCCCTTGTATTGCTTCTTAGCAGGTGGTGTTGCCACCTGGATGGGTCCTGCTTGATTTGGTACAGCTGCAGTTGAGCAAACCCTTGTTGTATGACCTATAAGTCCACAATCTGGCATTTGCGGCACTTCACACTAGCATGATGATGAAGGTTACATTGGTTGCACAAGTGTGCGGTTCCATTGTATGGCTTCCTAGCAGGGGGTTGAGCTGGTTGGTTGGGGACGGCTTGACCATTGTGAGCGACCACGACGAAGTTCTGAGAAGCCTTTCGCTTCTTTGACTTCTTAGGGGATCCAGTCTGTTCATCCATGGTCTTTGATTCCTCGATTGGTTTCTTGGCTGGTGGTGCTTGCTTGACTTCTGCTTCCTTTGGTGGCTCTTGAGTGGCTTCATTGTTGAGACGAGACATGGCAATGCCTAATTCAACAGTCTTCAGGATTACTTCGACTATTCGCTGGGCAAATTTGGCAGTCTGCTCGGATATCTGCGCATCGTTGCGATGAAGAGACATTCTGGAGGAAATGAAGGATATAGGAGGAAACAATGAAATGTTATCGGAAAATAAAACAAAACAGAATGACAATGCATAAGAATTTGCGATCATTTGTTTGTTACCTAAGGCAAACAAATGAGACGGTGGCAATGCCTAATTCAA
Organism: Helianthus tuberosus; assembly: GCA_030545235.1. Taxonomy (NCBI): domain Eukaryota; kingdom Viridiplantae; phylum Streptophyta; class Magnoliopsida; order Asterales; family Asteraceae; genus Helianthus; species Helianthus tuberosus. The sequence continues at coordinate 106,537,025 of CM060357.1, read as the reverse complement.
CAGTCTTCATGTATCACTGAAGACATGCTTTCCTATAAGTGAACACTCACCCCAAGAGTTCCCAGGTAAGAGTGACTGGTCCGATACAACGGATTTTTATGAACACTCTAGCCTTTGACAGAAAACTCAAGGTACAGGCATTCACTCTTCCAGTTTGCACGTGTTCACATTATAAGACCCAAACTTTGACGAGATTTGGAAACTTAGAGGGTTCAAAACCTAGTAATCAATCATCCTAGAACAGATGATTGGTTTTCAAGGTGGTTTTAAAATTTGTGTTCTTGTTGTGGTTGTCACTTAAGGATAGGTGACGGTATTGTTTTACGACTAAACACAAGTAAACTCGCGTTAGGGTCCTAGGAAGGTTATAGACTAGGTCAAAGCGTTACTAATAACCTAATTCCCTATAACCATGGGCTCTGATACCAACTTTTCTGTCACACCCCGACCACGTAAAACAACAAAACGTGGCGGAAATGTCGGGGAGTGTTGTAACAGAATCATTGTTTCATAACACATGGAAATTTGAATATTGTTTTATTGATTAAAAGTGTTACAATGTCTTGACAATCAAAGAAACATAACATAAATAACTAGTCTTGCATCTTTTATTGTCGCTAAGGCCCAAGTCCGCCTAAGTGTATCTTGATAAATCCTATGCATCATGTCCTGAAACACATGTGAAAATAGGTACGTCAGCATAAAAATGCCTGTGAGATACATAGGTTTTTTGAAAATAGAATTCATGACTTATGTTTAAGAAAATGTTTAGTCATGAACCTTGTAATTTGCTTTGTCTTGTAAATCATTTGAAAAGTGATAAATAAACCAAATGATATATATGTATAAAAGAATAATACATGGTTAAATGAATAACCAAGTAAAATGAGTTTGTATCAGATAAGTTGTTTGTAAAACAATGTATTGTGAAAAGTATGTTATTTGTATAAAATGTTATATGTCTAAATTGACATGGTTTAAATAACGCTACGATATGTAATACCATACAAGCACTTATATATAGGAAGTACCAGTGGCATATCCACCATGCTTGTATCATATTTCACACGCCTCGTTACTTAAATCACTTACTCAAACCAAACCACCAAAGTAAAATGTTTATGTATAATCAAATGTCAAAATGTTTGTGTGAAAACCATGTCTAATGTAAATCATGAATTGTGTATATCAATGTCAAAATGTTTATGTCTAATGTAAATCATGAATTGTGTATGTCAATGTCAAAATGTTTATGTATAATGCAAATCATGTAATGTGTATCCAAAATATCATGTATGGTAAGTGAAATATATCAACTAAACCATATGTAAAATGCACAAAACAAGGTATTGAAGTAAAACATGGTTTAAATCAAAGTTATGTTTTGTGGAACAAATGCATGCTATACTGATATAAACATCTATGCGGTATTTGTGAAAATGCATACATCCAAGCCTTGTGACTGTGGCGATAAACCCCTAAACGAATTTAAAGGTCTATCTGTGTTATGTTTATCGAATTCGGTCATTCCTTCCATACAAACATACCTAGGATGACAGGAACGAGAGTTGTCAATTCTTATGGTACCATCACCTACTAACGAGCGGCGTAGCTAATGTTAATGAATGTATATTGTCCCATTTAAACAACCCAAATGTCATACCAAAATGTAAACATGTGATGAATAACAAATTTACTAAGTATGCAACAAATGAACATACATAGCATGTGATGTGATGTAATGTAAAACAATGCACTAAGTATGCACACGATGGACATACATAGCATAAAATGTAATGTAAAACAATGTACTAAGTATGCACACAATGGACATACATAGCATAAAATGTAATGTAAAACGATGTACTAGGTATGCAACAAAAGACATACATAGCAAAAACACAATGAAATCATGTACTATAAGTGTACTATTGAACATAACAAGCATATGATATGAAAACATGAAAAGCACGAAAGTAACAGGTAGGCACATGTGTTTCACCCCAAAATGTTTGGAAAAAAGTAAAAGAGGGGTCTATGTACTCACTTGAGATTGCTCAATAGTCCTAGGATAACCACCAAGCAATGCTAGAAGATCACAGAATCAAACGGTACCTAATATAGGTAACTACATTAATAAACCGGATCGTATAAACTACCTATCATACAACTACTTAACGAAGCGACCATAAGGTATAACCTCGGATGGTTATTCCCTATATACTATGGTCACCTAATGTGTTTGGTCGGATCCTAATGATCGACCAAACGGGTCGGGTTCGAAAGTATAAGCGATTGTTTAGATCGCTTACCTTACGACCCTATATAAGCACTAAACTAAAAGTGATGAGCTAAGCATGTTAAAACATGCTTAACTAAGTTTAGAAAACAGGTTTGGTATCAAAACAAACGGTTTTGATACCTAAGAGTAGTTTGGTTACAAAATACGCAAGAATACGCATTTTGGCCGAAAATACGACTCGTCACTGAGCCTAGATAACGTGGTAATCAGTAGGTATAGCCACTAGGGACTATAACTATCGTGATTATGCTCACGTTAGGAAGTTCAAACGAACTTCGCGTTGACCATAAACTGGTCAATGTCAGAAAGTCAAACATAGTTTGACTTTCGGACTCGAAAAGCGAAAAAAGAACGAAGGAACACTTACAAAGGGTCCCCGCACGCTAATCTTGATCCAAGTAGCTCAGGTATGAAGCAATGGATTCAACTTAGAGCATTCTTAGATCAGATTTGTGGGTTTTGTAAGTGAATGGGTTGGGTATTTATAGGAATGTTAGAACCGTTAAAATCGTTTATCGAATAACGTGCTTCAATCTCATCCCTACGTTTGTTGCAACACCTTGGTACCCAAATTGGTCCCCCAACATCAGGGATTAACATGTGGCATTGGGTTTATGTTGGTGCACTGAATGTCTGTTAACTATGTCTTAGTTGAGTCTTAGGTCTAGATAGATTGAATTAGAGTTGGAAAACAAGTTTAGTGGTTTAATCATGTAATTTCGCTCCAAATGACATATATGCCATTAGAAGCGAAATCAGGGTTTCATTGTAATTTCGCTCCAGATGTTATGTTCATGATTCCGCTCGTAAGTAGTTCTAGGTGATTTCGCTCCTGATGCATTTAGGTGATTCCGCTCGTAATGATCATGCGGTTTCGAGCGGAATCAGACCAGCTATATATATGTGTGTGATGAGTTCAGTTGTAAGTTTTGGAGCAGAACTAGATCATGCTGTAGGTGTCAAATTGCTGTCAAAATCTACTCAGAAAGCATTAATAGAAAGGAAATTGAAAGGATATAGCTGTTGTGACTTTGTATACTTTGATTCCGCCTTTGTATTCAAAGATGAACTACTTTTACTGACATTTAGGGTCACGCACACGACCCAACAAGTGGTATCAGAGCTCAGGACGAGGAGTTCATACCATAGCAGCTTGATTCTACCAGATTTTCTTATTTCTACTCACTTCTTCTTATACTTTTTTGTTTTGAACTAGTTCCAACGGTTGGAATGGCCTGAATTTCGAGTATATTGTGTAAAACATAGTGTTAACAAACCCTAGAAAGAATCAGGTTAAAATTCGGAGTAAAAATGGTTAAAATCACTTAAAAACTTGATTCCGCTCAAAAGGTTCTTCGCAGATTATACTTAAAAAATTGATTTCGCCTGAAATATTGTGCTGATTCCGCTCGAAATCAGAACAAGTCTGATTCCGCTCGAAATCAGAACAAGTCTGATTCCGCTCGAAATCAGAACAAGTCTGATTACACTCGGAAAGATACAAGTCTGATTGATTCCGCCTGAAAGTTATTTTCTGATTTCGCTCGAAATCAGGTCAATTCAGATTCCCTGATTTCGCTCTAACAGAGTCAGATTTCGCTCTAACAAAGTCAGATTTCGCTCAAAAGATATCATTCTGATTTCGCTCGAATTTCACTTGAAAGTTTAAATCTGATTCCGCTCGAATCAGATTCAGCTTAAATTTGTTTTTCTGATTTCGCTCGAAATCAGATATCATTCTGATTTCGCTCAAAAGTGTGATTCCGCTCGAAATACTTTTGTATTTTCAAGCGAAATCAGATTAAGTTGATATTGTTTGAAAGATTCTTGTGATTCCACTTAAAGAGATTCTACTTCAAGTGATTTCGCTCGAAATTAGTTGTTTTTCAAAATTTCAAAAATTTTCTAAGTGTTTGCTGATTTTTCAGGTACGTACAAGATGGATGATTTCAATCCATTTTATGATGTCTTTGCGTTTGCTGGAGATGGTGGAAATGATACATCTTTTAGTAACACCAATGAGAACACGCCGAATACAAAGAAAAAGCAATCGGATGCATTGGAGGTTGAAAGTGCTTTTGGAACCTATAACAAACCCCCGAAGTTAATGGCTATCGAAGAATATAGTCGGTGGGCCAAGAAGTTTGAAGATTGGCTGAGAGCATTTGCTTTTCCCAGCTAGAAGAGTCTAAAAAATGGTTACCATGATGGAGGCAAAAGTGGCGAAACCTTATCATCACCTGAAGAAATAGAGGCATTTGTCGCTGAGCAAAACTGCTATTTCAGTCTATTCGAGAAGATATAATATCTTTGATCGAGTACAGCAGTTCTAAAGATCTCTGGAAAAAAGTTAGAAACCAAATGTTTAGGAAGTACATAAATAGTGAAGAACAAAAAGAAACTACTTAGAAAAGAGTTTGATTTGTTTGGGTGTTTAAAGAATGAATCAGTTTGTAAAATGATTGAGAGGTTTGGGCACCTAAAGCTGGAATTGGCAAGATATGGAATTTCCTATACTGGAGATGAGCTTGTCGACAAATTGTTTGATTCATTGCCAGATGAGATGGATTGGTAATATTATGCGTTGATGCTAAAGAATAATATCAAGTCGCCAGAAGTGTTGACAGTAGACTTGCTGATTGAGAGACTAGAGAGTCACGAGTTGGAATTAAAGAAGACACACAAAGTCAATCATTCGTCTTATCTGCAGAACTTGGATTTGTATTATCCAAAGAGCATGATGCCAAAGAGTACATCTCCCAAGACAGCTTTTTCTGGCGAAAATGTTCACACATCAAACAAAGAAAGTCAAAGCAGTGGATTTCACAGTGGATCTTTGTCATCTGCAAATCATTCTGATGTAAAGAATCTATTTCAATGCAACATCACTGTTGACTTAAAGAACGCTCAAAACTTCAGCGAGGAGTCAGCAAAGCAACAAATGGTTTTCTTAGCATCTGTGCTAGAATCTTATGAAAGTCTTGTAGCAGGGAAGATAGGCAACACCAACCTAACGAAAAAAGATTATGATCAGATTGATCCTAAGGAGATGGAACTGATCGACATAAGGTGGTGTATGGCCAGTGTAGTTCGTCGGGCACATCGTTTTATGGAGATCACAGGGAGGAAGTCTATTGGTGGACCTTCTACCAAGTTAGGCTTTGACAAGTCTAAAGTGACGTGCTTTAAGTGCAAACAGAAAGGTCACTTTAAGCGTGAATGCCGAAACTCGTATGCTGATGAATCTGAAAACCCGTTCAGAGAAGATTACTACAAGAAGGAGATTTATCATCAGAATAAATCAGAACCGCCAAGGATGAAGCAGCTTGAGGATAACAAAGAAAAATCTAGAGCTCTTACGGTGATTCATGACGATGAAGGTTACGACTGGAGTGAGTTGTTACCTGAGGAGGATGCGGTTGGATATGCATTCATGGCAAAATCTGAACCTGTTCCTTGGAAAGACAGCAGAACTGAAGAACAGAAGTATAATCACAGAAGGATGTTGGCCACAAATAGATTGATCAGAATAGCTGGTATTTTTTCTGAGGCAAAAAGAGCAAAGAGATGGGATCCAGACAGGGAGTGTTATCTTGATCCCTATGGAAACATTGCTATTGATCATAACACTCTTGATATGGAAACAATAATCAAAGAGTTTAAAGAAGAAGATGATTATTGGCAAAGGAAATGGTGGGGAAGCAGAGAAGAGAAAGAGAAAGAAGAGAAAGAAAAAGAAGAGAAAGAGAAGTCAAAGAAGGTTGATACTGGAATCATTGACACGACTCAAGAGTTGAATGCTGAAAACATGGGAAAGATGGCTGACAAAGTGCTGGCTGCTAAGGCACTTGAGGTAGATTCTAAATCCGTCTCTGAGTCTAAAAGCCAGGTCAGTTCAGACGCGTCAACAACTGAGTCAGGTAAGAAAGTCAGTGGTGATGTTGACTGCAAAAATTGCATTAAGGAATGCAAAGTTTGTAGTACAAACACTTATCTCAAAGGTAAGAAGATTGATGATCTTACTGCTAAAGTCAGAAGTGTTAAGGATCAAATCCTTGATCATGATAAAATGGTGAAAGCTTCAACTGAATGATTAAAAGAATTAACTAACAAAATTGAAACTGATAAAATTGATCAGGAAAAGGTTAGGAAAGAAAATGAGAGGTTAGTTCTTGAAAATCGTCAGATTACTGAAAAATTTGAGAAGCTTAAAAGCACGGTTAAAGATAATGATGATAGAAACGGTAAAACATACAAAGAAAATTGCCAATTGCAATGTGTTTTGAGAATCAAAGAAGAATTAATCAACAAACAATTGGATGAGATTGCTAAATTGAAGCTTCAATTTGAAGAAGCTAAGATTGAGAATGAGCGAATCAATTTGAAATTGAACAATTACAACTCTGCAAGCTTTGTTTTGCAACACATTATTCCCAAACCCATCGGGAAAGACAAAGCAGGCGAAGATGTATACTGTGATGGAACTGGGGTCGGGTTTCATCAAGTTCCACCACCAGTTCTAGACAATTATTCGAAAAAACAATCTGGGTTGGTTAATCTTGAGGAAGAAAATGAAGTGAAACTTCCTGATTCAATTGATGTGACATTTTCTTCATCATCATCTGATGATAGTGTTCAAACTTAGATTGTTAAAGGCATGGCTGAAAGTGTTTTGGATAGTGATTTAGCTGAGGATGAAAAATGTTTTCTGGACAAGTACATTCAGAAACCAAAATCCAAAATCAACTTAGGTGATGAACCGGGTCTTGTGATGTACAAGATGGCTGGATCTGATAAGTTGTATTCGGATTCTGAGTTTCCTCTGGAGAATGTAAATGTTACAAAACTGACAAATGTGTTCAAAATGGTTGAAATTGATTTGTCCGAATTAAAAAATTTAAAACAAACAAAAAGGCAAATGAATTTTGAGAAAGATAAAGCTTACTACAAGAAACCTGTAGTTCCACCGCGTTTTTATAATAACAATCGAAACAATTGGTCGGGAGGATATCAGGGTGGTAAGAACTATCAAAGAAAGAATTTTCAAAACAAAAGATTTGCTGAAAAGAAAGTGTTTGTGAACGGTTCAAGTTCACTTTCTGATGAGGAAAATGAAATCTTTTCGAAATCAAATGAAGAATTCTTTTAGAAGAGGGCCTCACAACCTCAGTCTGAAGGCACAAGTCGGGTAGTTGATACTCATACGTGTTTTAGATGCAACAAAGTTGTTCATATTGCAAGAAATTGCACCAACTCCAAGCCTAAGACTGAACTTGTTGAGAATCAAAAGAAGAAGGTTGATTCAAAAAGAAAAGCTCAAATGGTTGTTGAGAAAGTTTTGAAAAATGAGAAATCAAAAGTCAAAATTGAACCTGTTAAGAATGTGGTAACTAAAAATGACAAATTCTATAAACGGGTTGCTTCATCTCAACAAACATGGAAGCCAAAAGTTTTTGAAAAACCAAAGGTTTCAGTGTTGGAAAAACAATCATCTTCTACCACACCGGTAAAGATGAATGTTCCTTTGGATTATTATGAAAAATTGGAGAAACAATCTTCTACTCCACCAGAGAAGAAGAATGTTCAAAAGAAAAATCAACCAACCGGTCAACTTAAGATAGATGAGTTTTTCTTATACAAAAAGGTTGAGGTTGGATCTGAGGAAAGTTTAAAAATGAATGATAAAAATTTTCCGCCATTTTACACTGCAAAAATTCACATTAAAGTCAAGTTACCTGAGTCAAGAGAGGCTTGGGTAGCATCAAAATCTCACTAAAGATTTTGGAAATTGCCGGAGCTTCCTAGTTGGTAATTGTGAAGCATGAATCGGCATCTTTATTGAATTGTTTGTGATATGTGCAGGAACTTCCGAGAGCTATTTCACGATGGATTATGGATAGTGGAGCGTCTCGACATATGACAGGGAAGACTGCATTGTTGTACGATGTTAGAAATTTCAATGGAGGATATGTGGGATTCGCAGGAAATCAAGGTGGTAGAATTGTTGGTGAAGGAACGTTATCCAATGGGATCGTTACGTTTGAAAGAGTTAACTACATTGCTGAGCTAGAGAATAATCTGCTGAGTATCTCGCAGATTTGTGACAGGATGTATACCACTCACTTCACTGATAAAGAATGTTTGATTTTGAAGCCAGGATTTGTTATCCCTGAAGAATGGATTATCATGCGGGCACCAAGAGTCAATGATCTGTACGTGTTGGACATGAGCGTAGCTACTACAACCACGGGCCAGGCTCATTGTTTTGTGTCAAGAGCAACAGAGAAAGAATCGAAGTTGTGGCACAGGAAGATGGGGCATATACATCTTAGAAAAATGAATCACTTGGTGCACAATGATTTAGTTCTAGGAGTTAATATCAAAGGTTTTCATCTGGAAGGGGAGTGCATTAGTTGCATTAAAGGCAAGCAGAAGAAAAAGTCACACCCTAAAAAGCAAGTCAATTCAGTTTCCAGACCGTTAGAGAGACTACATATGGATTTGTTTGGTCCAGTAAACGTCAAAAGTATTACAGGGGATCTCTACTGTCTTGTGGTTACTGATGGTTATTCCAGATTTTCGTGGGTATCATTCTTGAAGTCGAAAGATGAAACGTTTGACAGTTTGATGGCGTTGTTCAGGAAAATTGAAAATCTGTACCAAAGGCGTATCAGAAGAATTAGAAGTGATAATGGTACTGAGTTCAAGAACAACAAGATGGAAGAATATTGTGATGAAAGAGGTATATTGCATGAGTTTAGTGCTCCGTACACTCCGCAGCAGAATGGAGTCGTAGAACGCAAAAACAGGACGCTAATCGAAACGGCTAGAACAATGCTTGCTGATTCAAAGCTACCGATAAATTTTTGGGCAGAAGCAGTTTCCGCCGCATGCTATACACTCAACCGGGTTCTCACTGTGAAGAAATTCAACAAGACATGCTTTGAGTTGATCAATAACCGCAAACCGAACCTGAAGTTTTTAGAACCGTTTGGGTCTCCTTGTACAGTTCTAGAGCCTTTTGGTAAGTTTGGTCCAAAGAGTATTGAAGGAATATTTGTGGGTTACTCAAAGCAGATCATCGAAGCACAACATGTTGAGTGTCAGGGGTATACGATGCCGCCTCAAAATCCCGGTAACTCTTGGCGTTTTAATTACGATAAATTGTGGGATTCGTTTGACATGGAAGAAGAAAAGGAAGAAGAAGAAGATTTCTTTGACGAGTTGGATATTCTGAGAGAGTATGAAGAATCGCAGGAAAGGTTTCCAGCTGAGTATTCAAGAAGACCTTGACAAACTTCAAATGATGATGAAGCAGGTCCAAGCAATGCTGGTGAACATGATGATGTCCAACAAAATGAAGTTGCTCAAGATAATCAGTCGGCACAGAATGATAATCAAGAATCTGAGAACATGCTAGTATTTGATCGTGGTGATTCAGATTCTGAGGGGGAGCAAATTCAGATCTCAAGTCAAACAAACCCAGTCAGTGAACAAGATGTAAATCAGAATGTTACTAATCTGGAAGGTGATGTAGATGTTCCAGGCGAAGTAATGCCACGAACTCTTTCATATAATCCAGAGGAGTTGATAATCGGAGAATTGCAGACAAGTGTCCGCACTCGAAGACAGATTGATAAAGGGCTTACATGTTTTTATACAAAAGTTTCTTCTTTGCAAACTGAATTCTCATTGAGTTGTTTTATCTCGCAGGTTGAACCAAGGACTTACAAAGAGGCGCTTACTGAAGATTCTTGGGTCAATGTAATGCAGGAGGAACTGAGCCAATTCGAAAAATTGGGAGTGTGGAAGTTAGTGGATTTGCCAGATGGACAAAGGAAGATAAACACCAAGTGGGTGTTCAAGTGTAACAGAGACGGTAGAGGAGTTGTAGTTCGTAACAAAGCTCGACTCGTAGTCTAGGGTTTCAGTCAACAGGAGGGTATAGATTTTACCGAAGTGTATGCTCCTGTAGCTCGACTAGAAGCTATCAGAATCTTTCTAGCATTTGCATCTTGGAAAAACTTCAAAGTATATCAGCTAGATGTGAAATCGGCGTTTCTCTATGGGAAGGTAAAAGAGGAGGTATATGTCGGACAGCCACCTGGCTTCACCGTTCCAATCCACAAAGACAAGGTCTATTTGCTAGACAAAGAGTTGTATGGTTTACACCAGGCCCTGAGAGCTTGGTACGAGACATTATCTCAACACCTGTTAGCCAACAGTTTCATCCGTGGAAAAGTGGATGCCACTCTCTTCACCAAAGAGGTCGACGAACATCTTCTAATAGTTCAAATTTACGTGGACGACATCATATTTGGGTCAACAAATGAGGATCTATGCAAAGATTTTGAACGAGTTATGAAGCAGAAATTTGAAATGTCATCGATGGGCGAGATGAAATTCTTTTTGGGATTGCAGGTTGATCAACTACCCAAAGGAATTTTCATACATCAAACGAAGTACGTTCATGATATCTTGGAGAAATTCAGGATGTCAGGTTCTACTCCAGCTTCCACCCCATTAGCAACAAATCACGGGATAAACCTTGATCTCACCGGAGAGAAGGTAGATGAAACGATGTATCGTTCCATGATCGGATCGCTGATGTATTTGACATATTCAAGACCCGATATTATGTACCCAATCTGCCTCGCAGCAAGATTTCAATCTAATCCAAGAGCTTCGCATATGGTTATTGTGAAAAGGATATTACGCTACCTGAAAGGAACTCCATCATTGGGGTTGTGGTATCCAAGAGAAGGCGATTTCACGCTCGAAGGTTATTCCGATTCCGATTTCGGATGCTGCGAAGTTAATGCAAAATCAACAACAGCAGGGTGCCAATTTTTCGGATCACGATTGGTCACCTGGCAATGCAAAAATCAAACCTCTGTGACTTTATCCACATGTGAAGTGGAGTATGTATCTACTAGCAGTTGCTGCTCACAGATCTTGTGGATCCAGCAACAGATGCGCGACTACGGTTTGCAATTTCTAAACACCCCTATCTTTGTTGATAATGAGGCAGCAATTAACATTACTAAAAATCCAGTTCATCACGCTAAAATGAAACACATTGAGATTCTTCATCACTTCATTCGAGATTGTTTCGAGAAGAAGTTGATACGAATTGAGAAAATCCACACTGACGGGCAAAAAGCTGATTTACATACCAAAGCATTTGACAAAACACGTTTTCAGTATTTGCTAAAACTGAATGGTATGAAGCTTTTATCGGTGTTGGAGGAGATTATCGGCGTTGATGAAGGAGACATTGTAGATGATGTTGAGAAGCAATCTGCAATGGTTTGTCGATTTTTTACCCGTTTTGGTATTTAGGGAGAGGTATAGGGTAATATTTCAGAAAATACAAAAACAATAAAAAATGAGAAAAATACAAAAACATGAGATATTTTCAAAATCCAAAAACAATAGAAAACCATAAAAGAGCTTGTGTAAAAAGGGAAAATGATAGTACATCAGCTTGACAGTTATAGTATGCTAAAGAAATGGAATGTTTAAATGCGTTAAACAGTCTCGCTGATGATATGCCGATAGGTTTTTACACATTTAGTAGGTTTGTTCGGGATATAAACTTAAATCTTTACTTACTTATTTCGTGGGGAACACTACTTGGATATATAGGTAACCCCTGAAATTTCATTTGAAAGATTTCTTTTTCTGATATACTAGGTTTTTATACTCAGTGATATCTGGGGTATTATTTCGGGACTTCTGCTGAATGGAAGTTTTGACCTAGTCGTCGAATAATACTTTCCACAATGCTTGAAACATAGCATCACCCTCAGAATATATGATAAGACAATAAAATTGCTTAGCAATGCTGTTGTAAAAAAGATTCTCTAAAGGGAACACACCCAAAAGTTGAGTCATGATCTCTCTGCTGAACGGTAGTTCTGACCTGAGCTCTCATGATTCTTCATAATTTATTAACCCCTTATAGATATCATTTGTGTTATAATTACCTGTAAGACTGAATATTGGGATCTGGATACGGGAGTATATTCAAGAGGTGGGACACACGTATAAGTTTAAGTCTCTAAAACACTAAATCCGTATCCTGGACAGATTGAAATTTGTGTGAAAATTTAAAGTGGATCAGTATATCGACAATCTAAGCGAATTGTTTAATTCTGAATATGTAATTGAAGCTTAACGGTACTTGTGACTTGTCGAATAGCTGATATGATTCCCTAACACGCTCAATCAAAAATATGTTTGTAAATAGTTTATTTTTACTGCATTTTAGTTCTGTATTTCATTTCTAGTTTAGAAGCTTTATTAAAAATCCAAAAAGATTTTTCATTTCTGCTTTATTTTTGACAAACCAAAGTGGACAGTTGATCTTCGGATTCGAAAGCTGAAAGCAGATGCAGGAAGTTTCTGGGCTAGATGATGAGTCGTGAGCTAATCTTGATAAGTTTGAGAAGTTGAACAGTTAAAGCAAGTTCATTAATTTGAAACTTGTAATTTCCAGAACAAATTAAACTGAAAGTCAGTGTGAATTATCTCTGATCAACCAAGGTCATTAAGTTGGACTTGGTAGATTAATTGAGTAATTAGGGTCATTAATTTGGATCTGAATACTTGAGTGGATTTCTAACACTGAAGATTAAATGGTAAGTATAAATTGATATTGTTCTCGTCATATATCATAGTTTTGGGTTGAGTTTATGCAGGTAACAGGAATTCCCATGGCAATGAAATGTTAAAAGTTTGAACCAGAATTCGAGTCCTAGCTGATCGAGAGGTGGAGTCTGTGAAAGGGGGAGTCAGGATTCTGGATCAACAATCAAAAGGGATATTGAAGATGGAGCCAGATTGAGTTTCTGAACTTGTGTGAAGAAAGAGTTTTTGCAATGAGAAGACAGAGTTGGAAAGAGACCAAGACTGAAGACTAAATGCCGAAGACTTTGTCAACATCCAAGGGGGAGTTTGTTGGTGCACTGAATGTCTTTTAACTATGTCTTAGTTGAGTCTTAGGTCTAGATAGATTGAATTAGAGTTGGAAAACAAGTTTAGTGGTTTAATCATGTAATTTCGCTCCAAATGACATTTATGTCATTAGAAGCGAAATCAGGGTTTCATTGTAATTTCGCTCCAGATGTTATGTTCATGATTCCGCTCGTAAATAGTTCTAGGTGATTTCGCTCCTGATGCATTTAGGTGATTCCGCTCGTAATGATCATGCGGTTTCGAGCGGAATCAGACCGGCTATATATATGTGTGTGATGAGTTCATTTGTAAGTTTTGGAGCGGAACTAGATCATGCTGTAGGTGTCGAATTGCTGTCAAAATCTACTCAGAAAGCATTAATAGAAAGGAAATTGAAAGGATATAGCTGTTGTGACTTTGTATACTTTGATTCCGCCTTTGTATTCAAAGATGAACTACTTTTACTGACATTTAGGGTCACGCACACGATCCAACAGTTTATGAGTGCTTAACAGCTGTAACCAGCTGTTAACCACATTCTGAGGTTCTGGGAGGTCCTTACGGACCATAAGGGTGAGGGCTTACGGTCCGTAAGCCAGTAACTTTGCTGAAATGACAATTTTGGTCCCTGCAGCTCCAAACTTTGTTTTCGATGCATTTTCGACAGGTTTAAGCCCCGTTAACCCATTTCAAAGCTCTAAAATGAAGTTAAAGTATAGGGAAATTAAAATGTGCTAAAAAATATATTGGATGTCAGTTCGTTTGGACGTACGATTGCGTTGTTCGGTTAATTACGACGGAAGTCGTAAGGGACGCAAAAATGATCCAAATTACACGACGAATGGATTTTTCTTATGCCAAACATTAAAATAAAATATTTTAGTGCTTACATAAATTTTTGGATGTCCGGATGTATTCAGAATGTAAGTTATGCACGAAGATGGAAACTTATGCACTTTTTGACGCTTTTAGTCCCTAAATGACCCAAAAGTTTATTTTAGCACACCGAACCCTTCAAAGCCTATTTCTAAGCTATGTAAAGGATATTTATGGTATGTTTAACTTATGGTCATGTTCAGGAGTGTCTGTTACAGTTCAAATTGGCATACTTTCGCAGTTTGTCAAATTTAGTCCCTGTAAGCGAATTAACTTGATTTTGCCATACCAAAGCCTCCAAAACTTATTTCTAAGTTATGTAAAGGTTAATTAAGGTATGTTAACCCTATGTCACTGTTTCGGAGTGTTTGTTGCATTAAACTGGGTATATTTACGCATCGGTGCGCGTATAACCTTCCAGAAAGCGATTTAGAGCCCGAAATCGAACTAGAATTGATATGTGCAAATAATACACATATTTATACAACTCCCAAGTATGAAATACAATATTTCATTGATACAGTATTTGTTTGATGGCCTGTCACACCCTGTCTTTTGCGGAAGCGTATGATGTGTGACTAGCTTGTTATCATTGCATTCAATCGTAATAAACAACTACATGATCAAAACGATGTTCATCCATTCATGAAAATTTGAGTATTACAAATACTTGTTATTTAAGTTTTCAAAACACGACTTTTGACAAGGTTACAATTCAACAAAAGTGGATGACATCTAAACTTGTAGTCTACTTCTAGTTACGACACTTGCGCCCAAGATCCATCCTGTGACCTGAAATACATGTAATTTTGGAAAACATCAACATAAAGTTGAGCGAGTTCATGCGTTTTTGTATTTCACATTTTTATACTTTGTATGAAAACATAGTATGTGTCATGTATAATTCAAGTCTTTCTTGAGTACCCCACGTACTCAAGTATAATTCCCGTTTTCTTGAGTACCCCACGTACTCAAGTATCATTCAGGTTTTCTTGTGTACCCCACGTTTTAAATGATTGTTTATACAAGGACATTAAGGCATGTGAGGACATATGGAGCATTAGTGTTGGCTCCTTTAAGGCATGTGAGCATATGGAGCATTAGTATTTTCTCCTTTAACTGTGTCGATTTCCCTCGACTGTGTCGATTAACCTCGACTGCGTCAATTTCCCTTGACTGTTTCGATTTCCCTCGACTGTGTCGATTAACCTCGACTGTGTCGATTTCCCTCGACTGGGACACCGAAGCACTCAAGAGGTCACATAAGGACCATGAGTGGGGCTCGGCCGTACCCGTTAGATCTAACCCTCGTCCCTAATTAAGTATTAATGGCATCTCAATATCTAGTTTAAGCTCACATGATATAGTATTTTCTAGGGTTTTCTTAAAGCTCATCATATTGCACTCACCACGAGTGCTTCTCGTAATCTCAAATCATATTGCACTCGGTTCTCGTTCTCACCAAGAGTGCTTCTTGTATTTTTACCCCTTTGTAAAAATTATAATATTTGTAACATGTATTTCACCCCCGAGAGTTATAAAACCAAAAACAGTTAGAGAAAAGGGGGAGCATGAACTCACAACTTTGCGTTCCTTGCGTCGTAAACTTCACCGGACTTGCTTAATTAACGTCGTAACCTATACGCGTTTTCTTAACGTTAGTCACTAGACTTGTGTCGCACAAGTACAGTCACTCTCTTTTGTGTATATATTCTTGTGTTAAAAATATTTTATATTTTTAACTAAGTATCTTACTTATATTATTTTCTCAAAAATTAATATAAGTATCTCGTGTTTTGCACTTTGCACCCGAATTATGTATCTTGTATGTTGTATGTGTATTTTTATGTTTATACTCCTCATGAGTATTTAGTGTATTTTTAAGTCTTAATACACTAGCACGTATAACACATACTATATACACTTAGCACAAAAGTTGGTGATAAAATAATATATATTTTTCTCTCAAAAATATATATACATAACATCCATTTTTATTTTTTTGAAGAAATCACCATTTCTTATCACCAAAAATTAGGGAAACCTTGGTAATGTTTTGAGGTATATTTTTAGGGGATAAGTTTCTCAAAAACTTATATTTTTCTAAGTGTCAAAATTTATAAAAATTTTGACTGAGTTTCCCCTAAAAATGGAGGTTTCCCATGTTTTCAAAACATGTGTTTATTTTCTTTTAAATCAACAACAATCTCAACAATACAATCTTTATTTATCAATCTTGTCAAAACAAGCATATATCACAACTTATGAACTTGAAAGTTTGTAAAAATATGTAGTAACTTACTAGCACATTTAGTAAGTCCTGTTACCTTTAAAAATAAGTTTAGCTTCTTAAAAACTTTATTTTTAAAGATCTTGAAGTTTCACAACTTCTAGTCATGATTTACCAAACATATTTCTTGTTAAATTTTTCTTGTAACACAAGTGTTTACACACTTGTTTATTCACTAAAATGCTTTTAGTTTATGTAAGGTCCGGGTTTTAACAAAACTAGCATTTTCCGCTTGGTTCTTCCGAAAAACCACTTGTAGATCTTTAGATCTACATATTTAGAGTCTTATTTTACAAGGAAAATTATGTTTACACAAGTTCCAAGTTCATGGTGGATGATTTCAACATCTTTTATATTTCTAACACTTAACATACTACTAGTTCATGTTCTTGAACATGAACTAGTATGCGTAGATGATGATCCATCCCACTTTTAATGATAAACAACATCAAATAATAACAACCATACAAGATTCACATGATTTACACACATATCTATTCTTTATCCAACTAGTTTATCTTTCTTTCAAGACTTTTAGTTTTGATCTTGTGTGTGTTTGATTTTTAACCATTAAATCACTTATTAACCATTCTAAACAAGAACAAGATGGTGTTTTAGAGCACTTACTACTAGCACAAGGCTAGGGAAGTTCAAGAGTATAAATGAAGTGGGTAAAAGCAAATGAAGGAGGTCCTTCAAGATCCGTTGCTTGCAACCTTCCTAATTAGGCTCCATACACCTTAGGATATGCTTAGAATTCTTGAGAATGGATTGAAGGATGATGATGATATGTGGGGGTGTTGGGCCGTAGCCTTGAGAGAGAAGAAGGAGAGTTTTGGTGGAAATGTTTGTTGGATCAAAATGATGGTTCAAGACTTAGGGTCTTTCTTATAAACCTCCTACATCTTGTTAACCACTAGTTATTATGCTTCCTTAGTACCATACATCCATATTAAACAAATCAATAAAATCAAAGTGGGGATCCCACTTCTAGTACCGGTTGGGGGGGGGGGTTGGTTTCTAGTTGAGTTGTAATGGAGAGTAACTAATCTAGTTAGGAAATAAATGAAACAATTAGTGGTTCATGTATGTTAAGTAATATATAGTGT
Source organism: Helianthus tuberosus (assembly GCA_030545235.1). Classification (NCBI taxonomy): domain Eukaryota; kingdom Viridiplantae; phylum Streptophyta; class Magnoliopsida; order Asterales; family Asteraceae; genus Helianthus; species Helianthus tuberosus. The sequence continues at coordinate 106,519,489 of CM060357.1, read as the reverse complement.
GTTAGGGTGTTCGGGGACCCTAACTAGCTTAGAAAAAATAAAAACAATGCTTCTAGCATTATTTTGGTGTTCCGGGTATTGCCCGGTTGTTCGGTTAGATACCGATTCGTTAAAGTGTTAAATCACACTTTTTAGTGTCATTTAAGTACCCTTTTGTACCCTTTTCAGTTCCCGACACTTAGGGAAGTATTCTGAATGATAAAACGACATTTCTGCAAAATATTCATATGCTTAAATGCTGAATTATTGCTGAATTATATAAATTTTGCACTTAAAGTGCGTTTCGGGTGCTTTTTAGTGCGTATTTTAGCTTTCGGAAGGTCTATATTAAAACCCTTATATGTACTCTTGGGTTTTAATGTACTTTTGTCGTCGGACCTACACCTAGGCCTCAATTCTAATGTCTGACTGCTTTCTGCAGTTTTGTTGACACATAGTGTCTTACCGGTGAGTTTACTTAGTATTTTTTTGACGCAATGCTCTCGTTTATGCATAAAGCAATATTTTGTAGTATACAACGTGCATGAATTCACTTGCATGAAATTAAGAAATTTATTTGTCTGGTAAACCAGATCATGTACAGTCATTAAAGCACAAATTACTGTTCATTTCGTGTACGGAATGTACGGAAAAGTGACGGTTGTCACAGTCTCCCCCCGTTAAAAGAATTTCGTCCCGAAATTCAAGCGATGCCATCGGTCGCAGGGGAGTTGTGAAACCAATATGGTCACTTAGATTCATGATTTGTCTTCATGTTCCCATGAAATCTCTGGGTCATGTCATGAATTCTATCATACTCAAGTAAGTCGATCATGACTTTTCTGTATCTTGTGGACTCTTGGTCCATAACCTCAGCAGGTTTCTATAGTATCACGGACTCTTGGTCCAAAACCTCAACAGGTTTCTATAGTATCACGGACTCTTGGTCCAAAACCTCAACAGGTTTCTATAGTATCACGGACTCTTGGTCCAAAACCTCAACAGGTTTCTATAGTAATTCTTGTCGTTTGTCATTGACGTGAATCTTATTTGTGGGAACAACGACCGTTCCTTAAGTCAGACTCCTCTACAGACTAGACACATGAATGTGTCGCGATCATTACTGATCTTTTTCTGAAGCTTCATCTTGTGAGCAATGGTTCTGATCCCTACACCGGGGATTCTACCTTTTCGTTTTCCAAATCACACTACGCCTTCTCTAGGCGAGGCTCTCATCAAAGCCATACTTCTTGTCTCAAATTCTTTCGACTTATGTCGCTCGTCGGCGTAATTTTTCTGTATTCTGCGGGCTGTCCTGATATGATCACATATTTGAAGGATCTTGCCTCTAGTTTTTCCTGGGCCATCTCGGGCCAGTTGATTGTTTATTTCAGGTCTCCGTTCAACATGACGGGAATCTACTCATTATGTTCCGTCTAAAGCTTTACACGAAGCGGTTTAGACGGCGGTGTGATAGATACCGTTGTAGGAAAACTCCACTAAGGGCAAGTGAGTGTTCCGACTTTTCATTAAAGTTTATCACACAAGCACGTATTGTGTTCATACCGTCTGCATCGTTCAGCAGCTCAGTTCATATTCAAGTTCTTACGATCATCGGTGTGTTGCAACCCTTGTGATCAATAAAGATCGTGCAACGTTTTCTTTCAGGTAATGACGTCCAGTTGCGGCGCGCAATCACTGTATCTATCTCAAGATCTCTTCTCGTGATTCCTTAATCAATGTGCCGCGTGTGCAATGTCGTGGTCTCGTTGCATCGACGTACAATCGAGACTTGTCGAGAGACGTCACATAATTGCAACTCTAGCTCCTTAGCTCTTGGTTGCAGGGTTGGCGTGAATTTCGTTTTTATCCACCATGTATCTTAAAGCTCTTCCTTCGCGAACTCGAAATCCGCTTTTCGTCATCATTGCACATAACTGTGCTTTCTCTAAGAGTTGCAATGTAAACTGCAGCTGTTGCTCACGACCTTCCTTGGTCGTTGGCCATATAAGAATGTAGTAAATATGTATATGACTTATCCAGGTATGGTTCACACGTTCGATTCATGAGGTCCATGATTATTGTCGATGCATGTGTTAAGCCAAAGGATACGCCTAGGAACCCGTAATGCTCAAAGCGAGTCCTAAAGGCCGTTTCAGGGATATTTCCTTCTTGTATTCACAGTGGAGGACATCCTGTCCTTAAGTTGATCTTTGAGTGGTAATTGGAGCCTTACGATTGGCTCATTTGTGTCGTCAGTCCTTGGCAAAGGATTCTGTTTCTCAATTTTCTGAAGTTTAGGTAAAGTGGAGACTACCAACTTTCTCCTTGTCTCCTTAACTAAGGATGCTACGTCCTTAATTTCCCCTGCCTGGCAGCTCTTGCAGTTATATCAGAGGTTCATGCTTCGCTGGTGAAGCTAGTCGGTATGGCGTCATTCGTCACTGGTGCTGCTCCTGGGACGCGATTTATCCTGAACTCCTCTTGTCGCTACAGAGAGGCGTTCATGGCAAGTCTTCCGAAAAAGCTACTGGGACTTCTTCCATCACGGGGATGTTCTCAGGCTCTGCAGTCTACTCGAAGGCGTTTCTATGACAATTGAGGGATGTCGTAGATCTGCAGCCTTGTGGGGTCTAGCATCCTTGCACCTATTGCAGGAAAGTTTGGGTTTCATCATTCGCAAGAGGGATGCGACTGATTTTCTCATATCAAACGATGTCAGCTGTATACTTGGATTTCCGATCCATGCTGACTATCATATTATGACTTCGCGAGTCAAGGGTAACAGAAGGTTCAGGCCTTCTGAGTCCCTAAAATATAATTCCTTACTTGCTTCGTCGGCTCCAACTAGCCTTCTATATGCCTATTTCGAAGGAATATGGGACGTCTATTTTATTTGAAACTAGGCCAAGCAGTTTCTTAAGTTCTAAGCATGTAAGGTTAAAGTTGATGCCAGTATTAATTAAAAGTAGATGCATAGGGTTGGTTATCAGGGAACGTACCCGTAACCGCATCTGGATCCTGGCGTGCTTCACGAGTTTCGATCGTGAAAACCCTTCCTTGCTTGTTTCTTCTTAGGGCAATCCTTCCTAAAGTGCCCTACTTCACCACATCTGTAGCAACCCGGTATTCTCTTATTTCTCCCATCGGGGTCCTTTGCCCAACAGGCAACCTTGCTGTGCCCTTCTTTTCCACATTTTCCGCACTTAGGCCTCAGACATCGACCTTCATGGTGGAAATTGCATTCTCCGCACTTCGGTTTAGTCCCCGAGTATATTCTACCACCGGCCTTATTAGTGGCTCCATCAGTTTTCCTGTCACGTGGCGGATTCACTTTCTTTCTTTTGTTTGCTTTAGAGCTTCCAAAGCTGACTAGTGTGCCCACCTTTAGGTTCGAAGACTTCCTTTTCTTATTGCCTGATAACTCCACATGAGTCTCTTTCTTGTTATCCTCAGGTTCCGAAAATTTTCCAGCACGTAGAGCTTCTTCGGTAAGAGTGACACTCATATCGATAGCCTCTGTAATGGTTGAGGGCTTTGAGGTAGTAACCATGCTCCTGATCTGAGGTGAAAGTCCCCAAATGAATCGTTCAACCCTTTTGAATTCCGGTTTGACTAAGTAGGGGACGACCCTAGACAAGTCGTGAAATCGTTGGACGTATTCAGGAATCTTCGGTCCATCCATTTTCAAGTTCCAGAACTCCACCTCAATCTTCTAGATTTCAGCCCTAGAACAGTATTTCTTTTCCATCATTTCCTTGAGCTCGTCCCAGCTTAGTGCATAAGCAGCATCCGCACCAAGGGTTTGAACCTGAAGGTTCCACCAGGAGAGTGCGCCATATATAAGTAACACTTTGTCGGGGCGAACAGTTACTCATTCTTAGAATGGAGTCAGTCTTTTCTGCCCAACGAACAAATGCAACGGCACCTCCTGTGCCATCAAAATTCAATGGCTTGCAGTCCAGGAATTGTTTATAGGTGCAGCCAGTTGGAGGGTTATTTTCAGTAGTGCCATCGCTGTGCTTAGAGCGGAGGGCTTCATGTCGCGCAATTGCCTGCGAGATGCGTTCTTGCAGCTCGGCTTCTGTCCTTGGCAACGTACTGGTGTTTGTGTCTCGCCTGGGCGGCATTCTCTTCTGCCAAAATGGTATGAAGTAGGTTAGACAACATTCCAATTGTCAATGGGATACATAGCACCATAAGCCATTATGTGATCACCCAATTTCACATGTATATAACATCAATGTGTAAGCGAGGAAACAGTTATTGAGCCTTCACATAGGCTTGCCAACTTGGCTTATTGTTTGAAATGAACTCGAGGCTACATCGCCTTGGTCATTCAAGTTTCAGTTATTTCCTGCTACATTGGTTTTCTTAGGTCTTTAGCTTTACTGGTGCGTATATTTCCCCTTTGATGGGGTTGTTTGTGTAGAGGTGATAGGGAGTGTATCGTCGCTGATTCTTTCTGAATTTCATTCCACCTCTCTCGCTCAAATATCGTTTTCTCAAACGTCTTGTATGCAGGTAGAAGTGTCAGTCACGAAGTAGGCCAAGACAGGCTTCCTACTTTCTAACGTGCTAAAGCACTGATCTATGTGTTGTTCTACCAGATAAAGGTGAGGACACCTATAGATAAATTTTGTGGGGTTTTCATTTGCTTGACCCGCAGAGTCCACCAGGATTTCTGTGCACTACAAGTCGTTATTACGTGGGCCCCCGTAATAATAAATTGTCTTGCACAGTTACCCCAAATTTTCTCTCGTCCAAGCAGATGATCAATCAAGGAGGGGACACTACTGTCCTTATACCTCTTTTCATGGAAAGGACCTTTGCGATGGTCCACGCGTTAACATTCATTATCGTTACGCGCGTATAGGCATGATGATTAGATGGAATAGGAATAGAGAGAATTCCTAGTAGTTGGAGGGGCACCTTCGAGATGAATACTTCATCTTCCTTTTCTGGTCAAGTATGTCGTCAATCTTGCTTCACATAAGCCGCAGGGATCTCGTCCCGTTGATTGAGAATTCTTTCAAGGTTGCCGCCTCTGCCTCGTCATCATCGCCGTAGTCTGGCATCTTCACGTTCCAGAGGGAAGAGCAGCCATTTCCTACGGAAGTAAGCTCAGCATCTTGTTTGGTAATCACTCCCAGCCATGAGCTTTGCAAAGGATGCGAGGTCGGTAGCTTCATCGTGCGAGCTACGTATAGTAATAGGAGTCGGAGTCGAAAGTATCTTATTCACGTCAATAATCATTCCGTACACTTATTTGTATGTATGTATATCAATAACATATATGCTACTTAGCATAATCAAGCATTTTAATGCATTATATCACGTATAACTCTCGTTTTTGGGGGTCATTTTGTTTTTGGCAAGTCTAACTCGTGTAGACTATGCTTTGGTTGGCACCTTATTTTAAAGGTATTCCTCACTAATGTCCTTGCCTTGTCACTTTTTGAAAAGTGTCTGACTTGTGGATCTTGGCGCTTTCGTGAATGCAATGAAAACCTTTTTGTAAAATGTTTTTGTGAGAGAACTCTAGTGATTGTAGTCTAGACTCGAGAAAGAATCCTAGTTCACTACAATCGAAGCTCTGATACCAAACTGTCACACCTTGTCTTTTGCGGAAGCGTATGATGTGTGACTAGCTTGTTATCATTGCATTCAATCGTAATAAACAACTACATGATCAAAACGATGTTCATCCATTCATGAAAATTTGAGTATTACAAACACTTGTTATTTAAGTTTTCAAAACACGACTTTTGACAAGGTTACAATTCAACAAAAGTGGATGACATCTAAACTTGTAGTCTACTTCTAGTTACGACACTTGCGCCCAAGATCCATCCTGTCACCTGAAATACATGTAATTTTGGAAAACATCAACATAAAGTTGAGCGAGTTCATGCGTTTTTGTATTTCACATTTTTATACTTTGTATGAAAACATAGTATGTGTCATGTGTAATTCAAGTCTTCCTTGAGTACCCCACGTACTCAAGTATAATTCCCGTTTTCTTGAGTACCCCACGTACTCAAGTATCATTCAGGTTTTCTTGTGTACCCCACGTTTTAAATGATTGTTTATACAAGGACATTAAGGCATGTGAGGACATATGGAGCATTAGTGTTGGCTCCTTTAAGGCATGTGAGCATATGGAGCATTAGTATTTTCTCCTTTAACTGTGTCGATTTCCCTCGACTGTGTCGATTAACCTCGACTGCGTCAATTTCCCTTGACTGTGTCGATTTCCCTCGACTGTGTCGATTAACCTCGACTGTGTCGATTTCCCTCGACTGGGACACCGAAGCACTCAAGAGGTCACATAAGGACCATGAGTGGGGCTCGGCCGTACCCGTTAGATCTAACCCTCGTGACCTAATTAAGTATTAATGGCATCTCAATATCTAGTTTAAGCTCACATGATCTAGTATTTTCTAGGCTTTTCTTAAAGCTCATCATATTGCACTCACCACGAGTGCTTCTCGTAATCTCAAATCATATTGCACTCGGTTCTCGTTCTCACCAAGAGTGCTTCTTGTATTTTTACCCCTTTGTAAAAATTATAATATTTGTAACATGTATTTCACCCCCGAGAGTTATAAAACCAAAAACAGTTAGAGAAAAGGGGGAGCATGAACTCACAACTTTGCGTTCCTTGCGTCGTAAACTTCACCGGACTTGCTTAATTAACGTCGTAACCTATACACGTTTTCTTAACGTTAGTCACTAGACTTGTGTCGCACAAGTACAGTCACTCTCTTTTGTGTATATATTCTTGTGTTAAAAATATTTTATATTTTTAACTAAGTATCTTACTTATATTATTTTCTCAAAAATTAATATACGTATCTCGTGTTTTGCACTTTGCACCCGAATTATGTATCTTGTATGTTGTATGTGTATTTTTATGTTTATACTCCTCATGAGTATTTAGTGTATTTTTAAGTCTTAATACACTAGCACGTATAACACATACTATATACACTTAGCACAAAAGTTGGTGATAAAATAATATATATTTTTCTCTCAAAAATATATATACATAACATCAATTTTTATTTTTTTGAAGAAATCACCATTTCTTATCACCAAAAATTAGGGAAACCTTGGTAATGTTTTGAGGTATATTTTTAGGGGATAAGTTTCTCAAAAACTTATATTTTTCTAAGTGTCAAAATTTATAAAAATTTTGACAGAGTTTTCCCTAAAAATGGAGGTTTCCCATGTTTTCAAAACATGTGTTTATTTTCTTTTAAATCAACAACAATCTCAACAATACAATCTTTATTTATCAATCTTGTCAAAACAAGCATATATCACAACTTATGAACTTGAAAGTTTGTAAAAATATGTAGTAACTTACTAGCACATTTAGTAAGTCCTGTTACCTTTAAAAATAAGTTTAGCTTCTTAAAAACTATATTTTTAAAGATCTTGAAGTTTCACAACTTCTAGTCATGATTTACCAAACATATTTCTTGTTAAATTTTTCTTGTGACACAAGTGTTTACACACTTGTTTATTCACTAAAATGCTTTTAGTTTATGTAAGGTCCGGGTTTTAACAAAACTAGCATTTTCCGCTTGGTTCTTCCGAAAAACCACTTGTAGATCTTTAGATCTACATGTTTAGAGTCTTATTTTACAAGGAAAATTATGTTTACACAAGTTCCAAGTTCATGGTGGATGATTTCATCATCTTTTATATTTCTAACACTTAACATACTACTAGTTCATGTTCTTGAACATGAACTAGTATGCGTAGATGATGATCCATCCCACTTTTAATGACAAACAACATCAAATAATAACAACCATACAAGATTCACATGATTTACACACATATCTATTCTTTATCCAACTAGTTTATCTTTCTTTCAAGACTTTTAGTTTTGATCTTGTGTGTGTTTGATTTTTAACCATTAAATCACTTATTAACCATTCTAAACAAGAACAAGATGGTGTTTTAGAGCACTTACTACTAGCACAAGGCTAGGGAAGTTCAAGAGTATAAATGAAGTGGGTAAAAGCAAATGAAGGAGGTCCTTCAAGATCCGTTGCTTGCAACCTTCCTAATTAGGCTCCATACACCTTAGGATATGCTTAGAATTCTTGAGAATGGATTGAAGGATGATGATGATATGTGGGGGTGTTGGGCCGTAGCCTTGAGAGAGAAGAAGGAGAGTTTTGGTGGAAATGTTTGTTGGATCAAAATGATGGTTCAAGACTTAGGGTCTTTCTTATAAACCTCCTACATCTTGTTAACCACTAGTTATTATGCTTCCTTAGTACCATACATCCATATTAAACAAATCAATAAAATCAAAGTGGGGATCCCACTTCTAGTACCGGTTGGGGGGGGGGGGGGTTGGTTTCTAGTTGAGTTGTAATGGAGAGTAACTAATCTAGTTAGGAAATAAATGAAACAATTAGTGGTTCATGTATGTTAAGTAATATATAGTGTGTTAGGGTGTTCGGGGACCCTAACTAGCTTAGAAAAAATAAAAACAATGCTTCTAGCATTATTTTGGTGTTCCGGGTATTGCCCGGTTGTTCGGTTAGATACTGATTCGTTAAAGTGTTAAATCACACTTTTTAGTGTCTTTTAAGTACCCTTTTGTACCCTTTCCAGTTCCCGACACTTAGGGAAGTATTCTGAATGATAAAACGACATTTCTGCAAAATATTCATATGCTTAAATGCTGAATTATTGCTGAATTATATAAATTTTGCACTTAAAGTGCGTTTCGGGCGCTTTTTAGTGCGTATTTTAGCTTTCGGAAGGTCTATATTAAAACCCTTATATGTACTCTTGGGTTTTAATGTACTTTTGTCGTCGGACCTACACCTAGGCCTCAATTCTAATGTCTGACTGCTTTCTTCAGTTTTGTTGACACATAGTGTCTTACCGGTGAGTTTTCTTAGTATTTTTTTGACGCAATGCTCTCGTTTATGCATAAAGCAATATTTTGTAGTATACAACGTGCATGAATTCACTTGCATGAAATTCAGAAATTTATTTGTCTGGTAAACCAGATCATGTACAGTCATTAAAGCACAAATTACTGTTCATTTCGTGTACGGAATGTACGGAAAAGTGACGGTTGTCACAGTGGAGGCACAGGTGTCACACTGCGGATGAAGTGCATATTGATGACGCCCTCCGATTTACAGAACAACTCGTTGAGGTTACCGACTGGAAAGTCAACAAGACCAGGAGGATAATGTCAAGCTTGTCAAAGTACGTTGGAACTCTAAGCACAGACCCGAGTACACGTGGGAACGTGAAGACCAGTTTAAAGAAAAGTACCCCCACCTGTTCAAGAAAACTCCTGCGAGAGATAGATCAGCCTGAATTTCGGGACGAAATTCTTTTAACGGGGGGAGACTGTGACAACTGGCACCAAACCGGTAATTTCCATACAATTTAATTAATACTTGATAACTGTAATTATGTGCTTAAATGTCAACATTGTCGGATTACATACTATACAAGTGAATTCATGCACATTTTATACTACAAGATATTGCTTTATGCATTAATGAACAGCGTTGCATCAGAAATACTAGTAAACTCACCGGTAAGACACACTGTGTCAACAATTCTGCAAAAAGCAGTTAGACAATAGAATTGGAGCCTAGGTGTAGGTCCAACGACAAGAATACATTAAAACCCAAGAGTACATACAAGGGTTAACATATAGACCTTCCGAAAGCTAGAATACGCACTGAAAAGCACCCGAAATACACTTTAAATGCTGAATTATATATATTTCAGCAAAATTCAGCATTATAACAAGATTTTACCATGCAAAAACATGACTAAATGGTCCTGAATACTTTCCTAAGTGTCGGGAATTGAATGGGGCACAAAAGGATACTTAAAGGACACTAAACGGTGCAATTTAGCACTTTAACGAATCGGTATCTAACCGAACAACCGGTACCCGGAACACCAAAATATTGCTAGAAGCATTGTTTAATTATTTCTTGACTAGTTATGGTCCCCGAACACCCTAACATATTACATAAAGCATCCTACACATTAAACACTAGACTTTTACCTTTAACTCCCACTAATTACCTACTTACCATTCAAAAATTACACTTTAACCCCCCCCCCCCCATGCTAAGAAATCAGCCCCAAGGGTGGCCCACCCTTGATCCCCATAATCTCTAGAGATTTTGCTTAAATCTCCCTTGGATTTGTGAAGATCATGGTCTTGTACTTGGGTGACACTTTGACCAATGGGTAAAACTTAAACATGATCTATAAGTAGGACTAGAGCTTCATTTTCACAACACCACCACAACTCTTCCTCCTTCTCTTGAAGGTTTCGGCTGACCCCCTTCCACACACCACCACCATTTTTCGATCATCCTTCATCCATTCCAAGCTTCACTCAAGGTGTAAGGAGGCGTATTAGAAGGTTTGGTGGACTCGGATCTTGAAGGACCTCTTCCGTGTGCTTTTATCCACTCGATCTTCATCATTGTTTCTTCCCTAGCTTGAAGCTACTAGTAAGGCTCTCTTGATCTTGTTTACTTCATATTTTTAGTGGTTTAAAGATGTATTATGTTGAAATCATAAGAACACTAAAAGACTTGAACTTAAATCTTGAAACATAAGCTTTACATATGATAAAATCTTGTTGAAATGATATTGTTTGGTGCATGAGTAATGTTTGTTTGTTGATTTCTTGAGATGATGACGTTAATCATCACATGAAGCTTGCTAGATGATGTTTAAACACTTAATCTAGCAAGTGGGAGGATGATTATGTAACAACCTAGAATAATTATCTTCTTGTAAAGACATGAACTTGATGAATAAAAATGATTTCTTGTAAGATGATAAACAAAGTAAACTAGTGAACTTGTAGATCCAAGATTTATAAATGATTTTCCAAGAAAACCAAGTTCAAAATATGATTTTTGAAAGATCATGGTTTTTACTAAACTCACACTATTTTTGGTGATAAAATAAGTGTAGAAATACCTATGAAACAAGAAGATGTATAAACAAACATTTTTGTAAAATATGTTTACAAGTTGTAAACATCTAAATCCTTCAAGAATGAGATTTACAAACAAACAACCATGTTGTTAAGGGTAACTAAACCTACTAAATAACATGGTAAGTTACTACATGTTTTTACAAAACTTCAAGTTCATGATGTAGTGTAATTTACTTAATTTTGACACTCGGTAGGTGTTGAATGAGTTGATTATTAATTGTGATGATTTAAAAGAAAATAAACACATGTTTTGAAAATATGGGAAACCTCCATTTTTAGGGGAAACTATGCCAAAATTTTTATAAATTTTGACACTTAGAAAAATATAAGTTTTTGAGAAACTTATTCCTTAAAATGTATCTAAAAATATTTACCAAGGTTTCCCCAAATTTTTATGAAGACTTCTAGTAAGAAATGATGATTTCTTCAAGATAAAAATTGATATTAAGTATGTATGTTTTTGAGGAAAATATATATATTTATTTATCACCAAATTTTGTGCTAAGTGTATGTAGTATGTTTATACGTGATAGTGTATTAGGACTCGAAAATACACTAAGTACTCTTGAGGAGTGAAACTACAAAAACACACATACAACATGCTTAGACAAATACAACAGCATATATTTATGAAAATATATTTCTTAATAGATTAAATAACTTGGAAAAGTTATGAACATGAAATGAAGTTTTGGACAAAATACATAATTCGGGTGAAAAATATAAGATACTTATATTTATTTTTGAGAAAATAATATAAGTAAGACACATAGTTAAAAATATAAATTATTTTTAACACAAGAACAAATACATAAAAGATGGTGACTTGTACTTGTGCGATACAAGTCTAGTGACTAACGTTAATAAAACACGTTTAGGTCACGACGCTAGATAAGCAAAAACCGGTGAAGTTTACGGCGCAAGGAACGCAAAGTTGTGAGTTCATGCTCCCCCTTTTCTTTTAACTGTTTTCAGTTTTATAACTTCGGGGGTGAAGTACATGTTACTAAGTGTTTACAGAAAAGTCCCCACTTTTAAATCTTTTACTTACATTTTTAAACTTGGGGAAAATACATGTGTTATGGTATGATGGATACAAGAACTAAGGATCGATACGTGAAACCGTGTCACGAATAGGGTACCAGAAGCACCATTAATCAACAATATACCTAGACCGCAGAACAAAAGGTTAGATCTAACGGGTTTTCGGGCAGCCACACTCTTGGTGAAAACTAGTACCAAGTTGTGCTTTTGTGTCTCCGTCGTGAATCGACAACTAGAAAAATGCCTATGGTTTGGATGCTTCCTATGTCGTGTCACATGTTAATGGCCTTGCAACCCATTAACAACCTAGATACATATACATAAATACTTGATTTATACAAGATACATACCATGTTTTCATACAAAGTATACAAATGTTCAATACAAGAACTGCATGAATTCACACCAACATTATGTTGACGTTTTCCAAAAACTCACATGTATTTCAGGTAACTAAAGTGGATGTGCGCGCGGTCTTACTCTTGCTCTTGGATGTTGTTTATGTTTATCTTTGAATAAAGTTGTAAACTTATCAAACAAAATGCTGTCTTGTGATGTAAACACTTAAACTATGTTTTCAGTTATGTAATGTTATTGGCACTTGAAGTTATTTTTACGAGCATGTAGTATGTTGACCATTCGTATGTAATGAGAACCTTTCATGATCACACCTCGTGCTTCCGCCTTAGAAAGGGGTGTGACACATCACATCTCTGATGATTTTATCTAGCTTTTTGAGATAATCTTTATCTTCTTCTTTCTTTGAATAATATTCTCCGGACAGAGGAATAACTACAAGTACATCTTTCTTTGGTTGGTACTAACCACATTGTTTAGTACCAACCAAAGACTTCAAGTTTAGCATACAAACCAACCAAATGTATTAAGTTCCATAAAGGACTTTAGCAAAAGACATAGATAAAACAAGGCTTTGATTTATGTATCTTATCAAGGATAAGATACACGATTCAAACCCTTCAAACGGGATGGCATCACTTTTTGTAAACACATCTTGAAACTTTGAAACGCCCGCCAGATCCATATCAATTTCCTGAAATACATTTAATTTGAAAACTTCAACAAAAGTTGAGCGAGTTCATGTGTTTGTATGTGTGCACGAATAACCTTGTAAACATTTGTAAATATGACTTTGTAAACCGGTTTGAAAGCGTCTATGAACAGATCAATCAATGATTTGCAAGGTCAGTAATAAGTGTGCAATGGTGCAGGAAGGCTCAAACCTAGCGGATTTTGTACCAGGCGGCTGGAAGACATAGTCACCGCATTCGGCCACTCCGGCCCATGGGTGGGGCTCGCAACACCCAGATAGATCTACCACTCATGCCCCTCGGTCTTTATACTAGGATTAATGGTCTTAAGTGTGCGCCTACCCATTCACATGATCTAACAGTTCATTCCTTAGCTAACCATACCATTTGTAAACATTTGTAAACAATTCTAACATGTATTTCACCCCCGAAGTTATAAAACTGAAAACAGTTAAAGAGGAAAAAGGGGGACATGAACTCACTGAAATGTGTTCTTCAATCAAGTAACTCAAAGTTTCTTGCCTCGGGTCGTACGACTACCTACACACGTGCTATGGTTTATTAGACGGCTAGGTCGTGTAACGACTCTTAGTCTTAGTTGTTTTGACTTATCATACTTTGAGTTACGTCTTTGATGTACTTTATATTATTACAAAGTATATAATTATTGGTTAAAATAATAATATTTTAACTTAAATTATATTTGTCAATTATTTGGAATATTTGTTAAGATAATATGTTTTTGACTTATATCATTTGTAATTCCTTCATGAATATTTCCCAAAGATGGGTATAATTATACTTGTGTATTTTTAGTCTTGTGTATTTTGCCAAGTATTGGTGGCGTATTCCGGTGTGTATTTGTACGTACGAGAATACGTATTTTTATTGTATTTATTAAGTATTCTTATACTTAATTTTGTATTTAACTTTCCAGGATATAATTTTTAATCAACTAAAATCACCAATTTATATTCTTAAAATATATGTATTTTAAGAAAACTTTTATAGAAAAATATCTATAAATCTTTCTTGGCAAAAATAATTATATTTTCATATAAACCTCAAAAATAATATATTTCCAGGATTAACTTAGAAAATATTTATAATTCCATTTTTTCATCCAAAGTAATATTTTTTAGCTTGTTTAAGAAAATATATATTTTCTTCAAAAATAATATATCTTCTAATTGTTCAAGAAAATATATATATTTTTCTCCACTCAAAATAATATATTTTCTACTTGATAAAGTATGATATATTTTGTAATACTTGTAAAAATCATACTTTCCGTTATTTTGGTTTCCAAAATACCGTTTAACTCGTTTGTCCAAAATATATGAATTTAATTCCAGAACATATATATATATATATATATATATATATATATATATATATATATAGTCCATAGTCCTTGTCCGGGTTGTCCAATATTCGGGTATGAGTTTTATATTTGTTTTCTTGGAATTTTTGGTAATATTTTGTATTATAATTTTGGTATTTTGGTGAGTTATATTATTTTCAAGTTCCTAAAATAATATAACTAATACACATAATATACAAGTAGCACACAATTGTGTCGTCTAAATATATATTTCCCGACATATATACTTAATCACTTTTATTTAACAAAAATCAACCTCCAATATTCGTAATTTTTGTAACAAAAATTATGACAAATTTTTATATGAAAATAATGACCAAAATTTACTTGTAAACACTTGTTTAAAAATATTTTTCTAAGTGTTTAATTTTTACAAAAATTATGCCATAGTTTCCCCTTAAAAATGGAGGTTTCCATGCTTTAAAAGCATATCATTTTCTTTTTAAAATCATCATCAATCATCAACATTTCAATCAAGACTTACCATGAGCCAAAAATATGAAATTTACACTATGACATGAACTTGAAAACTTTGTAAAACTTTGTAGTAACTTAATATGTTGTTAAGTAAGTTTAGTTACCCCTAAAAATATGGTTATTTGTTTATAAATTTCATTTTTGTAAAATTTAGTCTTTCATAACTTACATGATGATTTTCTAAAAATGATTCTTCTTGCATTCTTCTTGTTAACAACATGTTTCTAGCTTTGATTTAACACTTAAAACATGATTAATTTCTTTAAAAGTCATGATCATGTTAATCTTGCAAATAACTTTGGTTTCTTGAGAAAATTATTTTTGAAATCATCCATTTTCAAGACTTCTAACATGTATCATTAATCATCATACTCTAAAACAACTTCATTTTCAAGTTCATGATCCTCATAAAGGATGATCATTTTGATTTTCTCAAGATTCATCCTCATACTTGCTAGATCATATGTTTAATCACAATCTAGCAAGCTTCTTATGATGATCAACATCATAAACACAAGAAATCAACAATCAAGTTTCACACATACACTAAATCAACTCAGATTCTTATGTTTTTAAGCTTTATGTTAGTGATCATCTTCTTGTTTCTTTGAGTTTCATAAGATTAACATATTACATACTCTCTTAATCACTAAAATTTGAAGTAAAATCAAGTTGTAAGGGGTTTACTACTAGCACAATGGCTAGGGAAGAAACGATGACGAAGAAGAAGATGTAAAGGGTGGATAAAAGCTCTTGGTGAAGGTCCTTCAAGTTCCAATGCCTCTAAGCTTCTTAACTTTTCTTCTTGCACCCTTGGATCACCTTAGATTGCTTGTTAATGGAATGAAAATGGAGGTTGAAGTGTGGGTATTGGGAGCCGAGAACAAGGAGGGGAGGAAGGAGGATGATGAAGTTGTGAAATGAGAGAGATTGATGAACTTATGGTTATTTAAAAACAAGTCTCCAACAACAAATTGTCTAATGGTCTATATGTTTCAAAAGAAAACAACAAATAAAATAAACAATGCAAGAAAATCAAGGTGGTGGGACCACCTTGATGACCGTCGAAATGGGGGGAGGGGTGCTAGTTAGGTTGCAAAACTTAGTTAGTTAAGTTAGTTAGGTTTTAAGGGAATTAGTTAGGATTATATGTGTTATGATGTTTTATGGTGTGTTATGATGTTCGGTGACCATAACTAGCTTCGTAACACAAAAACAGTGCTTCTAGTGAAAATTTGGTGTTTCGGGTAATGTCCGGTTGTTTGGTTGGTTACCGGTTCGTTAGGTGCTAAATTAAGCAGTTTAGTGTGCTTGATGTTCCCTTTTATGACAGTTTTGATTCCCGACACCTAGGAAGGTATTCTGGACCATTAAACCATAATTCTGCATTGTATTTTGTAGTTAAAATGCTGATTTTTGCTGAAATATGCAGAATTCTGCATTGTATTTTGTAGTTAATCATGCAACATGTAATGCACTTGTATATGTATGACAGTAATAAAAAATCATTCATGTCGTTAATCCAAATCATGCACAGTCATTAAGATACAAATTATTGTTTAATTATTGTACGGATACACAGAAAATTGACATTTGTCACATTCTCCCCCCGTTAAGAAAATTTCGTCCCGAAATTTAAGCTGCGTTATCAGTCGCAGGGGAGTTAGGAAACAAATGCGGATACTTTGATTTCATTCGATCTTCATGCTCCCAAGTAAACTCTGAGCCGTGATGTGAGTTCCAACAAACTTTGACAAGCTTAATACGATTTCTCCGAGTCTTGTGGACTTTCCAGTCTGTAACCTCAACAGGTTCCTCAGTGAACTGGAGAGTGTCGTCGATATGCACTTCATCCGCAGGTATGATAACTGTTTCCTGGGTTGGGCTTTTCTTCAGGTTTGACACATGAAACATATCATGTACACCATTCGGTTCTTCTGGTAATTCTAACTTGTATGCGACGGTACCAACGCTTTCCAAAATCTTGAATGGCCCAGTGTATCGGGGATTCAACTTACCGCGTTTCCCGAATCGTGCTACACCTTTCCAAGGTGAGACTTTCAACAAAACCCTATCTCCTACCATGAATTCTAAAGGTTTCCATCTTTGATCTGCGTAGCTCTTTTGTCGATCACGAGCCGCTTTAATGCGCTCTCGGATCTGCATGATCTTGTCGGTTGTTTCTTGAACCAGTTTGTAAGACCCATAGTAGTTTTTAACGTTACTATAACATTAAAGTAAGCATTTTATATGAAAAATGTCACTTAACAAAAACTTTTACATCATAAGTATTTAAACATGTTTTACAACATCCAAAATCATAGTCAAAAGTGTTTACATAATCTACTTTTATTAAACGAAACAAAATAAAATGCGGAGATTCATTGAGAGGTGTGTTCGGTTCTTATTCGTCGCTTGATCTTCATCAGAGTGCAAACCATGATCACCTAAATTCAAAACCAACATGAAAGTTAGTTTTGATAGCTTAGAAACATATTAAAACGAGTTCCATAGACAAAACATACGAGAATCAACCAAATTTCAGCTTTTCAGGCCCTCGCGGGCAGCGACCAAGTCGCCCAAAAAATGTCGCGAGACGCGACCATAGTCGCGCTACGCGACGGTCAGATCAAATGGGTGTCGCGCGACGCGACACCTTGTTTTCAACAGCAGGTTTGCTGGATTGTTGCTGCAAATGCCCAGCTCCCATTTTTACCATTAATTAAACTTAAAACAAACATAACTTTCGATTTACAACTCCGTTTTACATGATTTTTTCCTATGCGTTTGTAATTTAATTCTCCATCGTATAGAGTTATAACCCGACATCTGAACTAATAAGGTATTGGATTTTAAGCCCTCGGATTGAAATTACTTTATAAAGACTTTTGACCCGTTCAAGTTTAAAACCACCTACTTGTTACTAAATAATCATATTACATACACCTATGTATTTAACTCAAAATCCTTAGCTCGGGTTCGAAATTTTATTATGCATTACGCGTCTAGTACACAAGCAATGCGTATAAATCCATTTTGATCCGTTTAAGGGATTTTTATACTTTTAAGCATCAACTCGCTCTTCCCCATATCTAAATAACTACTTGTAATCCACCCCAACTATTTTTGTGGTGGATTATCATAATGAACCCATTACCCCAAAATTTACCCTTCGACTAGTCATTTTTCGCAAATGACCATTTTTAGGCATTCGACCCACAAATGTTTTTGCCTATAACTTTTATATGTATCTAAGGATTCAAAATCAATATACAAGTTCCTAAACAACCTCTAAGGGTCATCCGGTTCACCCATCAAGGGCTTTTTGGTTAACTTTTAGTCCCTCATTTTACTACAAAGGACTCACTAATTATTTGACCAAAAACTCACTCTTAACTATAAGCCTATTTATGCGTACCTGGCTCGGGTCAACATATTGACGCGTTTAATAACTTGCTTCAATAATTTGCTAATTTATAGCAACGCGATTTCCATAAGCCGTTTTACCCTGTGAGCATTAGACTCGACAAGCACTTGTTAGTCGTTATGTGTCAAATGATATTAACATTACCATTTGACCCGATTGGTCTAAACGGCCAAACTTTTTGCACTTATATTCGAATGGTATTTATTTACCATTTCATTAACTAACTCATTTCGGATTTCTCACCATATAGTTATGTCTTTTAAATCCGTTTCTTACACGTCTAACCCATCATGGCTTATGCCATATGGTGTCATTTTAAACTTCAACTCTTATCCGTCTACACGTGACTAAATCACCGTTTTACTCTTTTTATTCGTTTAGGCTTACCTTAATAGGTAGCTGTTAAAAAAAACTCATTATATATATATATATATATATATATATATGTCATCTTGTGACCAATTACCATTTCTCCTGTTTTACCAATAAACAAGGTTTATCATTATTTTATATCTTCCGACCCGTTTCGTTTCATTTCGTGTCAGTACCATATTTCGGATATAGCTTTTGTCGTATTTACAACCTATGAATAAATACATAACTTACAAAAGAGGGTGTAAGCTTTACTTACTTTGTATCCGGTTATGCTCTTTTCCGCGTACTAGATCCGTTTGACCCGCTTCTTTAACAAAGCCTCTACCTAGCTCGTTAAGCGTCAAACTATCATCATCATTTACAAGGTGGTTAGATTAGTCATTAAAAATCACGACTATTCCACCTTACGTATTTTCTATGTCAAAACTACTATTTGACCTCGTCAATGGTTTGTTTAACTTTCCAAAAGTTAACTACCTTTGATCACATGATATACACAATTAAGTTCAATTGACATCATGTTTAGAATCCTTATTATTTCGTATCACATGTAATTAGTCAAAATATCCAATTATGTGTTTCTTTCATAATCTAGTTCATAACTAGTTATTTTTGCCAAGATTAATATCATTTTCAAATCCCTTATTAGCTTGCATAACAACACCTAGATTTACTTCATGGAAATCAAACAACACTAATTTCATGATCAAAAATCTAATTTCCTTCATCATCTACAAAACCCATTTAACACCTAAGCGGGTGATTATGAAGTTCACAATTATGAACATCAACTCATCAATTTATTGACTAGGGTTCGTCCGTAAACATGGATTCATCCTAGTTTCACCCAAACATCAACTGTTCAAGCCCAATTTTCGATTTCATGCATTCATTAAGGATTCAAGATGGAACCAAATAATAAAATTTAACATACCTTGTGATCCCTTCACTTGGGTGATCACTAATTTGGACTTAATTTTTTATTTGGGTTCGATTTGCCCCTTCAATTTGGCTGATTTGTATGGGTTAGGGTTCAATTGAGGAACCCCCTTCTTGCTCTGTTGAAAACCACTACCAGAACACACACTAATGTGTGTGTTTTGGTGTTTTATTCTTTTAATTAAAAACATTTTCCTTTTTGCCTCTTTTAGTCCCTCTAGTTCCATAGTTTGTAAAAGGGTTATCTATTTCTTGTTTCTTTTATTGTTTTAACAACACATAACCAACTAGGTTGATATTCCTAGTTACTTAATGGGTTCGGGGAAGTCATAATCCGTTTTATTTTTAAGTCCCGTTAACTCGGGCCTTTTATATACTTTGTTTTCTCAAAGTATTTAACCTCCTTCTAATTAATACTAGGTTTATTTATTTAAATTCTATTATTTACCGGGTAAATTTTCACCACTAGCGGTATTTTACCTGTTGTTAATATTAACATGGTTTGATTACCAAACCCGTTTTAGGGGTGTTACAAGTCTACCCCCTTAAAGAGGTTTCGTCCCCAAAACCTTATTTACGTAGTTCATTAATTTAGACTAAACGAACTTAGTTTCGTTTTTATGATATTCATTCTTTCGGTGTCTTTTATGTGTAAGTCCTCACGGACCGAGGCTTTCACCTCTTATTTCTTATCCTTATCGCCTATTTGACCGATTTGTCATTTGACAACTCAGTCGTGTTAGTCGTCAACATGTTTACTTCATGTTAATCCTATATTGACAAGCGCTTTGCACAATTCATAACACTGTCTTGCCTCTGCATCGTTTTATTGGCTAGACTAATTAGTCACTGTCACTTCATACCCCGTCACCCGGGTATACTATGTTGCCATCTCCGGCCTTATGTGTGTTTACGGTTTCCTAAACCACCCCATACTACTTATGTTTGTTTAAACGTTGCTTTTAACTAAAACTGACTTTTAGTTTAACATTTTTCTCTTTAACTTATGTCAATTACTCTCATCGGGGAATTGACGATCAAAGATTTATTCCTTTCCGTTATTATTTTATGCAGGGAATCATAACTGGTTCCCACGCTTTACATTATCAACCCATAGATTCCTTCACTTAGCCTCGTAGGTTATTTTGTTAGATCTTCACCTTTTTTAAGGTGAGACCCCAATATTTTTTTTCTTTGTAATTATGACCCGAGGGTCATTCTGGTCCCGTAGACTTTAACACTTCTTAAAATTCCGAGAGTTGTGATGATCCCGTAGATTCATCTTCTATCCATGTCGTCCTAAAAATGTACTTTTGGTGTCAATGCACCCTTTTTAAGTTTAGAAATCATTCATTTTCATTCTTGAATTTTATGGACCTTTGTCACACCCCGACCGCGTAAAACAACAAATCGCGGCGGAAACATCGGGGAGTGTTGTAACAGAATTAATTGTTTCAAATCCATGGCAATTGAAGTTTCGTTTTATTGATTAAAAGTGTTACAATGTCTTAACAAACAAGAAAAATACAACATAATTAACTAGTCTTGCATCTTTTATTGTTACTAAAGCCCAAGTCTGCCTATGTGTATCTTGATCATCTTATGCAACAGTTCCTGAAAAACACATGTGAAAATAGGTACGTCAGCATAAAAATGCCTGTGAGATACATAGGTTTTGTGAAAATAGGTTTCATGACTTATGTTTGAGAAAAATGTTTAGTCATGAACCTTTTAGTTTGCTTTGCTTTGTAAATCATTTGAAAAACAATGAGTTCAGATGATAAGTATAAATAAATGTAAGGTTAAATGAATAACCAAGTAAAATATGTTTGCATAAGATAAGATGTTTATAAATCAATGTCTTGTGAAAAGTAGGTTATTTGTATAAAATGTTCTATGTCTCGAACTGAAATGATTCAAATAACGCTATGATATGTAATACCATACAAACACTTATATATAGGAAGTACCAGCGGCGTATCCACCATGCTTGTATCATATTACACACGCATCGTTACTTAATCACTTAATCAAACCAAACCAATCAATGTAAGAAGTCTATGTTTAAATCAATTGTCAAATGTATTGGGTAATATGTCAAAGTGTTCATGTCAAGATGTAAATCATATCAAAATGTCTATGTCGAATATCCATGTCAAATGTCTATGTTAAGATGTCATGTATGGCAAGTGAAATGTCTCAACTAAACCATATGCACAGAAACAAAGTATTGAAGTAAAACTTGTTTTAAATCAAAGTTATGTTTTGTGGGAAATGCATGATCAAATGTCAATCATGTTAAAATGTCTATGCCGAAATGTCTATGTCAAATGTCTATGTCAAATATCCATGTCAAATGTCTATGTCAAAATGTCATGTATGGCAAGTGAAAGGTCTCAACTAAACCATATGCACAAAAACAAAGTATTGAAGTAAAACTTGGTTTAAATCAAAGCTATGTTTTGTGTAAATGCATGCAAATATTTAATATGAACATTTATGTGGTATTGTGAAAATGCATACATCCAAGCCTGGCGACTGTGGTGATAAACCCTTTAAACAAATTAAAGGTCTATCTGTCTTATATCAACGAATTCGGTCATTCCTTTCATCCCCTTTCCCTGGGACGTCCGGAACGGGAGTTGTCAATTCCTATGGTACCACTACCTACTAACGAACGGCATGATCGGTGTTAATGAATGTATTGTCCCATGTAAACAAACCAAATGTCATACCAAAATGTAAGCATGTGATGAAAACAATGTACTAAGTATGCACGCAATGGACATACATAGCATAAAATGTAAATGTAAAACGATGTACTAAGTATGAACTAAATGGACATACATAGCATAAAACACAATGAGATCATGTACTATAATGTACTAACGAACATAGCAGTATATGATGCGAAAACAGGAAAGCATGAAAGTAACAAGTAGGCACATGTGTTTCACCCCAAAACAGTTTGGAAAACAGTAAAAGAGGGGTCTATGTACTCACTTGAGATTGCTCAGTTGTCTAAAGATAACCACCAAGCAGTGCTAGAGATCTCGGAATCAAACGGCACCTAATATAGGTAACTATGTTAAATAACCGGACCTAAATCGGAAGACTGGGTAGCATTAGGGTTTGTAAACCAAACGAGTGTGGAGACTCGTGTGATATGGTTTAACAAAGCCTACATACTAAATGAAACCTAACATAACTGCCTACGACCCATTACGACCCGTTTAGGTAGCTTATGCTACTTTAACGCGTCGTTCGCGTGAAACGCGTTCGGACCGCCTAACTAGTCCTATGACAAGTGTTATATGCCTAAACATGTTACATAATCAGTTATGTGACAAAGTTTAGGTTACATATGCTTAATTACCAATTATACATGAAAAGGGTATTCTGGTAATTTACCTAAGGCATATAAACTACCTATCATACAACTACTTAAACGATGTGACCATAGGGTATAACCTCGGAAGGTTATTCCCTACCTACTATGGTCACCTAATGTGTTTGGTCGGATCCTAATGATCGACCAAACTGGGTCGGGTTCGAAGGTATAAGCGATTTATTAGATCGCTTACCCTACGACCCTAGACAACGTGGTAATCAGTAGGCATAGTCCCAAGGGACTATAACCAACGTGATTACACTCACGTTGCGAAGTTCAAACGAACTTCGCATTGACCATTACTGGTCAACGCTGAAAGTCAAACAAAGTTTGACTTTCTGACTCGAAAAGCAGTAAAAATAAGGAAAAGAACGAAAGAATACTTACGAAGGGTCCCCGAATGCTAAACTCGATTCAAAAATCTCAGGTATGAAACAAATGTTTCAACTTAGAGTTTCTCAAATCAAGTTTCTAGTGATTATGAACAAAGGGGGGTGGGGTATTTATAGTTTTCGGGTAACCGTTAAGATCGTTTGTTGAATATCGTGCCTTAATCCAAGCCGTACAAGTGTTGGAAACTCATGGTGGTTAAAAACCATCCTTATCAACTGATTAGGCAAGTGGTGAGTGTGTGGTTGTGGTTAAAACAGCTGCAAACAGCTGTTAATGCAGTTAATCTGGTCCAGAAGACTGACGCGGGCCGCCTAAGGATACATAGAAACTGAGGCGGGCCGCCTGGCTGTCTGATCAGCAAACTTCTTGCAGAATTGACAGTTTCAGTCCCTGCACGTGTTTAAGGCCATTTCCGACACTTCCAAGGCCCGTAAAGCCAACTTTAAGGCCCTAAAATGTTGCCTAAACATTGTGGACATGAAACATGTTCAAAAATATGCCGGATGATGGTTCGTTTGGTCGTACGAACGCGATGTTCGCTTAATTACGACGGAATGCGCATAAGCGCGAAAAACGATCCAAATGACGCGACGAATGGATTTTTCTTATGGCGAACACTAAAATAAAATAGTCATGCTTACATAAATTTTTGGATGTCCAGATGTATTCAGAACGTAAGTTATGCGCGAAAATGCAAACTTGTGCACTTTTTGACACTTTTAGTCCCTGAATGTCCCAAAAGTTTATTTTAGCACACCAAACCCCTCAAAGCCTATTTCTAAGCTATGTAAAGGATATTTATGGTATGTTTAACTTATGGTCATGTTCCGGAAGGTCTGTTACAGTTCAAATTGGCATACTTTCGCAGTTTGTCAACTTTAGTCCCTGTAAGCGATTTAACTTTGATTTCACCACACCAAACCTTCCAAAACTTATGTCTAAGTTATGTCAAGGTTATTTAAGGTATGTTAAGCCTATTTCACTATTCCGGAGTGTTTGTTGGATTAAACTGGTTATATTTACGCATCAGTGCGCGTATAACCTTCCAGAAAGCGATTTAGAGTTTGAGATTGAACAAGAATTGATATGTGCAAATGATACACATATTTTTACAAATCCCCAGTATGAAATATAATATTTCATTGGTTTGGTATTTGTTTGATGGCCGTGGAGGCACAGGTGTTACAACCTTGACCGTAGTCTAAGGCTACATTCGTTTTCTTTTTAGATTATTCTTCTGACTCTACGACTTCTTACGTCATTTACACGTCAGCTTGTTCCCCGTTTACTGTTATCTGGCTTGCGCCTCTATTTCCTTTCAACCTGTTACCCAGGTTCTTTATCTTAATGTTTTTTTAACTCTCTGGTTTCACCGGTTTGCGTTTTCCCTTCTATACTCCTTTATGACTTATCACATAGGTTCATTAATATTTCGCGCTTCCATTATTCAGTTTGTGCTTATTCTGACTATCGAGTATTTACACTTTATTTGGCCAGTTTGTCATATTTGTATGAATCCATCACTTATGACAGTCAAACTTTATTCTCTATTTAACTCGTCCAACCTCGAAATAGTTGAACATCCCTTTCGAAATTCTGTTTGCGAAATTTTATTATTCTTTTAGTCATAACTCATAAATCCGAGTCTTTTGACTTTCTAATTGGTTTACGCATATACTCAAAATCTCACCCATCCATCGGGTATCTTTACCGAAGTCATCTTCAAAGTAACCATTCTGATATGGTTTTAGACTTCGTTTTAACTTATTTTGGTCGTCTTAGCGAAATCCATCGCTTTTGTTCAACCGAGTCCTCATTCTTTATTCATTCCGTTTGACTTGTTCGCATGAATTTCATCACCTATGATAGTCAAACTTTTATCCCTATACCTTAGCGTCCTTATTAGTCGGTTTATATTTTCATTTACTTTGATTCTTGTCCCTTCTCTCGGGCTCGTTATACTAACGTAATACGCTTCCGTCATCAGGCTTGCATTTACGTTTATTATCAAATATTTTACTTATTTGATCCGTTTTGGGTACCTTTTTAATTCGTCCCATTCACCCCGTCCTTACTACATCGGACGTAAATGTGTCCATCATAAGAAGTTCATGGTATCATGTGTTCACTCCTTGGCCAGAGCAGGCGATCAACACATGAGACACATGACCTTTTTATAATTTTCACATCACGCCCTATGTAAGTAACACCTTTATTCATTTCTATATCTTTGATTTCATTCAATAAAACTTTTTTTAATTACTAAACAACAATCATTAGTTTTACTCGTTTTGCACTAGAACATATAAAATGTTTTCTTTTTATCAAACTATTATGTAATCATATTCGTGAATGTAATCGCTACTTTTCCCAATAGTATTTTATTGAGAATTATTCACTTGGATAATTAGTCCCGTCTAAGTTTCCGCATAAACTATTTCTATTATTGTCTTGTTATTCACAATCGTGAATAACACATGTTTCTATTTGATTTTTCTTGGAAACATCATCCTAAATAGATATCCTATTCAGGTTTTCCAAGTTTTATCCTACATATGCAACCGTCATTCTCGACGTGTTTGTTGCATATTACTATTTGTGCGATTAAATGTAAAACGTGCACTGGTAATGCTTGCCCCAATGGGCTTTCCTTGCCATTTCTCTTATTCGCAATTGTTACGTGATTTGGTCCTTGGTGAGCATGCTCTACTTGTCATACTTCGAACCGTTCCTCTATCATATCCGCCACTTGTTACACTCTTGCTATCATTAGATGCGAGTATCATCCAATTAAAAAATTTACAAGGATTAGTAATGTCGACTTCAATAAACGCCCGTATCATAATACAAGGCTTTTCTACTATACATGTCAACGCACATAATTTCATTAACTATATCTATCATTTAATTGAGGTAATGTATATTACACGATAACCCTATGTGTTGTTCACAACACTTTAATCATGCTTAACCATTAATATACATGTACTTACTGGATTTGCGATCAAGCCTCGAACCGAACATACTTTACTCTTTAACCATGAGCTCTGATACCAACTTGTAAGACCCATAGTAATTTTTAACGTTACTATAACATTAAAGTAAGCATTTTATATGAAAAATGGCACTTAATAAAAACTTTTACATCATAAGTATTTAAATATGTTTTACAACATCCAAAAACATAGTCAAAAGTGTTTACATAATCCACTTTTATTAAACGAAACAAAATAAAATGCGGAAGCTTCATTGAGAGGTGTGTTTGGTTCTTATTCGTCGCTTGATCTTCATCCGAGTTCAAACCATGATCACCTAAATTCAAAACCAACAAGAAAGTTAGTTTTGATAGCTTAGAAACATATTAAAACGAGTTCCATAGACAAAACATACAAGAATCAATCAAATTTCAACTTCTCAGGCCCTCGCGGGCGGCGACCAAGTCGCCCAAAAAATGTCGCGGGCCGCGACCATTGTCCCTGTTGGTGCATATGTCTGTCGACTTCGTCTTGTATCGAGTCTTGTACTAGTTTAGAAAGATCAGGGCACGAAAAACGAGATTGAGTGTTGGAAGTTGATTTCGCACGAAATAACAAAGAGCTATTTCGTACGAAATTGCTTGTGGCTATTTCGCACAAAATGAACTCCCGGTTATTTCGTACGAAACACCCTGGCCTATATATAGTGGTCATTTCGTTTCAGTTGTAACGATTCTGATTTCCGGTACCGAACTGCTGCCGACGTGTCTACTAACTGTAATCGTTGTTAAATCAATATACAAGACATTAATAGTGATTTTGTGTGTAAATAAAGCCGATTCCAAGTCGATACGATTGTTTCCGCCTTTCATATTGATAAGAACGCTTCTGAACGACTCGTTTTGGTCGTGAAAACGATCCTACAAGTGGTATCAGAGCTCAGGAGGAAGAGTTCTTGCCAAAACAACTTGATTTTACCAAAATTTTTGAATTCTACACCTTCTTTTCAAATTTAAGCAGAATTTCACGGTTAAAATGGACTGAATTTCACATATTAAGTGCGAAACATAGTTTTAACGAATCCTTGAAAGAATTGGATCTAAAATCGATCTAAAACTTGTTCATTTTGTCTGTTTTGCTTGAAAACTGATCGATAAGATGACATCAGCAGCACTTCGCGCGAAATAGTCTATTTCGTTTGAATCAGGTTCTTATTTCGCACAAAATACACCTTGGAATTTTCATTTCGCACGGAATAGCCTCAGTTCTTGTTATTTCGTACGAAATCACCTATTTCGTACGAAATCACCATCATTTCGCACGAAAAACACTATTTGGACCTCATTTCGCACGAAATCAAACGGCATTTTCTTTTGAACGGATCATTTCGCTTGAAAGTGGTTATTTCGCACCAAAGGGGTATTTCGCACCAGAAGTCATTTCGTTTGGGAGTTGTTTTCGTGTGAAACAGTTAATTTCGCACCAAACTCATTTCGCATCAAATGGCATTTCGTTTGGAAGTTGTGATTTTGTCAAAAAGTTTACCGAAACATTGAAGAGGAATTTTACAATGCATTTGCGACACCAGTTGCTCCTATTACAGCTGCTGAAACTATTTACAGTGAGAATGAGACAGGACTTACCAAAAACCGCCAAAGCTTATGTACATTGAAGATTTTAAAGGATGGCAAAATCGGTTTGAAAACTGGGTGCACGCATATAAGTTTGATGCATGGTGTACCTTAGATGTAGATTTCGTTAAACCAACAGATGAACGTGGAAATGAAAAAGCTTTTAGTGACTATTCAGATGGTGAGAAATTAAAGTACACCAGTGAGAAAATGATGATTAGCATTCTACAACAATCAGTAAAAGAGGATATCTTTGTTTTGCTTCAACATGAGGATACTGCTAGATCAATTTGGTTGGCTTTGATTCAAAAGTTTAAGGGAAGTGCTGATATGATCAAAAATAAATGTGCTTTACTAAAGAAATCTTTTGATATGTTTGTAGCTTTTGAAGGTGAAACAACAAAAACGACTATCGATAGATATTGTCGGCTTATTCTTGAAATGAGAAGATTGGACATCAAGAAGGAAGATGATGAATGGGTTGATAAACTTGCTGATGCGCTACCACAGAATAAATGGGGAACATATTTTTTGATTCTAAAGCATATGAGAAAACATGAAAGTATGAATTTGGCTAAATTCATTCAGAAGCTTGAAGAACATGAATTGGATGTACAGAAAACTGCTATCATGAGCAATCCGAATGCTCAACAAGATGTTAGTCTTTACTACAGAGGAAACAAATTTGAAACTACTCCGAGTCCAAAGGTTAAGACTGCTTTCAGTGCTGATAGTTCTTCTGGAACAAATGGTAGTACAGTTACTCAGAGTGGTGGATATTCATCGTCGTATTCGAGTTTTGACCCGAATTTCACAACCCCAAGTCCTCAGCGACAGAATTCAACAAATTTGCAATGTAATGTTACATTAAATATTCAAAATGGTCAAAATCTCTCTCCAGAAATGGCTAAGCAACACATGGCATCACTTGTTGCTATGTTAGAGTCATATGAAAGTTTAGTTGCTGGTAGAATTGGAAATCCGATGCTCACAAAAGAGGATTATG
Organism: Helianthus tuberosus; assembly: GCA_030545235.1. Classification (NCBI taxonomy): domain Eukaryota; kingdom Viridiplantae; phylum Streptophyta; class Magnoliopsida; order Asterales; family Asteraceae; genus Helianthus; species Helianthus tuberosus. The sequence continues at coordinate 106,490,393 of CM060357.1, read as the reverse complement.
ATTAGATTGATGCTGTAGAACTTGAGCTGATGGATATTAAGTGGTGTCTAGCTAGTGCAGTAAGAAGAGCAGAAAAATTTACACAAGTCACCGGAAGAGATGATTTTCGTGAAATGGGTTCATCTCCGATAGGGTACGACAAATCAAAAGTTAAATGTTTTCTTTGCAAAGAAAAGGGACATTTTAAACGAGAGTGTAAAAGTAAAGAAGCAACTGGAAGACAAGATGGAAAAAATGATTATTATCAAAAGTCAATTTTTCACCAGCTTTCTCAACAACCATCATCATCCCATGCCATTGAAGTTGAGAAGAAGAAAGCATATCTTGTTAGTCAAGATGATGAAAAAGTTGCAGAAGGATTTAGCTGGGACAAATACATTCCGGCTGGTTCAGGTCTTGTTGCTCAAATCTTGAAAGAAGGAGAAGTCAAATCTCAGCTGAAAAGAATACCAATTTTTAGTGAATTGGGATGTGATGCTGACACTGATGATGAAGAAGAATATATTAATAAAGCTAGAAAAGGTCTGGATACTTATAGTTTTAATTTGTTTTTTACAGATAAAATCGAGATGTTGAATGAGAAAAAGGCTGCTAGATTGAAAAGAGAGTTGGAAGCAAAAAGGATTGCTGAAGAAAAGAAAAAACTTGAAGCTGAGAAAGCAGAAGTTGAAGAAAGTTCAACATAGAAGGTTGAAAATGAAGAATGTGAAATAAAAGTAGAAGTTGATGAAGAACCAATGATTGAGAAGGTGGTAGAGAAAATCATCGAAGTTGAAAAATTCGTCGAAGTTGAGAAAGTTGTCGAGGTAGAAAAGATTGTTGAAATCACGAAACCTTGTCTGAATTGTTTAGAATCTTGTAAGGATTGTGATGAGAAAGACAAGAAGATTTGTGAACTTGAAGAGCTGAAAGAAAAATTATTGTCTGATGTGAAGTAAGTGAAAGAGTCGTATGATGTGCTGAACAGAACAGTTGATGGTTTGAACAAGACAAATTTGGAAGTTGATGCTGCTATGACAATGATGAGTTCAACATTAATGACGAAGCACAAGGTCATTAATGAGTATATTGAAGATTGTGCAAAACTGAAGCAGGATTTGGAACTTGAAAATATTGAAAGTGAAAGAATCAAACGATTGTTGTTGAGTTATACAACTTGTGATTATTTGATTGATCGAGTTTATCCTACTGTTGCAGGTCTTGAAGCTTTTCAAGATAAAAAGACGGAAGATACGGATGCTGGTAAGAAACCAAATGTCAAGTATAATAAGTGTCCGCCTCCGATTTGGAATAGTTATTCTCCAAGAAAGCCAAATGAGGAACGACTAAATAGGGCACTCAACATAAAATTAACGTCTGAAACCATTGATGAGTTACCAGACAATATTGATATCACATTCACAGCGTCTGACACTGGTCATGAGTCTGAATTGTTAAAGAAGGTGGTCGATCAGGTGTTGGATATGGATGAAGAGTCAAAGTCGGAGTCTAAATCTGAAAGTTCGAGTTCATCAGAAAAGAGTCCTAGTTCACCGGTTAAACGGGTTTACAATAAAGAATTCATGTTGTCAAAATCTAATTTGAATGACGGACCGATCAAATTGGCATATACTTTGAATAAATTATATTCTGATGAGGAATTTCCAATAAGAAGTGTCAAAACTGAAATGATCAAACAGGTTTTCAAATTAACGGAATTTAATATTTCTAAAATAAAAGATTTAAATCTTGCTGAAAAACCTAAAAAATACACTTCAAGAGTTCAACAGAGATTGAACAAGAAAAAGGGTTACAGTTCTGGTTCAGGTTATCAAAAGAAACAAAACCATAACGGTAATTTCAAAAAGCAGGGATTAGGTTTTATTTCCCCGGAAAATCATAAAAATGAGAAAACTTATAAAACTAAAACTAAATTTGTTTCAGGTACAAGTTCAGAGGAAGAGAAGGAGAAACTGTTCAGGAAACAGTAAAATCAAGAGTTTTTCGCTGAAAAGAAGAAGAATCTGGTGAAAGATTCCGAGAAAAGAATTGAAAGAAGAACTTGTTTCAAATGCCAAAAAGTTGGACACATTGCTTGGAACTGCCAAATGTCTAATAATACAAAACAGGGAGTTAATTCTAACTCATAAAAATTCAAAGTGTTCAAAAATTCGACTTTTGAAACTGATGAAAATTCAAAACGTTTTTACAAAAGAAAAGTTGATTTGAATAAACAAAGATGGGTTGTTAAATCAGAAAGTAGTTCTGACAATGAATCTGATTCCATAAAATCATAGGAGTCATTTGTTGAGAAAAGTGAGAAGAATTCTGTTCCAGAGATGAATGATGAAAATTTTCTGCCATTGTCAAAGGAAAATTTGAAGTTGAAAGTTGGAAAGATTGAGATTTCAGATCAATTCTTTGCTGGTAAGAAAGAATTTGATGCTGAAAAAGTGTTTAATGGAAAAGTTAAACATATTTTGGAAAGATGGTTGACGGAAAAGTGAAGGGTGCAAAAGAATTTTATCAATCAAAAAGATGGTGGGATAGATGTGAGTCAAAATCACCCAAGGCTGGTCAGGCTTGGGTGACAGGTGTTTCAAACTAAAATCCTGACTTGCCGGAGCTCCCAAGTTGGTAATCGTGGAGCAGGAATCAACATTTTTCTTGAGAAATTCACGAAAGTGATATTTCAACCTACAAGTGGTAGTTTTCTTGAAAATTGTTATATTTCGAATTTACAAGTGGTTTGGTTGATAAGTGAACCTACAAGTGGTTGAAGAAGGTTTTCACTTACAAGTGGTTGATCAAGGTCATTAAGTTGAACTTGATTTAACTTTCAAACAAAATGATTGAAAAACGAAGTGATGATAACCCCGATCTTACAAGTGGTAAAATCAACAAAACTTATTTTCTGGAAAAACCATTTTTGATTAAAACAAACTTAAGTGTTTTGAAATCATAATGGGAAAATAGTTTGTTGCCAGGGGAGTTCTGATTGTTTATGCCAAGTGGATGGAGAATTGAAGCAATTCGAATCAGTTTGTCATTTTATGTGTACAGCTTGTTTTCAAAATTTCCTTTAAATGATTTTGTATTTTAGGGGGAGTAAGAAATTTTCAGAAAATCAAAAAACATTAGAAAATTTAAAAAAGTCAAAAACATGATAAAATTCAAAATGAGTTTTGTTGTGAAAAAGAGGAAATGATAGTACATCAGTGCACTATCACAGCATGCTAAAGAATTGGAAAGTCAAAATGTGATAAACGGTCTCACTGATGATGTGCCAGTAGGTTTTTGAACATTTAGTAGATTGTTTTGAGATATAAACCTAAATTTCAAACTTACTTATCTCGTGGGGAACATATCTCGGATATATGGGTAACCCCCGAAATCTTGTTTGAAAGACCCCTCTTTCTGAGATACTAGGTCTTTATGCTTAGTGATATCTGGGGTATTATCCCGGGACTTCTGATTTTGCGGAAGCAATGGCCTAGTCCCCGTATAATACTTTTCGCTTGCTTGAAATATAGCACCCCCCTCAGCATAAAAATGATGAAACATTGAAAAATGCTAATCATGTGCTGTTGAAGAAAAGATTCTCTAAAGGGAACAAACCTAAAGTAGAAGCCATCATCTCTCTGATTTTGCGGAAGCAATAGCCTGAGCTCTCATGGCCCTCGCATTTAACCTTTTACAGATATCATCTAGGTATACTCACCTGTAAGACTGAATATTGGTATCTGGATACATGAGTATATTCTGAGGTGGGACATGCGTATAAGTTTAAGTCTCTAAAACATTAATCTCATATCTCGAAACAGTTGAACTTTGTGTGAAAATTTAAGTGGATCAGTATACTGACAATCTAAGTGAATCGATTAGAACTTAAAATGTTTAAAGCTTAATGGTGTTGGTGATTTGTCTCAGAAACTGATATGATCCTCTTACATAAACTCACAAAAATATTGTTTGTAAATATTTCTTTACTACATTTTGTTAGAATCAAAAATCCAAAAAGATTTTCAGTGTGTTTTAGCATAAATTTTGAAAAACTCAAAAAGATTTTCGACAGCTGATATTGGAGAGCTGATTTTCAAAATTCTAAAGTGATAAACATGACGAACTGGTTTGGGAGAGTGTTATGAGAAAAATGTTTTTCTACAAGTGGTTCATCAGAGATTATAAATATTAAATCATTTTTATTTGATCATTTTCTACATGAAGTATATAAAGTTGTCAAATTTTAAATTTGTGAAATTTATGTTTGAGGTAGAGATTTGTGCAGGTCTCAGTGTATAAACCTGAGCAGAAGGTGAGCCAGGTTTTCAATCCCGGAACAATTTAAGGGGGAGTCTCCAAGTAGATCAATATCTTAAGGGGAGAAGAGTTGATGATACTGACAAGCTTACAGAATCAAGAGATCTGATCAAGAAAAGATAGAGTCAGTTTGAGATTCTGGGCAAGAGAAAGAAGATTATGGATGCTTACATTGTTAGATACGTTGGAAGATTACGAAGACTGATAAAGACAGAATACTGTGAAGACTCGACACCGAAGACTTCGTCAACATCCAAGGGGAGTCTGTTGGTGCACATGTCTGTCGACTTCGTCTTGTATCGAGTCTTGTATAGTTTAGAAAGACCAGGGCACGAAAAACGAGAATGAGTGTTGGAAGTTGATTTCGCACGAATTAACAAAGAGCTATTTCGTACGAAATAGCTTGTGGCTGGTGCATATGTCTGTCGACTTCGTCTTGTATCGAGTCTTGTACTAATTAAGAAAGATCAGGGCACGAAAAACGAGAATGAGTGTTGGAAGTTGATTTCGCACGAAATAACAAAGAGCTATTTCGTACGAAATAGCTTGTGGCTATTTCGCACGAAATGAACTCCTGGTTATTTCGTACGAAACACCCTGGCCTATATATAGTGGTCATTTCGTTTCAATTGTAACGATTCTGATATCCGGTACCGAACTACTGCCGACGTCTCTACTAACTGTAATCGTTGTTAAATCAATATACAAGACATTAATAGTGATTCTGTGTGTAAATTAAGCCGATTCCAAGTTGATACGATTGTTTCCGCCTTTCGTATTGATAAGAACGCTTCTGAACGACTCGTTTTGGTCGTGAAAACGATCCTACAGTCGCGCTACGCGACGGTCGGATCAAATGGGTGTCGCGCGATGCGACACTTTGTTTTCAACAGCAGGTTTGCTGGATTGTTGCTGCAAATGCCCAAATCCCACTTTTACCATTAATCAAACTTAAAACAAACATAACTTTCGATTTACAACTCCGTTTTACACGATTTTTTTCCTATGCGTTTGTAATTTAATTCTCCATCGTATAGAGTTATAACCCGACATCTGAACTAATAAGGTATTGGATTTCAAGCCCTCGGATTGAAATTACTTTATAAAGACTTCTGACCCGTTTAAGTTTAAAACCACCAACTTGTTACTAAATAATCATATTACATACACCTATGTATTTAACTCAAAATCCTTAGCGCGGGTTTGAAATTTTATTATGCATTACGCGTCTAGTACACAAGCAATGCACATAAATCTATTTTGACCCGTTTAAGGCATTTTTATACTTTTAAGCATCAACTCGCTCTTCCCCATATCTAAATAATTACATGTAATCCACCCCAACTATTTTTGTGGTGGATTATCATAATGAACCCATTACCCCAAAATTTACCCTTCGACTAGTCATTTTTCGCAAATGACCATTTTTAGGCATTCGACCCACAAATGTTTTTGCCTACAACTTTTATATGTATCTGAGGATTCAAAATCAATATACAAGTTCCTAAACAACCTCTAAGGGTCGTTTATCCGGTTCACCCATCAAGGGCTTTTTGGTTAACTATTAGTCTCTCATTTTACTACAAAGGACTCACTAATTATTTGACCAAAAACTCACTCTTAACTATAAACCTATTTATGTGTACCTGGCTCGGGTCAACATAGTGACACATTTAATACCTAGCTTCAAGAATTTGCTACTTTACAACAACGCGATTTCCATAAGCCGTTTTACCCTGTGAGCATTAGACTCGACAAGCACTTGTTAGTCATTATGTGTCAAATGGTATTAACATTACCAATTGACCCGTTTGGTCTAAACGGCCAAACTTTTTGCACTTATATTCGAATGGTATTAACCTTACGTATTTTCTGTGTCAAAACTACTATTTGACTTCGTCAATGGTTTGTTTAACTTTCCAAAAGTTAACTACCTTTGATCATATGATATACACAATTAAGTTCAATCGACATCTTGTTTAGAATCCTTACTATTTCGTATCACATGTAATTAGTCAAAATATCCAATTATGTGTTTCTTTCATAATCTCAACATATAAACATTCGTTTAGGCATTTTAACAAACACCTTGTGGGCATAACTTTTACACATTTACAAACTAGTTTATAACTAGTTATTTTTGCCAAGATTAACATCATTTTCAAATCCCTTATATTTAGCATGCATAACAACACCTAGATTTACTTCATGGAAATCAAACAACACTAGTTTCATGATCAAAAATCTAATGTCCTTCATCATCTTCAAAACCCATTTAACACCTAAGTGGGTGATTATGAAGTTCACAATTATGAACATCAACTCATCAATTTATTGACTAGGGTTCGTTCTTAAACATGGATTCATCCTAGTTTCACCCAAACATCAATCGTTCAAGCCCAATTTTCAATTTCATGCATTCATCAAGGATTCAAGATGGAACCAAATAATGAAATTTAACATACCTTGTGATCCCTTCACTTGGGTGATCACTAATTTGGACTTGATTTTTTATTTGGGTTTGATTTGCCCCTTCAATTTGGCTGATTTGTATGGGTTAGGGTTCAATTGAGGAACCCCCTTCTTGCTCTGTTGAAAACCACGACCAGAACACACACTAATGTGTGTGTTTTGGTGTTTTATTCTTTTAATTAAAAACATTTTCCTTTTTGCCTCTTTTAGTCCCCCTAGTTCCATAGTTTGTAAAATGGTAATCTATTTCTTGTTTCGTTTATTGTTTTAACAACACATAACCAACTAGGTTGATATTCCTAGTTATTTAATGGGTTCGGGGAAGTCATAACCCGTTTTATTTTTAAGTCCCGTTAACTTGGGCCTTTTATATACTTTGTTTTCTCAAAGTATTTAACCTCCTTCTAATTAATACTAGGTTTATTTATTTAAATTCTATTATTTACCGGGTAAATTTTCACAACTAGCTGTATTTTACCCGTTGTTAATATTAACGTGGTTTGATTACCAAACCCATTTTTTGGGTGTTACACAATTCGGGGCCAACCAACTGTCTATCTCCAGCATCTGCCCAACACAACGGTGAGCGGCACTTACCACCATAAAGAGCTTCGAACGTTGCGGCTTGAATACTCGTATGGTAGCTGTTATTATAGGAAAACTCAACTAGGGTTCGTTCGCTCTGACCGTCTGTCTGCGGGTGAAAGGCCGTTGTGACAACCCTCATAATTACATGCATCCGTACGATTAATTAATATTATATTGTGCTTATTGATTGTGCAGAAAATTGACTAAATGGTCCTGAATGTTTTCCTAAGTGCTGGGAATTAATAGTGTCACAAAAAAAAGATACATAAAAGACACTAAACGGAACAACTTAGCACTTTAACGAACCGGTATCTAACCGAACAACCGGACATTACCCGGGACACCAAAATATTGCAAGAAACATTGTTTAATTATTTCTTGGCTAGTTATGATCCCCGAACACCATAACACCCACTAGAAATCTACTAACTAATACATGTAATCTCATACTTGAACATGAACTAATAATTTCCAACTTACCATTCAAAGTTTCATTTTACCCCCCCCCCCCCCCAATATGAACTTACGGTCCATGGGACCCACAAAATTCACCAACATACTTCATAGATCTCTTCTCATATTTTATTAGATATTACTTGATTGTTGCTTGATATGTTAGACATAATATTTGAAAGAAAGGATTACAAGTATGGTGTATAAGATCATGCCTATCTCATCATATCTTCACAAAAATCACCCCAACTCCCTCATCTCTCCTCCTTCCCTCTCGGCTCACACTTCAACCGCCACCATCACCACCTTAACACCACCATATCCATCCATTTCAAGCTCCATTCATGTGTTAGGAGGTGCTTTGTGAAGATTGTAGCTTGTGGATCATCAAGGAGTTTCATTACTTGCTTTTTCACACCACTTTTCATCATCTTTTTCACTAAAGATCTTCCCTAGCCTTTGAGCTAGTTGTAAGTCCTTGATTAACCTTGTTACTCCTACTTTAATGGTTAAGAGATGTAGTAGGTCGATTATAACAAGAACACTAAAAAAACTTGAACTAAAAGTTTAAACATAAGGTTACATAAAGATGAAATGTGATGAAGTGTTGTTAGTATGATGTTGTTTGGTATATGTTGATGCTTGCTTGTGATTACTAGAAATACGTTGTTGATCACTACACATGTTAACGGAACAAATAGAACTTGCGTTAGAGCAGTATAAGCTGAAAACAGCTTCTGTCCAAACATTTACAGCCAACTTCAGTTGGCTGTAAACAGGTCGATATTTATCGAAAAACTGATTTTCTTGAGTCTATAACGTGTTATTTCGAAATACGGTTCTAATGGCACAAGAATCACAATTTTTCGACTTTGTTTGCTATTTTTAAAGGGTCATTTTTCACAGCAGCAAAAGATGCGTTTTTACTGCAGAAAATGTGTGTTATGTTTTTCATCATAACTTGAAATCTGTGTAGAATTAGATCATGAAATTTGTACTTTAGATGGCCACTGATGTCGTTGAAATGCTCCAACTGGAATTTCATCAATCAGACTTACGATGAATTTTAAATAAATTATTCCGTGGACTGCAGTCAAAAAGTGATGAATCTGATTGCAGTCCGGTAAATGATTTTTTATAAAATATTGGTAGTGAATTGGATCCCGAGATTTTTACACAATAATATTTGGATCGTTTAAGACATTCCGTAACAATTTGGGAATTTTTGGAATAGGTTAACTATTTTATTAAAATTCCCGAAAACAGCCCAGTTTTGAATGTAAAAGCTGAAACGACATAAGTAGTAATTTGCGTGCCTAAATGTCGGGTAGGTTATCTAAGAATGATCTAACATGTTATATGTCAATGAAAGTGTTATGTGCAATATCGTATGTTTGCTTATGAATGGGAATAGATGGGAAGTTTATATGGGCATGAACCATTAAAGTAAGTGCATGTTATGTGGTAGATGCGTGTAGGAACTTCGTGCTTATTTGAAGTCACTAATAAACTAAGTGGTAATCATACTAGGACGTGATTGACCGACCTTGACTGTTAGCTGTTTTTGAGAGTCAAACCGAGCAACCAAAGGTGAGTTCACACTCTTAAGGCATGGGATTCCCGGTGGGTTGGGAATGGGATTAAATAGCTAAGACGGAACTTGTACTTTCACCACTACTAGACTACTTACCTCCGTCCTCGGATTGGGAAGGACGCCAGCGCTAAACCTACGTATTCACTACATACCTCCGTCCTCGAATTGGGAAGGATGCCAGCACTAAACCTGCGTATTCACTACGTCCCACTGTCCTCGGATTGGGAAGGGCACCAACGCTAAACCTACGTATTCTTATACGTACCTCTGTCCTCGGATTGGGAAGGGCACCTACGCTAAACCTACGTATTCAATACGTACCTCTGTCCTCGGATTGGGAAGGACACCTATATATACATCTAGTCTAGTGGTTTACAACATGGGGTATCCCCCACCGTTTATGGTTTGGAAAATAAAGGAAAGTTGATTTAACCTGCAGTTGCAAACAAACTCATAGTTCTTGAAAAAGTACTTTATAACGAACACCTACTGTGAACTCGCTCAACTTTGTTGTTGACTCGTTGTTACATGCCTTGCAGGTCGTTAGATACTTATGGAGCTTGCGCGAGGAGGAGGTCGTTGTGGGATATGGACTGTTAAGTCCCGTTCTAAACACTTAAACCTTATGAACTTATTGAACTTATGTTTTGGTTCCACGTCTTATGCTTCCGCTGTTTAATTTGAACTTGGTTAACTAGTTTTGAAACACCAATTATATTGCATGGTTGGATTTTATCTATTTTAATTACATTGTTCAATATAATTGGTGGCTGGATCCTGGTCATGTCACGCCTCTAAGCGGTGATACTTCGCGTGTGGATTTTGGGGGTGTGACAGATTGGTATCTGAGCCATTGGTTATAGTGAACTTGGTTTTAAAAAGGGAAAAGCTTTTTGACAAAACCAGACTATAACCTGTACAGTGCTCAACGATCCACAACGACGCTTCGCTCCACGTGCAAGGCTCAACACTTTAGGTGATGTGATTTAAGTTTATATTGCCTACTTGCTGGATCACTTTTGTGTAATGTGCTGTTTATAGTATGTTTATTTAGAATAGTAGCATGCTGCCTGTTAGCCCTAATACATCCTTTATGACACACAATTGTTTAATTATTTGACAAGTGGTGGTCAAACCCCTTTCTGATTTCTCATCACCCTACTACGAAAATCGTATATACGTTCTATCTATTCATACGCTATCTCGACCTAACGTCGCCATTTGACCCTCCGTACATTCGGTTTGTACGTCAACATTCACGAAGACCAAACCTGGCACAAACGAACTCGGGGTTAGGAGAACTATACCCACACATCCCTGTTGACGAACCTCCTCATCTCCACCAGTCGTCGTTACCAGAAACGAAGCAGCCACAGTTACACGCGTTTGTCGTTTTGCAACTCGCAACCCTACCAACCAAATTCTGTTTTGAACAAGTGATGTATTTCCGTAACCGTGATGCAACGAACTTCCCTATTTGTGTTGTGCCACCACACCTCACTACTAGAATTGCTTCTAAGCAACATATTACTTGGTTGAATTCTTCTGTTATTGGTGGACCCTTGTTTTCGCTCGATTCTTCGCATGAACCTCATTAATTCCCTGTTTCTTCGATTGGCAACTGATTTAACAAAATGCCAACAACCATACCACGATTTTCACCGATCACAAGACTACCTTATCACCCTGTTGGATGGTTTATTAGCTCTCTCGTATACCCAACTCAGCGAATGAATACCATTACTGGTGAAATAGTCTTCAGGACATTTAGGGACGGAGATATGGATCACTCAACGCACCGGCGAACACGATAATTTATACGTTACCTGACCCACCTTACACTACAAGAGATGTACTATAATTTCATGATAGTTTTTCTTAAATATGCGGGATCTTTGCACTAGCTCTTGCACCGACTCATGATTATTGATTAATGATACGTCCAACTTCTACCATTGGCTTAGATCAAACCATCACTCCCTTACCACAGTGACATTTCGTTCTCGCTACTCCATGTTGAGATACTGAAACGAACACGCACTCGCTTAGAGAATTTGGAAGGCTCGACCTTCGATCATTAGTGATCACTCCTTGAAACCTTGAGGGTGGTGATGTATTGTTGATACGATCATACTCTCTTGAACACGTTTTTGCGTCTTTCCTTTGGAACCTCACGACTACTCAGACGTATTTTGGATTCATTCGCAAAACCCAAGGAACTCTTCCTAACTTGGTTGCTTACTTGATGAATCACAAACCCACCTAAGTTCATGGATTCAGGTGAATTGTTCCTCCTTCGCATGTGGGCGAGTCCGACGACTTTTGATGGAAGTCTTAGTGAATCTTAACACTACACACTTGTACGACAATCATGCTGCTATGTTGAATTCTTGTTCTGATTGATTTAACCCCGTGACAGCTATATTCGATCAATGGCATACTTTATCCTAACTATATCCAACTTGCGTACAACCAGCTGTACCTTCGACATCAGGTAAACCTCTGCTAGGGATTATTAAACGCTTATTCATCGATTGCGGCTACCCTCTCTCATGTTTCCCCACCCATACACGTTATACTTTTGAACCCTACGATCTTAAAAGTGTTCCCCGCGGACACTCGCTTGGACAAGTTATGCTCCATGAACGTTACTCAGTGAGCATTGGGCCATGAACATGTTAATACCCCAGGTACTTTTCCTTGATCTTGATACGGCCGATATGGATCTTCAAACACGATAGATATGTCCCTTGTTTTCTTTGACGACATCCGAACCCACTTGAAGAACTGTCCTCGCAACTACAAGAGCTCTTGGACAAGGGTTTTATTCGCCCTAGCTCTTCACCTTGGGGAGCTCCAGTGTTATTTGTAAAGAAGAAAGACGGTACCTTCAGAATGTGTATTGACTACCGCGAAGAATCGTTATCCTCTTCCACGCATTGATGACTTATTCGACCAGTTGCAAGGGTCGAGTTTCTATTCCAAGGTTGACTTAAGATCAGGTTACCATCAACTGAGAGTCGGAGATGAGGATATCTCTAAAACAGCATTCAGGACTCGTTATGGGCATTACGAGTTTCTGGTTATGCCTTTCGGATTGACGAATGCGCCTGCGGTCTTCATGGATCTCATGAACCGAGTGTGCAAACCTTACCTGGATAAGTTTGTCATAGTTTTCATCGACGACATCCTGATCTATTCCAAGAGTCAGGAGGAACACGAGCATCATCTACGACTTATTTTGGAACTTCTTCGAATAGAGCAGTAGTATGCCAAATTTTCGAAATGTGACTTCTGGCTTCGCGAAGTCCACTTTCTAGGCCAGGTGGTAAACAAGGATAGGATTCATGTTGATCCATCCAAGGTTGACTCGATCAAGAACTGGCCTGCACCCCGTACACCAACAGAAATCCGCCAATGCTTGGGTTTGGCGGGCTACTACAGACGATTCATCAAGGATTTCTCAAAGATTGCGCAACCTCTCACTTCACTGACTCAGAAGGGTGTCACCTATCGTTGGGGTGATGTACAGGAGTCTGCTTTTCAGTACTTAAAAGATAGACTTTGTAGCGCGCCTATCCTCTCATTGCCTGAGGGCACAAATGATTTTGTGGTTTATTGTGACGCTTCCATCCAAGGACTTGGTTGCATGTTGATGCAACGTGACAAGGTCATTCCCTACGCATCGCGCCAACTTAAAGTTCACGAAAGGAACTACACTACACACGACTTGGAATTGGGAGCAGTTGTTTTCGCACTTAAGATATGGAGACATTACCTGTACGGTACCAAGTGAACCATTTACACCGATTACAGGAGTCTCGAACATATCTTCAAGCAAAAGGAGTTAAACATGCGACAACGTAGATGGGTCGAGCTCTTGAATGATTATGAATGCGCTATCAAATACCACCCGGGCAAAGCCAATGTTGTGGCCGACGCCCTCAGTCGAAAGGATACTACACCTAAGCGCGTGCGAGCGTTACAACTTACCATCCAATCTAGTCTTCCTACTCAGATACGAGATGCTCAGGTTGAAGCATTGAAAGCAGAAAACATCAGGGCTGAGTCCCTACGGGGATCGAGGAAGCGGTTAGAACAAAAGGAAGACGGCGCCTACTATGTAACATGGCGCATCTGGGTTCCACTCTATGGTAATCTACATGAGCTTGTGATGGATGAGGCACACAAGTCTCGTTATTGAGTACATCCTGGTTCGGATAAGATGTAGCACGATCTCAAGACTACGTATTGGTGGCCTAGCATGAAAGCCAACATAGCAACCTACGTCAGTAAATGTTTGACTTGTGCGAGAGTCAAGATTGAATATCAGAAACCATCAGGCATACTCCAACAACCAGAGATCCCGACATGGAAATGGGAGCAAATTTCCATGGATTTCGTTACTGGCCTTCCTAGATCTCAACGCGGAAATGACACTATTGGGGTGATAGTGGATCGACTGACCAAGTCTGCACATTTTCTGGCTATCAAGGAAACGGATAAGTTTTCTACTCTAGCAGACGTCTACCTAAAGGAAGTAGTATCAAGGCACGGAGTGCCAACCTCCATCATTTCTGATCGTGACTCACGTTTTACATCTGAATTGTGGCAAGCTATGCACAAGTCCTTTGGCTCTCGATTAGACATGAGCACGGCATATCATCCACAGACGGATGGGAAATCTGAACGCACCATCCAAACCCTTGAAGACATGCTTAGGGCATGTGTAATCGAATTTGTAATGGCTGGGAAAAACACCTCCCGTTAGTGGAGTTTTCGTATAACAACAGTTACCACACCAGCATCCAGGCCGCTCCGTTTGAGGCATTGTACGGACGGAAGTGCCGATCACCTCTTTGTTGGGCAGAGGTTGGCGAGAGTCAAATCACAGGCCCCGAACTTGTAGTCGATACAACCGAGAAGAGTGCTCAGATACGACAACGAATGGCAGCAGCTCGTGACCGTCAGAAAAGCTATGCTGATAAGCAAAGGAAACCGCTCGAGTTGCAGGTTGGGGATCGAGAGCTACTTAAAGTCTCACCTTGGAAAGGTGTAGTTCGATTTGGCAAACGAAGCAAACTCAATCCTCGTTATGTCGGACCGTTCGAAATCATTGAGAAAATTGGCAAGGTCGCTTACAAGTTGAATCTACCTGAAGAACTCAGCAGGGTTCACAACGTATTCCACGTGTCAAATCTGAAGAAGTGTCTGTCAGATGAGACCCTCATAGTTCCCTTAAAGGAGCTCACAATCGACGACCAGTTGGGATTCGTCGAGGAACCAGTCGAAATCACAGACCGAGACGTTGCGATTCGTCGAGGAACCCTTGTTCGAGTTCGTTGGAACTCCCGTCATGGCCCAGAGTTTACCTGGGAACGCGAAGACCAAATGAAACTCAAGTATCCCCAGTTGTTTGAGAAAAGTGCAACCACTACTGAGGCTGAAGCTACTGCGGAATTTCGGGACGAAATTCCAAACCAACGGGGGGATGATGTGACACCCCAGGAAAAACAAGGAAACCACGCAACTTAACTAGCTTCCATAGTAACCACGTGCTAATTTTCGGTACGAAATTTTCTTAACAGGGGGAGAATGTGACAACCCTCATAATTACATGTATCCGTACGATTAATTAATATTATATTGTGCTTATTGATTGTGTAGAAAATTGACTAAATGGTCCTGAATGTTTTCCTAAGTGTTGGGAATTAATAGTGTCACAAAAAAAAGATACATAAAAGACACTAAACGGAACAACTTAGCACTTTAACGAACCGGTATCTAACCGAACAACCGGACATTACCCGGGACACCAAAATATTGCAAGAAACATTGTTTAATTATTTCTTGGCTAGTTATGATCCCCGAACACCATAACACCCACTAGAAATCTACTAACTAATACATGTAATCTTATACTTGAACATGAACTAATAATTTCCAACTTACCATTCAAAGTTTCATTTTACCCCCCCCCCCATATGAACTTACGGTCCATGGGACCCACAAAATTCACCAACATACTTCCTAGATCTCTTCTCATATTTTATTAGATATTACTTGATCGTTGCTTGATATGTTAGACATAATATTTGAAAGAAACAATTACAAGTATGGTGTATAAGATCATGCCTATCTCACCATATCTTCACAAAAATCACCCCAACTCCCTCATCTCTCCTCTCTCCCTCTCGGCTCACACTTCAACCGCCACCAACACCACCTTAACACCACCATATCCATCCATTTCAAGCTCCATTCATATATTAGGAGGTGCTTTGTGAAGATTGTAGCTTGTGGATCATCAAGGAGTTTCATTACTTACTTTTTCACACCACTTTTCATCATCTTTTTCACTAAAGATCTTCCATAGCCTTTGAGCTAGTTGTAAGTCCTTAATTAACCTTGTTACTCCTACTTTAATGGTTAAGAGATGTAGTAGGTTGATTATAACAAGAATACTAAAAGAACATGAACTAAAAGTTTAAACATAAGGTTTACATAAAGATGAAATGTGATGAAGTGTTGTTAGTATGATGTTGTTTGGTATATGTTGATGCTTGCTTGTGATTACTAGAAATACGTTGTTGATCACTAAACATGTTAAGGGAATAAATAGAACTTGCGTTAGAGCACTATAAGCTGAAAACACCTTATGTCCAAACATTTACAGCTAACTTCATTTGGCTCTAAATAGGTCGATATTTATCGAAAAACTGATCTTCTTTAGCCTATAACATGTTATTTCGAAATACGGTTCTAATGGCACTGGAATCATAATTTTTGGACTTCGTTTGCTATTTTTAAAGGGTCGTTTTTCACAGTAGCAAAAGCTTCGTTTTTACTGCAGAAAATGTGTGTTATGTTTTTCGTCATAACATGTAATCTGTGTAGAATTAGCTTATGAAATTTGTACTGTAGATGGCCACTGATGTCGTTGAAATTATTCAACTGGAATTTAATCAATCGGACTTACGATGAATTTTAAATAAATTATTCCGTGGACTGCAGTCAGAAAGTGATGAATCTGATTGCAGTCCGGTAAATGATTTTTTATAAAATATTGGTAGTGAATTGGATCCCGATATTTTTACACAATAATATTTAGATCGTTTAATACCTTCTGTAAAAAGTTGGGAGTTTTTGGAACAGGTTAACTATTTTATTAAAATTCCTGAAAACAGCCCAGTTTTGAATGTAAAAGCTAAAACGACATAAGTAGTAATTTGCGTGTCTAAATGTCGGGTAGGTTATCTGAGAATGATCTAACATGTTATATGTCAATGAAAGTGTTATGTGCAATATCGTATGTTTGCTTATGAATGGGAATATATGGGAAGTTTATATGGGCATGAACCGTTAAAGTAAGTGCATGTTATGTGGTAGATGCGTGTAGGAACTTCATGCTTATTTGAACTCACTAATATACTAAGTGGTAATCATACTAGGATTTGATTGACCGACCTTGACTGTTAGCTATTCTTGAGAGTCAAACCGAGCAACCAAAGGTGAGTTCACACTTTTAAGGCATGGGATTCCCGGTGGGTTGGGAATGGGATTAAATAGCTAAGACGGAACTTGTACTTTCACCACTACTAGACTACTTACCTCCGTCCTCGGATTGGGAAGGACGCCAGCGCTAAACCTACGTATTCACTATGTACCTCCGTCCTCGGATTGGGAAGGACGCCAACGCTAAACCTACATATTCACTACGTACCACTGTCCACGGATTGGGAAGGGCACCAGCGCTAAACCTACGTATTCTTATACGTACCTCGGTCCTCGGAATGGGAAGGGCACCTACGCTAAACCTACGTATTCAATACGTACCTCTGTCCTCGGATTGGGAAGGATACCTATATATACATCTAGTCTAGTGGTTTACAACATGGGGTAGCCCCCACCGTTTTTGGTTTGGAAAATAAAGGAAAGTTGATTTAACCTGCAGTTGCAAACAAACTCATAGTTCTTGAAAAACTACTTTAGAACGAACACCTACTGTGAACTCGCTCAACTTTGTTGTTGACTCGTAGTTACATGCCTTGCAGGTCGTTAGATACTTATTGAGCTTGCGCGAGGAGGAGGTCGTTGTGGGATATGGACTGTTAAGTCCCGTTCTAAACACTTAAACCTTATGAACTTATTGAACTTATGTTTTGGTTCCACGTCTTATGCTTCCGCTGTTTAATTTGAACTTGTTTAACTAGTTTTGAAACACCAATTATATTGCGTGGTTGGATTTTATCTATTTTAATTACATTGTTCAATATGATTGGTGGCTGGATCCTGGTCATGTCACGCCTCCAAGCGGTGATACTCCGCGTGTGGATTTTGGGGGTGTGACAGTCATACTTAGATTCAATTGAGATCCAAAGGCCTCCTGAAAAGATTGCCAAATCCTCAATACAAATCATCCATCTCTATCTGAAATTATCGAGATAGGTACTCCGTGACGTGCTACTATCTCCTTGAGGCAGACCTCAGCTAGGTTTCCAATGCTATCTTTCTCTCGAATAGGTAGGAAGTGTGCAGACTTCGTTAATCGATCCATTATTACCAATATCATATCGTACCCTCTAGGAGTCCTGGGTAATTTTGTTATGAATCTTTTGGTCAAAAATTACCTAAGCAATTTAGTGATCAAATTAGTTTTGTGAGGTAGTGTGCTAACAATGTGTGTTAAAAATATTCTGATTTAGTTGTTTGCAAAAATGGTTTTTAGGATATAGCCCAGGATACCAAACTATATCAACAATCAAACAATGAGCAGAAATGTAAAGGTTGACACGAGATGTATGAGGAAAACCCTTGATCAATCTAGACCGACGGCACAAAACCTCGGGAGGTGACATTCGCAGCTGCCTTGTTCTTCTTATTAGTTCAAATTTAAGGATACAGTGCAGGATATTGTACGGATCAGCTAAGTGTTACAATGAATTTCGAGTGTGAGTGTTGGTGAAATGTGATTGCGAGTGATTGCAGCTTGCAGAGAAAGTAAGAAAGTGGGTGAAGTTGTTGTGTGTCTATCGATCCGTACATTCCTTTTTATAGTACAATGGAAACAACAAACTATCCTATAAAACCGGGATGCTTCGAATATTCCTTCTTGAACGTTGAAGACCCCTTCTTCCGGCTTCAACGTCTTCTTTCCAACTGAATAGCCCGAGTCTCCAGGAGAAGTAGTCCACTCGAACGTTATAAGCTTGCCATGCTAATCTGCACGTGAACAATTAGTAACTACCAGGATACTGCATCAGAATGTTACCAATATCCTGATCCGGTATCCAGGTCACAATCAAAAGTAATAAAGTCAGGATATAATTCAGGATATGGATTCAGAAAACCACCCATAGCAATTGTCCCTAATATATATATGTTGGAATTCTAAATTCAAACAGATATATTTAGTTTCTTTCACGTCGACCGAGGCAATTAAAGCGAAAGGACGGTTGACTTGACAATGTGCAACTTCCCAAGCGACTTTCACTCATTACCTATCTATCTAGCCCCTATATCTTCTCACTTTCTTGTTGATAATCAACCACCATCCTCAGAATTCTCAGGTATTTTCTCTTCTCCTTTCTCTCAAGACTCTCTCTGCTTAACTTCCTTGATGGCCACCAGAACTCGATCTCACTCCGGCGAATCAACCTCATCGTTGGTTGCTAACCAGAATCTGCTCAAACGTCTCGAGAAGGAGGTGTGCTCTTTCGATAACGCCGACATCGCTGCACTGAGAGCCTCCGGTGCTTTCTCTGACAAGGCGATGATTCGTCCGTTTGACCGGAGTCCTCGGTCAGACGTATCGTCTGAAGAATGGATCTGCTTTTCAGCATACCCTTTCTCTCTTGGCCTTTTTTATCCTTTTTCTAAATTCATCATGCAATTCTTCCGTACCACCGGTCTTAGTTTTGCCCAAACAATGCCCATGGTTTGGAGAGTTCTAATCATGCTTAACCAGATCAAGGCCCTTCACGTCCCTGACCTTTGCATTGAGGATATCCCGATCGCTTACAGTCTCCATTCACACGGCAACAACCGTTTCTTGCTTTTTTCAACCTCCAGCAATCCCCTCATCCTCAAAGTAACAAGGAACGAGGATGGGTGGCAACGTAAATTTTTCTTTGTTAGGCGGGACTCCATTGCCGAAGGTGATAGCCTTCCGGTGAAATGGTTGACCTTCGGTAGGGTCTAGGGTTTTAAGTTATCCCCAAATATATCCTAATGATGTATCCTAATGACGTATCATGTACTAATACCCTTATGTTTTTGTGCAGCAAACTTCAAAGAGTTGGCTCCTTCCACTGAAGAATCCGAAGAGAGAATCAAAAGGGTCTACCAATTGCCTGAGAGTGACAGAACCTTCTCATTGCACCTTCCAAGTTCAAGTCAATATTCTTCGTCTAACATGTCCGGTAAGGATCATATAATTTTCCACGTATTTAATTAGTTAAAACTAAAATAAGAGTAGAGATTTAGATTCTTTCCCTGTTATGCAGCACCAGCCAAGATTCCGGAAGCCTTTGACCTGGAGGAGTTGGACAGCTACCCTGGCCCTGTCCAAGTGAAGAAGGAACCCAGCAAGCATTCTACCGCTTCCAAACCAGTAACCAGCTCCAAGACAACAGCCGTACCCAAGCCTTCTCCTGTCATGAAGCCGCGTGCCTCAAGCTCCCGCAAAAGAAAGGAAACTGACTCTCCAGCTTCATCCGAAACCTTCCCCGATGAAAACCACGGGTTCCTTGAATCCAGTGGGTTTATGACCAGCTTTCTTAACCAGGTACATATCCTTATGCTATATCCTGCATACATATGCTGATTATATATGTCAATACATACTAATACCTGTATCCTTGGTTTGTAGGGTCTTGAACTCCTGACGAGCCTTTACAAAGAAAGTTGTGGGTTGAATAAGATGCTGGAAGTGAAGCTGAAGAAAGTAGAGACCACCATTGCTGATCAGGGAGTTATAGCCACCACTAAGTTACAACATTATGAGGACAAATACAAGGCTGTGACTCAGGAAGCCAAGGCCGCCATCAACAAGGCCAACCAGGATGCTCAAGCCAAGCTCGATGCCGCCCATCTCCCATATGAGTAGGATATGAACACCTACCGAGAGGGCCTCAAAGGGTCGGTTGTAATTTCCCTCCTTGAAGTCAGGCTAAAGATGGCTTATGAAGCCAGAGCTATGGGCTTCGAATGCCCTTCCTGGAACGTTGATGATTGGGAGGCGAAGTTGAAGGATCTCGATGGTAATCATGTGGAGTATCCTGCTAAGCCGGTGTCCGAGGAACCTTCCAAGGTGGCTGAAGAGGTGGCTGACGCTGGTGGTGATGGCAAAAAGGATGCAGAGAAGGATGCCGGAGCGGATCTTGGACAGGATGCTGGTGGAGAACCCGATGCCATGGTGGAAGGTGCTGCTGCTTGAAAGCAGCGATTTGGGCGATGATGGATATTGATGCCTAGGCCGGAGCCCACTTTTTTTATTATGATGGTTGTGGTTTAACAAACAATTTACTTTCTATCTCTTGAACAATTTAATTTCTTGCACTTAGAACAACTTGATGGTCAAAGGTGGAGGGATCCTGAGTTTCAGGACGAAGCCCTTGGTCATCAATCTTTAGTATGCTTTATTTTGAACAGTTTAACAGTTGAAGGTGGAGGGATCTTGGGTTTCAAGACGAAGCCTTCAACTGTTTAGGTAAATATGTTAGAAACTAATTGTGCTTTTGGTGGATGGATCTCGGTTTGAGATGAAGCCAAAAGTACAATCTTTCGCTATGTTAATAATAAACTAACCTTTTTTTCCTTATCCATTGTTGTTCATATTTCCTTTGTAAATTTTGTGGCATGTGTTTGATTTGAATATAGTCCTTTCCTTTATTTTAATACCATATTTCAAATATTCTGACCAAGTATCCAGAAAAAATATCCTGGTCAGGATACTCTTAGCATTTTAATCATAAATGTTCCATTAAAACCTTATCAAACATAATTCCAAAAACTTAGGTTACTTAGATAAGGCTCTTAAAGGGTAAAAAGGAGAGATCATACCAGAAATATTCAGAGAATATATTCCAATTTCAAACTTCGAATTTCTTGCAACCTCCCCATTGAGGATGTCCCCTGTCCGTAACACTTAGCAAACCAAGTTCAAACTTGATCCTTCGAGCTGTTCACAACGCATTAGGATAAATGTCACCTGTGCATGTCATTCTTAAACACTTAGCAACTTTTCCAAGAATGTGCATCAACCTGATCATAACTGATGTTATATTTGTATATAACTTCAGTATTACAGGGGACAAACCCTAAATATCCTGGAGATAGATCCTTAATATTCTGGGGATAAACCCTAAGTATACTGGGGATTGTTATGGGTGATTTCCCGCTTATATATCCTGAATAATATTCTGACTATGTTCCTTATGTTGTGATCAGGATACCGGATCAGGATATTGGTAACATCCTGATGCAGTATCCTGGTAGTGACTAATTAATTCACGTGCAGATTAATGAAGCAAGTTTATAACGTTCAAGTGGACTTCTTCTCCCAAAGACTCGGGCCAATCTGTTGGAATAGGAACGTTGAAGCCGGAAGACGTGGACTACAACGTTCACAAAGGGAATATTCGTTTTATCCCGGGATTATAGGCTAGTTAGTTAGCTTTCTTTTACTATAAATAGGATTGATCAGATCAGATAAGAACACACAAAATTCTTCGAACACTCTTGCTCTCTAGCTTTAAACACTCACAATACACTTACACTTGTATTCGAATTACATTGTAACACATAGTCGATCCGCATCATATCCTGCACTGTATCCTAATATTTGAAGCAATAAGAAGAGCAAGGCAGCTGCGATTGTCAGCTCCCGAGGTTTTGTACCGGTGATCTAGGTTGATCAAGGGCTTTCCTCGTATATCCCGTGTCACCCTTTACCTTTTTTGCTCATTGTTTGATTGTTGATACAGCTCGATATCCTGAGACGTATCCTGAAAACCATTTTTGTTAAACAACTTAATCAGCATATTTTTTATACACTTTCCTAGCACACTACCTCACTTAACTAATTTGATCACTTAATTTCTTCGGTAATTTTTGACCAAAACAGGGATAATCCCATGTTTTCGTGCGCTACAGGCGGGAGTGTTCAAACTCCAAGACTTAGAAATGTGAAAACCTTTAAACCTTAGAGAGTATGAAAATACTCTTTCATGAGAGAGGGTGATCAATCCTCGTATACCTTAAGGATCCAAGATATAGCCAATAATAACGAAATTGTCAGCCACTTTTACATGAACTGGTCCCACCATCTTGAACTATTCCCGGATAACTTGCGCTCCAGGCGGGGTGTTTAAACCCAATTCGAGAGAAAGGTGAATACCTTTAAACCTTTGAAGGGATCAGGATCCCTTAAACGTGAGAGAGGGGGGCAATCCTCTAATCTTTCGGTTCATCTTAAGTATATATCCTGGAGTAACATCCTAAAGCATATCCTACAAAACACCTTCAAACTAAGGTGGGTGTTAGCTTGGCTAACACCCCTCCGATGCTTAAGTCAGTATTGGGTTTCAATAAATAATAAATCATAAATCATATCAAAAGGAAATAGAATTCATACCATCTTGAGTTAGAAATTAAATTCTAAGCTCACTTGAAATAAAGCTTAAGGTGTATAGCATTCCAGGATCTTGGTAACATATCCCCTTCCATATTCTTGAGTCGGTATGCTCATTTCCTAGATTGTGATTCAACGTCATAAGGTCCTTCCTATTTTGAAAAGCCTTTCTTAACACCCAATCTCCAACTTGAAACCTTCTAGTCCTTAGATTCTTGTTATATGCTATGGATATCCTTTGTTGATATGCTGCCATCTTTAGCTTTGCTGCATCCCTTGTCTCATCGACAGTATCCGATTCTTGGCACAAAGCTTCAGGATTCTTATCAGGGTCCCGCAGGTTCGATCTTGCTGTAGGTATCACCATCTCTGTTGGGATCACTGCTTCAGTTCCGAATACTAAGAAAAAAATTAGGGCTGGTAATTGGGTACCTGTTAAGACACGATTAGACCTGTTTGACTGAAAAATACACCCTTTGACTTTTTTAATTTTTAAAATAATTATAATTACAATGTTAGGATCTATCATTTATTCATATTTGTACATAAAAGATAAAACTGTTTTATAAACATGAGGTAGAAAGTAGTTAAACGAGTCGTAATCATGTTTGAAACTTATGTTGTGCGCGCCGTCAGAAACCTGTTAAACCTGTTAAGACACGATTTGCCAGCCTTAAGAAAAATGGGGTTTGCCCAGTTGCACTCTTTACCGTTGTCCTATCAGCCCATAGGACAAATGGTAGTTCTTCTGCCCATCGTCCCTTTTTAGCACCTAATCTCTTCTTTAAGTTGTTGACAATTATTTTGTTTGAGGATTCTGCTTGTCCATTTTCTTGAGGATGTACTAGAGTTGATGTGATCATCTTGATCCCCCAACTTTTGCATAAATTAGTGGTTCTCTTGCTGATGAACTGAGTGCCATTATCATAAATTATCTCAGCTGGTAACCCAAATCTGGTCAGGATATTCCTCTTTATGAAAGACACTACTTCTTGATCTCTGACTTGAACAAAGGCCTCAACTTCAACCCATTTGGAGAAATAATCCGTCATTGCTAGCATAAAAGCTTTTCCTCCTCGAGCCTTTGGCAATTTTCCAACTATATCCATACCCCATCTCATGAATGGCCAAGGGGAAGCAATAGGATATATTGGCTCAGCAGGCTGATGTAGTATATTGCTGTGCCTCTGACATGCGTCACATCTTTGAGCATATTCTGCAGCATCTTTCCTCATAGTCGGCCAATAGTATCCTGTTCTTAGCACCTTCGAGAATAATGATCTGCCCCCAGTATGGTTGCGACAGTCTCCTTCGTGTATATCCTGAAGTACCTCTTTGGTTTCAGGATCCTCCAAGCATCTTAGGTATGGACCTGCAAGAGACTTCTTGTACAAAACATCATTTATAATAGTAAAACGGGATACCTTCATCCTGAAAGCCTTAGGGTTCTCGTCCTTTGGGATATCTCCTTCTTTAAGGTATTTCATGATTGGAGCCGTCCATGATTCAGGATTCTTTTCAGGATACCCATCATCAGGATCTTGGATACTTGCTACTTCCTTATCCTAAGACTTGATGTGTTCCATCGCAGGATACAGGATATATAGTATTGGTATTTGGGTTCCTTCCGGTATCCTAACTGATGATCCCAAATTTTCCAAAGCATCTGTCTCAGCATTATCCTCCCTTGGTACCTGTTTAAGTGTAAAAACATCGAAATATCCTCCTAAATTTTTGAGAATTTCAAGATACTCGATGAACCTTTCACCTTTGACTGCATAGGACCCATTGAAATGGTTAGTATTCAACAAGGAATCAACATATACTTGAAAACTTTTAATATTCATATTCCTGGCCAATTCTAATCCTACAATCAAATCTTCATACTCTGCTTCATTATTGGTGGCAGGAATTTCACACCTAATAGCCTGGGGTAATATGTCCCCCTGTGGCGTTTTTAGTAGTACACCTAATCCTACACCTCTGACATTAGATGCACCATCAGTATATAGTGTCCAGGATTCTAAGGTTTCTCCTAGTTGTTGTACTTCTAGGTCTACTTCATTTTGAATATCACTACTGAAATCAGCCACAAAGTCTGCTAGAGCCTGAGACTTTATATCATTTATAGGTTCATATACTAGATCATAGGCACTTAACTTTACTGACCATTTAGCCATTCTACCCGACATCTCAGGTTTCCTAAGCACATTTTTAACAAGATAATTAGTTTTAACATGAATCCTATGTGTCTCAAAATAATGTCTAAGCTTAGTTGATGCCATAACTAGGGCTAATATTAATTTTTCTAAGTGTGAATATCTAGTTTCAGCATCTAGTAAACTTTTACTAACATAATAGACATGATACTGCTGACCTTCATGATCCTTTACCATAACAACACTTATAGCGTCGTTTCCTGATACCGCAAGATACAGGGATAATGCTTCACCATCCTCGGGCTTCATCAATAAAGGTGCAGTTGAAAGATATTGCTTTAATTCTTGTAGGGCTGCTTCATGCTTTTCCCCCCATTTGAATTTCTTATTCTTCTTCAGGATATCGTAGAATTCCTTGCATTTCTCTGAGGATCTTGATATAAACCTGTTCAACGCTGCTACTCGTCCTGTTAACCTTTGCACATCTTTCATGTTAGATGGTGACTTGATATCCAGGATAGCTTTGATCTGTTCTGGGCTTGCTTCTATCCCCCTTTTAGTAACCATATATCCTAGAAACTTTCCTGCCCCTACTCCAAAATGGCACTTGGCAGGATTTAGTTTCATATTGTACTGGTCCAGGATATCAAATGCTCCTTCAATATCCCGGAGATGATCCTCAGCCTTCTTGGACTTTACCACCATATCATCGATGTATACTTCCATGGTGTCCCCCGGTTTATCTTTAAAATCATATTTACCAGTCTCTGGTACGTTGCACCTGCATTCTTTAAACCGAAAGGCATGGTAGTATAACAATAAATACCTGTTGGTGTCATGAAAACAGTATCCTCCTAATCGGAGGGTTCCATTTGGATTTGCTGGAATCCCGAGGATGCATCCATAAAGGTTAGCATTTCATGACCGGTCGTTGCATCTACCATTGAGTCTATATGAGGCAAAGGAAATGGGTCTTTAGGACATGCTTTGTTCAAGTCTGTGTAATCTACACAAACTCTCCATTTACCATTCTTCTTTTGAACCATGACCACATTTGCCAGCCACTTAGGGAATTTGACTTCCCTAATCATCTTGGATTTCAACAATCTTTCAACCTCTTCCTGTATAATTGCATTTCTTTCAGAAGTAAACTTCCTTCTTTTTTGCTGAATGGGCTTGAAAGACCTGTCAATTCCAAACTTATGAGTTAAAATATCTTTAGAGATACCTGTCATATCCTCATGTGTCCATGCACATGTGGACATTCTGCATTTCAAAAAATTAATCAGCTGATTTTCAATATCCTGAGGGATATTGGTTCCTGCGAGCACCGAGATATTCGGATTATCCTGATCCAGGATAACTTTCTTGACATCATGCTACGAGGCTTCCATGATATCCTGGGCTTGTATCTTTAATTGCTATCCTTCTTTAGGCTTCGTTGAAGACTTCATTGAGGAAGAATAACATTCTTTTGCCTCTTGTTGATCGCTTTCCACCTTGATAACCCCCCAAGGGGTAGGAATCTTGATACACTGATGATAGGTTGATGGGACAACTTTCATGTCATGGATCCATAGTCTGCCTAATATAATATTGTAGCAGGATAAAGAGTCCATGACACAGAAACGTTGCATTGAATTCACCCCCTCAACATATACTGTCAGCTTTACTTCTCCCACAGTATTCTTGGCCTCTTCAGTGAACCCTACAAGCACAGTGGATTTTGAAGTGATTTCCATCTGGGGAATATTCATCCTCTTCAGTGTTTCGAGCTGAATAATGTTAACAGAGCTGCCATTGTCTTCCAGTATCCTGCACACAAAATGATTAGCAACATACAAAGTGATTACCAAACCATCATTATGAGGATCCTGGATGCTATCCCGATCATCATTATCAAACGTTATGACTTTATCAATTGTGAGGGTCGTCATTCTAGTCGGCTTGTCCCCCCGTTCTGCTTTAGCCTCCTTTGCATGTCTTTTCGCTGCAGAGTAGGAGGTTCCGCAAATGGTGGATCCTCCTGAAATAAAGTTAATTATCTTGGCACCTGCGGGAGGTGATGCTGCTCATTCAGGATCCTTCTCAGTATCCTGATCCTTATTCTTCTTTCTCCCCAGAAGATCTTTCAGGTATCCTTTGCTCAGCAGATAGCTTATCTCCTTCCTCAGAGCCATGCAGTCTTCTGTCACATGTCTGAAATCTCCATGGAAAACACACCATTTGGATTTATCCTTCCAATCAGCCTTTAGCTGGTTCTTTCTTGGCCGTCTCGCTTTATCTCCCAAACCCTGCTTGGCATACATTAGTCCGGGTACACTAAGAGAGAAGCAATATTCTGATAATTCAGGATAATCTTCAGGATCCTCATCTTCAACGTCATTCACTTTCTTGTTGTCATTTCTGCCATATGGCTTAGAGCGATATGGCTTATATGAGGATTCTAACTTCCTGTTAGTTGATTCGTATGTCGAGGATGAATTCATTCTCTCTTGCATTTTCTTATCGTCTTCAAGTCTGATATGTCTCAAAGCCCTGTTCCGAGCTTCATCCAGGTTCCTGCAGGGATTCATTATAAGATCCAGGTAAAACTGGGAATCCTTTTGCAATCCCATCTTGAATGCTTGGACTGCTGTAGCAATATCAAGGTGTGGGATATCCAAGAATTCTCTGCTGAATTTGTTCACATAATCCCTTAGGGATTCCTGAGGTCCCTGTGTTATCCTGTAGAGATCAATGGTTAGTTTTTCAAAACTTCGACTGCAATAAAATTGACTATTAAACAAATTAACCAAATGAGCAAATGATGTAATTGAATGAGGTGGAACATTTAAGAGCCACTTCAAGGCTGATCCTTTTATAGTAGAGTCGAAGCCCTTGCAAAGGCATGCTTCCTTAAGCTTTGGTGGAATAGGGTTAATCTCCATTCTCTCCCTATACTGAGCAATATGTTCCTCAGGATCTGTGGTTCCATCATAAAGCTTCATATTGGGAGTTTGAAATCTTTTTGGTATTTCAGCATCACATATAGGATATGCAAACCGGGATATCATGTGACAATCCTGGGATACTTCTGGAATGGGTTGAACAACCCCAGGTACACTGGATATCTTATCCTTTAACTTCTGAAGCTCCTTTGAGAGTGTTGACGTCACACCTGTATCCTGCAAAGATCCAAAACTGTTAGTAGCAGGAGTATTAATATTATTAGTCACGTTACCAGTTTGATGATTCTGGCCATATCCTGGAGCATATCCTGAGCCCCTCACAGTTGATACCCTGACTGATGAAGGTATCTCAGGAGTATGACTCTGAGAATGGCTTGGTACAATATTGCCTCGGTTATCCTCAGTATATACTGCCGAACTGAAGTTCAATGCTCTGGACTGCAAGGGAGTAACAGTATCCTCAGCAGGCCTGTTTGAGTTAGATTTTAGGACGTGTATCTCCCTTATCAGCATTTGGTTGGTCTACTGCTGTTGCTTCATCTGATCCTGTATACTACCAAACAAAGTTAGAATTTCATTATTAGAAGCCATAATAGGAGTTCTCCCAGATGCAGCATATCCATGGATATTCTGAGTCGTAATCATTCAGCAACTCAACCCATCATCGCTGATGCATATTAAGCTCTTTTTGATCAAATATGTGCTACAGACTCTTGTGATCTGTGAAGATAGTACATCGAGTACCATACAAATAATGTCGCCAAATCTTCAAGGTAAATACCACTACGCCTAGCTCCAGGTCGTGAGTGGTATAATTCTTCTCATGTACTTTCAACTCGCGTGAAGCATAAGCGATGACTTTTTGGCATTGCACTAGCACCCAACCTAATCCCTGATGCGAAGCGTCACAATACACCATGAAGTCTTCCGTTCCTTAAGGTAGGGATAGTATCAGTGCATCGCATAGCTTGTTCTTAAGCAATTGAAAGGCTTCTTCTTGCTTGTCTCCCCAGTCGTACTTCTTGTCTTTCTGAGTAAGGGAAGTTAGCGGTTGAGCTATCTTGGAGAAATTCTCGATGAACCTGCGGTAATAGCCTGCTAATCCCAAAAACTGTCGAATCTCAGTCGGTGTCTTGGGAGTTTCCCAGTTCTTTATTGCTTCAATCTTTATGGGATCCACATGAATACCATTCTCGTTTACCACATGACCAATGAACTGTACCTCGCGAATCCAAAATTCACACTTAGAGAACTTTGCGTAGAGCTTCTCTTTTTTTATTAGTTCCAGAATGGCTATGAGATGTTGCTCATGCTCTTCCTTCGTCCGCGAATAAATCAGGATATCGTCGATAAATACGATCACAAATTTATCGAGATATGGCTTGCATACACGATTCATTAGATCCTTAAATACTGCTGGCACGTTGGTTAATCCGAACGGCATTACAAGGAACTCGTAGTGTCCGTAACGAGTTCTGAATGCGGTCTTCGGTATGCTCTCCTCTTGAATCCGCAACTGATGATAGCCCGACCGAAGGTCAATCTTGGAGTAGTAGCTCGATCCTTGCAATTGGTCAAATAAATCATCAATCCTCGGTAATGGATACTGATTCTTGAATGTTAACTTTTTCAACTCCCGGTAGTCGACACACATTCGAAAACAACCATCCTTCTTCTTAACGAACAACACCAGAGCTCCCCAAGGCGAGAAGCTCGGCCTTATGAATCCCTTGTCCAATAGCTCCTGAAGCTGCGTGGATAACTCTTGCATCTCGGATGGCGCAAGTCGATAGGGTGCTTTGGCTACAGGTGCGGCGCCTGGAACCAAGTCAATGTGGAATTCGACTTGTCTCTGACGAGGTAATCCTGGCAAGTCTTCGGGGAAGACCTCAGGATATTCCCTCACCACAGGGATATCTTCAAGCTTCAGCTCTTCGGCTTTCTTATC
Source organism: Helianthus tuberosus (assembly GCA_030545235.1). Lineage (NCBI taxonomy): Eukaryota > Viridiplantae > Streptophyta > Magnoliopsida > Asterales > Asteraceae > Helianthus > Helianthus tuberosus. Next base: position 106,460,296 of record CM060357.1, on the reverse strand, counting down.
CACTACATGAGCTAGGAAGGCAACGCATCCCTTACGTAAACACTCCTGCGCTTTCATACAATTGATGATCCGCAAGGGCGTATCATGCTTCTCTCTGTGAATCACGATCGTCTCCTCATTCGCCAACGGAATGCGAATGATCTTCTCATGGCAAACTATCTCTGCGCGGTTGTTAGACAAGCAATCCATTCTAACCACAACATCAAAGCTTCCCAAATCAACTGGTAGAAGATCTATCAAAAATTCGCGCTCTCCAAGCTCCATAATACAACCTCTAATCACCTCATTTGCCTCTACTAACTTTCCATTAACCAGTTCTATTGAATATGGGACGTCTAGCTTACTCGCAACTAAACCAAGTATATTCTTAAAGTCTATGGACACGAAGCTAAAATCGGCACCAGTATCAAACAACACAGACGCATGACGTTGATTAGTAGGGAACGTACCAGTAACCATGTTTGGATCCTGGTGTGCTTCCCTGGCGCCAATGGTTAACACCCTTCCACGAGCTTGATTGTTTTTAGGGCAGTCTATCTTGAAGTGTCTCAAGACACCGCAGCCATAACATCCCTGGCCGCGTCTGTTCCCATTACCGCCCTGGTTATTGTTATTGTTTGCTCCACGATTTCCATTACCCGTCTGATTTCCGTTTCCATTTCTGTTCTCATTTTGGTTTCCATACCCACCACGATTACCATTACCATTACCACCTTGCCCTCCATTCCCACGTCCTGCTCCATACCAACACGTCTCCTTAGAATGCCCAATTTTCCCACAAGTATCACATTTTCCATATCTGCACCGACCAGTATGGTGAAATTGGCAGACGACACACTTTGGTAGGGTACCCATGTATCCTTTTCCCTTGGGTTCAGCGTTTACAGCGCCAGCCCGAGCCTCAGCTGGCTGGTTGGTATCCCTACGCTTGTTGGCGTTGTTGTTCACTCGAGTACTCTTTTTAAAGTTTGTAAACTTCCTTTTGTTATCACCTGATGACTCCACATGAGTCTCCTTCTTCTTCGTCTCAAAGATGGAGAACTTTCCCAACCGAACTGCCTCCTTAGTAAGCGCCACACTTAGGTCAATAGCCTCAGAAATAGTCGGAGGCTTGAAAGCTGTAACCATACTCAAGATCTAAGGTGCCAATCCCCAGATAAAATGCTCAATCCTTTTAAATTCCGTCTCCACCAGGTAAGGGATAACTCTCGACAAATCATGGAATCGCTGAATATACTCTGCTACTTTCGGTCCATCCATTTTTAGGTTCCAGAATTCCGTCTCCAACTTCTGAATCTCCGCTCGTGAGTAGTACTTTTTGCGCATTAACTCCTTCAGTTCATTTGCGTATGCAGCAGGCTCGCCCAGTGTCTGAACTTGGAGGTTCCACCAAGAAAGCGCTCCGCCCAGAAATAACCTAGAAATATACGTAACTCTTTGTTCCGGAGCACACTTGCTCATCCTCAATATAGAGTCAATTTTCTCTACCCAGCGTACGAAATAGACAGCACCTCCAGTGCCATCGAAATTAAGGGGTTTGCAGTCCAAGAATTGTTTGTAGGTACAACCTATAACACAAGTAACACAATTCACAGTAAGCATTGACAAAGAACAATTAGAAATATCCAAATGAGTGGTAATGTGTCTTAGGTGACTTAACATTACCGATTGGGGGATTATTTCCAGAGGAACCACCGCTATGCTCGGAGCCGCTGGCCTCGTGCAGGGCAATAGCTTGTGCGATGCGTTCTTGCAGCTCTGCTTCAGTCCTTGGCAACGCATTGTCGTTATTGACATTCCGTCGAGGCGGCATTGTTCTTCTAGTAAGAAGATTGGGTAGGTTAGGCCTTCTTCGTAAATAATTGTCTAAGGGCGTACATATATATATATATATACAAATAATTGTCACAACAAACAATCGCACAACAACATTATCATCACATAAACAAATAAGTCAACATTGTATTTAATGAGAACACGACTATTGAGCTTTCTATAATAACCAACCACAAGTTACATTGTTTTTAGATTGTAGCATATCAAAAGAGACATAGGGTTACACTACCCATGTTAGGTAAGTCTGTCAATATACAAAAGTAATAATCAAAAGTGGTCTTCCTGTCTTCACAATCTCGGCTCAATTGTGGCGTTCTCACCAAAAGTAGGGCACCTGCGTAAAACCAAAAACCTACGATGCTCATGGCGGAGGAGGAGGAGGAAGAGGAGGGAAAAAGAGCAAACTGCGGACGTGAGTGAGCTCCTCCTCGAGCTCATGAACTCGGGGAACCAAGTAGGTGATCCGTTGCTCAGCTGTAAGGAAGCAGGCATCAAAGCCCGGAATAGATGTGGGAGCAGCAGGTCGAGGTACAAAAGAAGCTGATAATGAGGGTGGGGGAACAGCAGTAGGATGAAATGGGAATGGTGATCGTCTGGCACCCTCACCAAACTCCAGCTCGAGAACTCTACGGCTCAGAATCTCGAAATTTAACTGTAGAGACAAAAGTAACTCATCACGAATGTAGTCGGCGTGATGCGAAGGATGATAAGGGTCAGAAATAGGCATGGTGTATGGTGGGAACCATCTAAATGGCTCGTCCAGTGAAGCCGGTGTGAAAGGGGTGATCTGTGGGATAGGTGGGAAATTAGCTGAAGTGAATGGATCGAAGCTCGGGGGCTGTCCCGAGGTGCCCTCCCCCGGATGGGGAGCTAGGATCTCCTGCAGAAAGACGATAGGAAGATCGGTACGATGATCATCGGACATAAAAGGAGGTGGGGGAATAATGTCAGCAAGTGGGGGTTGTGGTACGTATGGATCAACAGGTGGGAGATCAAGTGGTGCTGAAACAGGCTCAGGTATGAGTGGTGCAATATCGGGTAAACAAATGGAACTGGTATCGGGTCAGGAATATGCTCTGGGACGTGAGGAGGCGTGGGGACTCGGACAGGAGATGATGGAGCAGCAGACATCGGATCGTCATCATCTAGATCGGTGGCGTAAAGTTAGAGTCCTGTAGCCTGCAGACTCAAAGGAGTCTGTAACGGAATGCAAGCTAGAATCTGAGGATATGTCAATAACAAGTATAGTAGGAGGAGGTATATCCAGCGCGACAACATCATCAACCTCCCCATCACCCTGAGCGTCTACTGGGTGATCGCCCAAAAACAAATCAACATCGTCATAAAAAAGATCGTCGAAGGGCCAATCCTCTAGGGGAATGACTACTAGAGGAACAACATCAAGGATGGGGGCAACAATGGGCTCACCATCGGGGTGACCGATGATGAGATGGTCGTGAACAGGGGCAGGGAAAGCAAAAATGTCATTAATGGGAATGCCATCACTAATAGGTGCATCATCTCCAAAGTCAGGTAAAGCAAAGGGCTTAAAATCGTGCTCATCGTCGGACATCATCTTCGGGTCACTCTCTGTATCTGACGTGAAGACCTCCGGCTCTGGAGCTATCTCATCGTCGGAAACCACTGCCATGGGGTCATGAACGTTTGACAATCCACTCTCAAATGACGACATAGGTACCTGTAACATAATAACCATGGCATGTGCACATATGTTAACCACTATCACTCGGTGTATGTAAACAAAGAAAGGTATCCCTTTAACATGTATTCACGTCATTCCTATGTGAGACTTTTCTAACCAAACAAGTCTACCCCATGCAAACTAAACCACTAGCCAATTTCCTTGCTCGTGTTTCTTGTTTTTCCTTTGTAAGATATTTGTTCCATGGATCGTGGCATTTTGTAAATGCAATGAAAAATATTTTGTAAAAATATTTTCGTGATAAAGTCCTAATGTTGTAGTCTAGACTCGAGAAGAAATCCTAGTTCACTACAATCGAAGCTCTGATACCAAACTGTCACACCCTGACTTTTGCGGAAGCGTATTACGTGTGACTTGCTTAATATAATTGCATTCAATTATAACAAACAACTATATGATTTAAAACAATGATGGTCATCCATTAATATGTTTCAAAATAATACTAACCACATTGTTTAGTACCAACCAAAGACTTCAAGTTTAGCATACAAACCAACCAAATGTATTAAGTTCCATAAAGGACTTTAACAAAAGACATAGATAAAACAAGGCTTTGATTCATGTATCTTATCAGGGATAAGATAAACGATTCAAACCCTTCAAATGGGATGACATCACTTCTTGTAAACACATCTTGAAAACTTTGAAACGCCTGCCAGATCCATATCAATTTCCTGAAATACATGTAATTTGAAAACATCAACAAAAGTTGAGTGAGTTCATGTGTTTGTATGTGTGCACGAATAACCTTGTAAACATTTGTAAATATGCCTTTGTAAACTGGTATGAAAGCGTCTATGAACAGATCAATTAATGATTTGCAAGGTCATTAATATGTGTGCAATGGTGCAGGAAGGCTCAAACCAAGCGGATTTTGTACCGGGCCTCCAGCTGGAAGACATAGTCACCCCATTCAGCCACTCCGGCCCATGGGTGGGGCTCGCAACACCCAGATAGATCTACCACTCATGCCCCTCGGTCCTTATACTAGGATTAATGGTCTTAAGTGTGCGCCTACCCGTTCACATGATCTAACAGTTCATTCCTTAGCTAACCATACCATTTGTAAACGTTTGTAAACAATTGTAACATGTATTTAACCCCCGAATTTATAAAACTGAAAACAGTTACAGAGGAAAAAGGGGGACATGAACTCACTGAAATGCGTTCTTCAATCAAGTAACTCAAAGCTTCTTTCCTCGGGTCATACGACTACCTACACACGTGCTATGGTTTATTAGACGGCTAGGTCGTGTAACGACTCTTAGTCTTAGTTGTTTTGACTTATCATACTTTGAGTTACGTCTTTGATGTACTTTATGTTATTCCAATGTATATAATTATTGGTTAAAATAATAATATGTAACTTAAATTATATTTGTCAATTATTTGGAATATTTGTTAAGATAATATGTTTTTGACTTATATCATTTGTAATTCCTTCATGAATGTTTCCCAAGGATGGGTATAATTAACTTGTGTATTTTTAGTCTTGTGTATTTTGCCAAGTATTGGTAGCGTATTCCGGTGTGTATTTGCACGTACGAGAATACGTATTTTTATTGTATTTATTAAGTATTCTTATACTTAATTTTGTATTTAACTTTCCGGAATATTATTTTTAATCAACTAAAATCACCAATTTATATTCTTAAAATATATGTATTCTAAGAAAACTTTTATAGAAAAATATCTATAAATCTTTCTTGGCAAAAATAATTATATTTTCATATAAACCTCAAAAATAATATATTTCCAAGATTAACTTAGAAAATATTTATAATTCCATTTTTTCATCCAAAGTAATATGTTTTTAGCTTGTTTAAGAAAATATATATTTTCTTCAAAAATAATATATCTTCTAATTGTTCAAGAATATATATATATATTTTTCTCCACTCAAAATAATATATTTTCTACTTGATAAAGTATGATATATTTTGTAATACTTTTAAAAATCATACTTTCCGTTCTTTTGGTTTCCAAAATACCATTTAACTCGTTTGTCGAAATATATGAATTTAATTCTGGATCACACACACACACACACACACACACACACACACACACACACACACATATATATATATATATATAGTCCATAGTCCTTGTCTGTTTTGTCCAATATTCGGGTATAAGTTATATATTTGTTTTCTTGGAATTTTTGGTAATATTTTGTATTATAATTTTGGTATTTTGGTGAGTTATATTATTTTCAAGTTCCTAAAATAATATAGCTAATACACATAATATACAAGTAGCACACAATTGTGTCATCTAAATATATATTTCCCTAAATATATACTTAGTCACTTTTATTAACAAAAAACAACCTCCAATATTTGTAATTTTTGTGACAAAAATTATGGCAAATTTTTATATGGAAATAATGACCAAAATTTACTTGTAAACACTTGTTTAAAATTTTTTTTCTAAGTGTTTAATTTCTACAAATCTTTACTCACCAAGTTCTAATGTGCAACCTCTAACGACTTCGCTCGATTCAATGAGTTTACCATTTGCTAGTTCTATGGAATAAGGAATATCTAATCTACTAGATTCTATTTCAAGCATACGTTTAAATTCCTCAGACATGAAGCTATAATCAGCACCAGTGTCAAATAGTATGGATGCAAAGTGATTGTTAACGAGAAACATACCGGTGACCAAATTAGGGTCCTCGCGTGCGTTCTTTGCTCCAATCACAAATGCCCGAGCCTGAGCATTGTTTCCCCTTGGGCAATCTTTTATGGAATGATCCTTGCTTCCACAACCAAAGCATCCTTGGTTCTGCCCAGCTCCATTACCATTCCGGTTACCATTGTCATTTCCATTTCCACCATTGTTTCTATTACCAGCACCGTTGCGGTTTCCATTCCCGTTCCTTCCTTTTCCCCAACAGTCCTCAGTATGGTGACCTAGTTTTCCACACTTATAGCATTTTCGAACGCGACAAGCTCATTCATGATGACGCTTGCACTGGTTGCAAATGGGCAGAGTGCCCAGGTATCTTTTGGCAGGAGCGTCATTCATGGTTGCAAGAGTTTTTGCCTCCTGGGGCGGGTTGGGGTCTCGCTTCTTGTTGTTGGAACCCTTGTTACGTATCGCTTGATTCAGGTTCGCATGCTTTCTTTTCTTATCACCAGACGACTCAGCATGCGTCTCGGCGTTTTCAGTTGGGTTTAGTGATTACTTCTTCATACGAACAACATCTTCAGTAAGGCTGACAGCCAGAGTTACAGCCTGTGTGAACGTTTCAGGTTTTGCCAAAGTTACCATGCTGCGAAACTCCGGAGCCAATCCCTAGATGTAGCGCTCGACCCGCTTAAATTCGGGTGTCACCATATATGGGACCACTCTCGACAAATCATGGAACCTTTGGGTATAACCAGTAATGTTAGCACCTTCCATGGTCAAGTGCCAGAACTCAGTCTCCAACCTTTGGAGTTCAGCACGTGAGCAATACTTTTCTCTTATATGCTCCTTTAAATCATCCCACGTCATGCCGTACGCAGCATCATCACCCAGAGTCTGGACTTGCAAATTCCACCAAGTCAAAGCTTCATCAACAAACAACCCCGTAGCAAAAGTGACTTGCTGATCCGCGATACACTTGCTCATACGGATAGTGGCATCAGTCTTCTTCGTCCAGCGTACAAACGCCACTGCACCTCCAGTGCCATCGTAGTTCAGTGGTTTGCCATCGAGAAACTGCTTTAAAGTGCAGCCTTGAGCTGTGTTTCCTCCAGATGTATCTCCCTGCCCATTACGTCTAACATTGATGGGTCCTCCACTTTGTTCGGTGCGGTTCGCCTCGTATTGGGCTATAGCTGCGAAGATCCTTTCCTCCAGTAGGGCATTCAGTTCTTCAGCAGTCCTCGGCAGAGGAGGAGGAGGTTGATCAGAATCCCGATTGTTCACAATTCTCCTAGGTGCTATGTTCTGTCAGAACACAACGCACAGGGTTAGACATTTGTTTGATATCGTCCTACGAGTCAGTAGTAGTATATATATACACAGGCATATACCACATAAGTGACATCAAACAATCCGCCAAATGTATAAATCAATTCATACAGCAACAAGCTTGCATAAATAGATAAATACTGATGTGTCATAAGATATTCACCGAGTCTTTACACATATCAGAACAACTTGTTACACCATTGTTTGTGAAGTAAACAAAATGCATAATGTCACACCCCCAAAATCCACCATGCGGGGTATCACCGCTTGGAGGCGTGACATGACCAGGATTGAGCCACCAATCATATTGAACAACGTAATCTTAGTAAGTGAGACCAATCACAATACAATTGGTGACCATAAGACAGTAACCCGTTTTAAGTTAACAGCGGAAGCATAAAACGGAAGTTCAAAACATAAGTTTATAGTTCATAAGTTTAATGTCCAAAACATAGTTTATAAAATTCAATTATTAAGTACGGAACATAACAGTCCGCATCCCACAACAACCTCCTCCTCGTGCAAGCTCCATAAGCATCTAGCGACCTGTAAGGCATGTAACAACGAGTCAACAACAAAGTTGAGTGAATTCACAGTTGGTTGTTTAGTTATAGCATTCGTTTCGTAAATCATCTGTTCGTTTTGAAAACCATGTATCATATAAATTCGTATCGCGGTCTTTCTGACATGTTTGCGAAGATTAGTGGGGGCTTCCCATGTGTTACTAGACCACGCGTATTTACTGCTACGAAAATGTAAGAGGTGCCCTAAGTCAATGTCTATCAGCATTGACCCTTTGCCCATAGTCCATTAGTACACGCCCGTCCGACTGGCACGGTGTGAGTTTGTTAAACCTAATAGCGCTATTAACTAATGACTCGCTCGCCATAGGCCTCGGCGATTAAGTCGATAAATGAGGGACTTCATTTGATAGAGTTGATGGTCTTATGGTCGTGTACGTAGGCTTTACGTACGTGCCCTTCAATCCGAGGACAGTAGTAAGTAGTTTAATAGTAACGATAGTTCGAGTAGCCATTCAATCCCATTCCCAACCCACCGGGAATCCCATGCCTTAGAAAGAGTGTGAACTCACCTCGGTTGCTCGGTTTGACTCTCAAATATAGCTAATAGTCGAGGTCGGTCAATCACGTCCTAGTATGATTACCACTTAGTTTATTAGTGATTTCAAATAGAACACAAAGTCTCTACACGTATCTATCACATAACATGCATCACTTTAACGGTTCATGCCCATATAACCTTCCCATCTATTCCCCACTCATAGACAAACATACAACATTGCACATAACACTTTTATTGACATATAACATGTTATATCATTCTCGGATAACCTACTCGACATTTAGACACGCAAATCACTCCTTATGTCGTTTCAGCTTTAATAATCAAAACTGGACTGTTTTCGAGCATTTTAATAAAATAGTTAACCTATTCCAAAAATTCGCAAATTTTTACAGGATGTCATAAACTTTCTATATTTTATTGTGTAAAAATATCGGGGACCAGTTCATCACCAATTTTATATAAAAATTCTTTTACCCGACTGCAATCAGATTTGTTACTTTCTGATTGCAGTTTTACGGAAAAATTCACTAAAAATCAATTGTAAGTCCGATCGATGAAATTCCAGTTGGAGGGTCACGGAAACAACAGTGACCATCTACAGTAAAATTCCATGAGCTGATTTTACTCAGGTTTTGGGTTTTGACTCTGAATGCAACACACTTTTTCAGCAGGAATATTTCAGCTGGAGCTGCTGTTTAAAAACAATTCTTTAAAAATAGTAAACGGTCTCGAAAAATTACGATTCCAGTGCCATTTGTTCGGTTGTTCAAAATTACACAATTTAGACTCCAGAAATTTAGTTTTTTGATTAAAAATGACCCAATTACAGCCTGTTGAAGTTGGCTGGAAATTTCAATCAACATGTTTATTTATAGTTTAATGTTTCTAAAATCACATTACCAAGTGTCCTAACCATGACTTATCAATAACTTAATGATTAAACACCATGCATGCATTCACCAAACCCAATCCAACCAGATTTCAACTTCATACAAACTTCTTTATGGATGATTCTATGTATGGTTCCATGTTCATATTTTTAGTGTTCTTGTAGATTTAACACATTACATCTTTTAATCATGAAACAAGATGAACAAAGGTGACATAAGGGACTTACTACTAGCTTAGAGCTAGGGATGATTCTAGTGATGAAGATGTAGAGAGAAGATGATGAGAAAGACTAGAAACAAGCTCCTTTGAAAATCCTTCAACTTGCAACCTCCAGGGATGAACCTTAAAGCTTTGAATGGACTTGATAATGGAAGAAGATGAAGATGAAAATGGTGGGGAGTGGGTTCGGTTATGGGGGAGGCCGAAAGTGAGAGAGAGAGTAGTGAAGAGAGAGAGTGATCTTTTGGAAATGATGAAAGATCTAATGCCATGATTTTGTAGGATACTTCACATATTATGGATACTTACACAAGCAAGAATCAAAGAATATCTAAACAAAATATATAGGGGAAATCATGGTGATCTTGGTGGGGTCCACCTAGGACCGAAAATCAGGTTGGGGGGGGGGGTAAATTGTAAAATTTGATGATTAGTGGGTAAATAATTAGGAGGTTAAGGGTATTTTCTAGAATAGTGAGTGTATGCCATGTTTCTATAGTGTGTGGGGATTTATTGTGACTATTATTATTTAAGAATAATAAAATAATACTTCTGACAAAATTTTGGTGTCCCGGGTAATGTCCGGTTGTTCGGTCGGATACTGTTCCGCTAAATTGTTTAATTGTCCCGTAAGGCGTCTTATATATATATTTTTGTAACCCAATTAATTCCTAACACATAGGAAAATATGCCGGACTATTTAGTAACTTTTCTGTGTACTACTAGTATGTTAACACGCAGATGTACGTATAACACAGTAATCAGAGAGCAGTTAAATGATTCAGCACAGTCATCAAGCACTTTAATTATCACTAATAAATTGTACGGAATACATGTAAATTGAGGGTTGTCACATTCTCCCCCTGTTAATGGAATTTCGTCCCGAAATTTAGTGCGTAGTTACTGAGGAAGCTAGTTAAGTTGCGGTGTTTTCTGGTTTTCCTGGGGTGTCACATCATCCCCCCGTTGATTTGGAATTTCGTCCCGAAATTCTGCAGTAGCTTCAGCCTCAGTAGTGGTTGCACTGTTTCCGAACAACTGGGGATATCTGAGTTTCATTTGGTCTTCTCGTTCCCAGGTATACTCTGGGCCACGATGAGCATTCCAACGAACTCGGACCAGAGGTATCCTGGTATGCTTGAGGATCTTAACATCTCGATCCGTAATCTCTACTGGTTCCTCGACGAATCGCAGCTGGTCGTCGATTGTGAGTTCCTTGAGAGGAACTATGAGGGTCTCATCTGACAGACACTTCTTCAGATTTGACACGTGGAATACGTTGTGAACTGCACTGAGTTCTGTTGGTAGATACAGTTTGTAGGCCACTTTGCCTATTTTCTCTATGATTTCAAACGGTCCGACATATCGCGGATTGAGTTTGCCCCTTTTGCCAAAACGGACTACACCTTTCCAAGGTGAGACTTTGAGTAGCACCCGGTCCCCAACTTGGAGCTCGAGTGGCTTTCTTCCCTTATCAGCATAGCTTTTCTGACGGTCACGTGCTGCCGCCATTCGTTGTCGTATCTGAGCAATTCTCTCGGTTGTATCTACTACAAGTTCTGGGCCAGTGATTTGGCTGTCACCAACTTCTGCCCAACAGAGAGGTGATCGGCATTTACGTCCGTACAATGCCTCGAATGGAGCGGCTTGGATGCTGGTGTGGTAGCTATTGTTATCCGAAAACTCCACTAACGGGAGGTACTTTTCCCAGCCGTTACCAAAATCGATTACCCAAATAGTATCATTTCCACGTTGAGATCTGGGCAGGCCAGTAACGAAATCCATGGAAATTTGCTCCCATTTCCATTGTGGTATCTTTGGTTGTTGAAGTAGGCCTGATGGTTTCTGATATTCAGTCTTGACTCTCGCACAAGTCAGACATTTGCTAACGTAGGTTGCTATGTGGGCTTTCATACCAGGCCACCAATATGTAGTTTTGAGATCGTGGTACATCTTATCCGAACCAGGGTGTACCGAATAACGAGACTTGTGTGCTTCATCCATCACAAGCTCGCGTAAGTTTCCATAAAGTGGAACCCAAATACGTCCTGTTACATAGTAGGCGCCATCTTCCTTTTGTTCTAGCCGCTGCCTCGATCCTCGTAGGGACTCAGCCCTGATGTTTTCTGCCTTCAATGCTTCCATCTGAGCATCGCAAATCTGAGCAGGAAGGTTAGATTGGATGGTAAGCTGTAGAGCACGTACACGCCTAGGTATAGTATCCTTTCGACTTAGGGCGTCGGCCACAACATTGGCTTTGCCCGGATGATACTTGATAGCACATTCATAATCGTTCAAGAGCTCAACCCATCAGTGTTGACGCATGTTTAACTCCTTTTGCTTGAAGATATGCTCGAGACTCCTGTGATCGGTGTAAATGGTGCACTTGGTACCGTACAGGTAATGTATCCATATCTTAAGCGCGAAAACAACTGCTCCCAATTCCAAGTCGTGCGTAGTGTAATTCCTTTCGTGAACTTTAAGTTGGCGTGATGCGTAGGCAATGACCTTGTCACGTTGCATCAACACGCAACCAAGTCCTTGGATGGAAGCGTCACAATAAACCACAAAACCGTTCGTGCCTTCGGGCAATGAGAGGATAGGCGCACTACAAAGTCTATCTTTCAAGCGCTGAAATGCGGACTCCTGTGCATCACCCCAACGATAGGTGACACCCTTCTGAGTCAGTGAAGTGAGGGGTTGCGCAATCTTGGAGAAATCCTTTATAAACCTTCTGTAGTACCCTACCAAACCCAAGAATTGGCGGATTTCTGTTGGTGTGCGGGGTGCAGGCCAGTTCTTGATCGATTCAACCTTAGATGGATCCACATGAATCCCATCCTTGTTTACCACATGGCCTAGAAAGTGGACTTCGCGAAGCCAGAAGTCACATTTTGAAAACTTGGCGTACAACTGCTCTTTTCGAAGAAGTTCTAGCATAAGTCGTAGATGCTGCTCGTGTTCCTCCTGACTCTTAGAATAGATCAGGATATCGTCGATGAACACGATAACGAACTTATCCAGGTAAGGTTTGCATACTCGGTTCATGAGATCCATGAAGACTGCAGGTGCATTCGTTAATCCGAAAGGCATAACCAGAAACTCGTAATGGCCGTAACGAGTTCTGAATGCTGTTTTGGAGACGTTCTCATCTCGGACTCCCAGCTGATGGTATCCCGATCTCAAATCAATCTTGGAATAATAGCTTGACCCTTGCAACTGGTCGAACAAGTCATCAATACGTGGAAGAGGATAACGATTCTTCACAGTCACCTTGTTGAGTTCGCGGTAGTCGATACACATTCTGAAAGTACCGTCTTTCTTCTTTACAAACAAGACTGGAGCTCCCCAGGGCGAAGAGCTAGGACGTATAAAACCCTTTTCCAAGAGTTCTTGTAATTGCGTGGACAGTTCTTCAAGTTCTGATGGAGCTAGACGATAAGGTGCTCAAGCTACTGATGCTGCCCCAGGAGCTAGCTCGATTTGAAACTCAACTTGACGATGGGGCGGAAGACCAGGTAATTCCTCGAGAAATACCTCAGGAAAATCGCGCACAATAGGAATGTCTTCAATTCTCTTTTCTTTCGTTGATGTGTCAGTAACAAGCGCTAGAATGGCAGTGTGGCCCTTTCGTAGACATTTCTGGGCCTTAAGGAAAGAGATGATGCCTTCGACAGCACCACTCTTATCGCCACGAATCGCGAGAGGGTCTTCACCAGAACGAGGAATGCGGACGATATTCTCCTTGCAAACAATCTCCGCTTGATGATGAGATAGCCAATCCATTCCAATAACGACGTCGAAACTACCCAGTGTGATAGGAATAAGATCGATAGAGAAAGTCTGACCAGCTAAGACGAGGTTACAACCTTTAACTACGTGTGTGGCTTCAAGACCTTTACCTTTAGCTAGTTCTACCGTGTGTTTGGTGTTCAGAAGTGTTGGAGTGCGCTTAAGCATTTGGCTGACTTTTAAGGACACATAACTAGTATCGGCACCCGAATCGAATAAAACAGTAACAAAGAAATCATCCAGAAGAAACTTACCCATCACTACGTTAGGATCGTTCCTTGCTTCACCCTGACCAATCATGAACACTCGACCCCTGGCACCGTTGCCATCGTTGTTTCCCCCATTGTTGCCCCCATTATTGTTCCTGTTTCCCTGGTTGTTGTTGTTGTTCTGATTCTGGTTAAGCTGGGGACAGTTCTTCTTAAAGTGGCCTTCAGCGCCACACTGAAAGCATCCCCTGTTGCCCTGTTGCTGTTGCTGATTCTGCGGTGCTTGCTGTTGCTGCTGACGATACTGATTTGCAGGCCGTGAGCTCCTGCAATCCTTGGCTTCATGACCCATCTTGAGACACCTCTGACAACGTCCCTTGTTGCACTGACCACTATGGTCTCTGTTGCATTTGTTGCACTTTGGGTGGTTTCCTCGATATCCACCCTGTCCTTGACTACCGGAAGATTGCTGACCAGGATTCTGGTAGTCATCGGTCCTTCGCTGCTGCGACTGAACTGATGTAGAACCTTTACTGGAGTTCCCATCCCATTTTCGCTTGTTGTCGGCAGGTGCATCAGAAGTAGTTGTGGCACTGATTCGTTTGGGCAGCCTGTTTTGCTCCACCGCCTGGTCAGTGAGTCCATGGGCCAACTTGATGATTTGCTGTATGGTACCCAGATTGGCTGAAGTCACGTGACTTTGAATCTCTGGTACAAGGCCCTTGAGATACAGCTCAATTCGTTTGATGGGAGGGTCCACCATAGTTGGATACAGGATGGCCAGCTCGTTTGACCTCTTAGTATCCGCCTCAATCTCAGACCCGTCATCTTCAGATTGAAAAATTCCACCTCTAGCTTGTGGATGTCATCCCGACACAGTATTCTTCTTTGATCAGTTACTTTAAACCATTCCAAGGTGTGGCATTAGCAACTGCCAGTCCTAGTAGTTGAACCTGTGCCTTCCACCAGGTTAACGCAGCTCCTTCAAGTGTTCCGGTAGCATATTTCACCCTACGGTCTTCGGGGCATTCGCACATCTCGAAAACTGACTCAAGCTTTTCAAACCAGTGAAGAAGGCCCACTGCTCCTTCGGTGACACTGAAAGTAGTAGGTCGGCAGTCCATGAACGTTTTGAACGTGCACACAGGAGTTTGAGCATGTTGACCTGTTGCGCGAGAATAAAAGACAAGGTTAAGCACGAGGGTTGGTTTGCGAAGGTAGGATCTAAACGTCCTAAGATGGGTTGGTATGGCAGGTTATACCTCCTGCAGGGTTAGCTGCGAGTGCCTCAGCGACTCGTTCGTTGATCAAAGCCGTCAAATGGTCTTGAGTGAGGTTGATACGTCCTCCGCGTCCGCTCATGATCTTCATAATGAAGCAACGTAAGTGAGAAAAGTGTCGCGAAAGTGCGTAAGTGTGGGACGACAGTAGAGAGTAAGCACACAGGGTTCAAATAGCAATTATCACGTTAACTAATGCACAGTGTGAATTATCTAACCGACAATATAACATAATTCATACCACTTATGGTGTCGAGTCTTGCACGTGGAGCGAAGCATCGTTGTGGATCGTTGAACACTGTACAGGTTATAGTCTGGTTTTATCAAAAAGTTTTTTTCCCTTTTTAAAACCAAGTTCACTATAACCAATGGCTCTGATACCAATCTGTCACACCCCCAAAATCCACCATGCGGGGTATCACCGCTTGGAGGCGTGACATGACCAGGATCGAGCCACCAATCATATTGAACAACGTAATCTTAGTAAGTGAGACCAATCACAATACAATTGGTGACTATAAGACAGTAACCAGTTTTAAGTTAACAGCGGAAGCATAAAACGGAAGTTCAAAACATAAGTTTATAGTTCATAAGTTTAATGTCCAAAACATAGTTTATAAAATTCAATTATTAAGTACGGAACATAACAGTCCGCATCCCACAACAACCTCATCCTCGTACAAGCTCCATAAGCATCTAGCGACCTGTAAGGCATGTAACAACGAGTCAACAACAAAGTTGAGTGAATTCACAGTTGGTTGTTTAGTTTTAGCATTCTTTTCGTAAATCATCTGTTCGTTTTGAAAACCATGTATCGTATAAATTCGTATCGCGGTCTTTCTGACATGTTTGCGAAGATTAGTGGGGGCTTCCCATGTGTTACTAGACCACGCGTATCGACTGCTACGAAAATGTAAGAGGTGCCCTAAGTCAATGTCTATCAGCATTGACCCTTTACCCATAGTCCATTAGTACACGCCCGTCCGACTGGCACGGTGTGAGGTTTGTTAAACCTAATAGCGTTATTAACTAATGACCCGCTCGCCATAGGCCTCGGCGATTAAGTCGATAAATGAGGGACTTCATTTGATAGAGTTGATGGTCTTATGGTCGTGTACGTAGGCTTTACGTACGTTCCCTTCAATCCGAGGACAGTAGTAAGTAGTTTAATAGTAATGATAGTTCGAGTAGCCATTCAATCCCATTCCCAACCCACCGGGAATCCCATGCCTTAGAAAGAGTGTGAACTCACCTCGGTTGCTCGGTTTGACTCTCAAATATAGCTAATAGTCGAGGTCGGTCAATCACGTCCTAGTATGATTACCACTTAGTTTATTAGTGATTTCAAATAGAACACAAAGTCTCTACACGTATCTATCACATAACATGCATCACTTTAACGGTTCATGCCCATATAACCTTCCCATCTATTCCCCACTCATAGACAAACATACAACATTGCACATAACACTTTTATTGACATATAACATGTTATATCATTCTCGGATAACCTACTCGACATTTAGACACGCAAATCACTCCTTATGTCGTTTCAGCTTTAATAATCAAAACTGGACTGTTTTCGAGCATTTTAATAAAATAGTTAACCTTTTCCAAAAATTCTCAAATTTTTACAGGATGTCATAAACGTTCCAAATATTATTGTGTAAAAATATCGGGGACCAGTTCATCACCAATTTTATATAAAAATTCTTTTACCCGACTGCAATCAGATTTGTTACTTTCTGATTGCAGTTTTACGGAAAAATTCACTAAAAATCAATTGTAACTCGGATCGACGAAATTCCAGTTGGAGGGTCACGGAAACAACAATGACCATCTACAGTAAAAATTCCATGAGCTGATTTTACTCAGGTTTGGGTTTTGACTCTGAATGCAACACACTTTTTCAGCAGGAATATTTCAGCCTGAGCTGCAGTCTAAAAACAATTCTTTAAAAATAGTAACCGGTCTCAAAAAATTACGATTCCAGTTCCATTTGTTCGGTTGTTCAAAATTACACAATTTAGACTCCAGAAATTCAGTTTTTCGATTAAAAATGACCCAGTTACAGCCTGTTGAAGTTGGCTGGAAATTTCAATCAGCATGTTTATTTATAGTTTAATGTTTCTAAAATCACATTACCAAGTGTCCTAACCATGACTTATCAATAACTTAATGATTAAACACCATGCATGCATTCACCAAACCCAATCCAACCAGATTTCAACTTCATACAAACTTCTTTATGGATGATTCTATGTACGGTTCCATGTTCATATTTTTAGTGTTCAAATAGATTTAACATATTACATCTTTTAATCATGAAACAAGATGAACAAAGGTGACATAAGGGACTTACTACTAGCTTAGAGCTAGGGATGATTCTAGTGATGAAGATGTAGAGAGAAGATGATGAGAAAGACTAGAAACAAGCTCCTTTGAAAATCCTTCAACTTGCAACCTCCAGGGATGAACCTTGAAGTTTTGAATGGACTTGATAATGGAAGAAGATGAAGATGAAAATGGTGGGGAGTGGGTTCGGTTATGGGGGAGGCCGAAAGTGAGAGAGAGAGTAGTGAAGAGAGAGAGTGATCTTTTGGAAATGATGAAAGATCTAATGCCATGATTTTGTAGGATACTTCACATATTATGGATACTTACACAAACAAGAATCAAAGAATATCTAAACAAAATATATAGGGGAAATCATGGTGATCTTGGTGGGGTCCACCTAGGACCGAAAATCAGGTTGGGGGGGGGGGGTAAATTGTAAAATTTGATGATTAGTGGGTAAATAATTAGGAGGTTAAGGGTATTTTCTAGAATAGTGATTGTATGCCATGTTTCTATAGTGTGTGGGGATTTATTGTGACCATGATTATTTAAGAATAATAAAATAATACTTCTGACAAAATTTTGGTGTCCCGGGTAATGTCCGGTTGTTCGGTCGGATACTGTTCCGCTAAATTGTTTAATTGTCCCGTAAGGCGTCTTATATATATATTTTTGTAACCCAATTAATTCCTAACACATAGGAAAATATGCCGGACTATTTAGTAACTTTTCTGTGTACTACTAGTATGTTAACACGCAGATGTACGTATAACACAGTAATCAGAGAGCAGTTAAATTATTCAGCACAGTCATCAAGCACTTTAATTATCACTAATAAATTGTACGGAATACATGTAAATTGAGGGTTGTCACACATAAGGGTTACATCTCCCCAAAGTACAAGTTTAATATATGTAAAGGACAAAATATCTTACTTCACATTGGCGGTTCCTGTCTTTATACCCTAAATTATTACTCCAACAGAGTATTTGATAGGCTGGGGGAAGGGTGTCCACGTTTGACCTTCTCTTGTATTTGAAGGAATCTCTTAATGATACGTGACAAGACTTGTTGTGGTTCCTGTGCACTGAATTCCATAATTATGTATGCATCCATAATTACGTAAGTCCTTGCACAGTCCGCACAGTTCGTTTCATCCTCGTACCACTTCCTTCAGATAGGCCACTGTTTTCAGGTAAAGACATGTATACCTGAGATATTCTATTTCTAGTAGATGTATATATATCAATTATCACACGAAGTTGCAAGTAATTTCTAGTTAAAGACAAGTGCTACTCCAGTGCACCCTAAGTCTCATAGTGTCCGTCTTGTCTTTTTGAAAAACTGTTTCAGGCAGTGGATGTCGAGGAAAGTTTTATGCAATGAAAACTTTTTGAAAAATTGTTTTCATGAAAGGATCCTAAAGATTGTAGACTAGACTCGACAAAGGAATCCTGGTTCACTACAATCGCAGCTCTGATACCAATCTGTCACACCCCTTTCTTAGGCGGAAGCACGAGGTGTGATCATGAAAGGTTCTCATTGCATACGAATGGTAAACATACTACATGCTCGTAAAAATAACTTCAAATGCCAATAACTTTACATAAATGAAAACATAGGTTAAGTGTTTACATCACAAGAAAGCATTTTGTTTGATGAGTTTACAACTTTATTTAAAGATAAACATAAGCAACATCCAAGAGCAAGAGTAAGACCCTACGCACATCCACTTTAGTTACCTGAAATACATGTGAGTTTTTGGAAAATCGTCAACATAATGTTGGTGTGAATTCATGCAGTTTTTGTATTGAACGTTTGTATACTTTGTATGAAAACATGGTATGTAATTTGTGTAAATCAAATATTTCTGTATGTATCGAGATCGTTAATGGGTTGCAAGGCCATTAACATGTGACACGACATAGGAAGCATCCAAACCATAGGCATTTTTCTAGTTGTCGATTTACGACGGAGACACAAAAGCACTGCTTGGTACTAGTTATCACCAAGAGTGTGGCTGCCCGAAAACCCATTAGATCTAACCTTTTGCTCTGCGGTCTTAGTATGTACATGATTAATGGTGCTTCTGGTACCCTATTCGTGACACGATTTCACGTATCATTCCTTAGTTCTTGTATCCGTCATACCATAACACATGTATTTTCCCCAAGTTTAAAAGTATGTAAAAGTTTAAAAGTGGGGACATAATCTCACTTTTCTGTAAACATTTAGTAACATGTGCTTCACTCCCGAAGTTATAAAACTGAAAACAGTTAAAAGAAAAGGGGGAGCATGAACTCACAACTTTGTGTTTCTTGCGCCGTAAACTTCACCGGGTTTGCTTATATAGCGTCGTGACCTATACGTGTTTTATTAACGTTAGTCACTAGACTTGTATCGCACAAGTACAGGTCACCATCTTTTATGTATTTGTTCTTTGTTGCTAAAAATAACTTATATTTTTAACTATGTATCTTACTTGTATTATCTTCTCAAAAAATAAATATAAGTATCTTGTATTTTTCACCCGAGTTATGTATTTTCGTCCAAAACTTCATTTTAAGTTCATAACTTGACCGAGTTACATAATCTATTAAGAAATATATTTTCATAAATATATTCTCTTGTATTTGTCTATGCATGTTGTATGTGTATTTTGTATTTTTACTCCTTAGGAGTATTTAGTGTATTTTCAAGCCCTAATACACTATCACATACAATACATATTACATACACTTAGCACAAAATTTGGTGACCAATAAATATATATATTTTTCTCAAAAATATACACACTTAATATCAATTTTTATCTTGAAGAAATCATCATTTCTTAACTTGAAGTTTACATAAAAATTAGGGAAACCTTGGTAAATATTTTTGGGTGAATTTTTAGGGAATAAGTTTCACCAAAACTTGTATTTTTCTAAGTGTCAAAATTTATAGAAATTTTGACATGATTTCCCCTAAAAATGGAGGTTTCCCATGTTTTCAAAACATGTGTTTATTTTCTTTTAAAATCATCACAAACAATCATCAACTCATTCAACACTTACCGAGTGTCAAAATCAAGTAAATTACACTAAATCATGAACTTGAAGTTTTTGTGAAAACTTGTAGTAACTTACCATGTTGTTTAGTAGGTTTAGTTACCCTTAAAAACATGGTTATTTGTTTGTAAATCACTTTATTAAAAAAATTAGTCATTTACAACTTGTAAGATGATTTTTCTAAAGTATTTCTTTTGTATTTTTCTTGTTAAAAACATGTTTCTAGTCTTGTTTTAATACTAAAAATATTATTAGTTTACTTAGAAACCATAACTTTGTAAATCTTATAAATAAACTTGGTTTCTTGGGAACATTATTTTTGTAATCATCTATTTACAAGATTTGTATTTGGTTTAAATCATCTTTACATATGAAAACCAATTTCATCATTTAAGTTCATGAAGACATAAAGCATGAAGATCTTGGTCTTTCACAAGATCACCACTTTAACTTACTAGATCATGTGTTTAATCACAATCTAGTAGGTTTCTTATGATGTCTAACGTCACTAACACAAATCATCATTCATCAAGAAGCAAATCATCATCATTTACATGTATTCTTATGTATTTAAGCTTATGTTAAAGTATCATGATCATGTTCTTTTGTGTTCTTGTGATTAACAATATTCATCATCTTTTAATCATCAAAATATGAAGTAACAAGTTACAAGGAGCTTACTACTAGCACAAGGGCTTGGGAAGAACACAAGAGGTTGAAGATGACAAATGGGTTGGATAAAAGCAAATGGAGAAGGTTCTTCAAGATCCACAAGCTCTAAACCTTCTTAAACACCTTCTTGCACCTTATGACTAACTTGGAATGGATGAATAATGGATGAAAAAGATGGTGGTGTGGGGGGTGGCTCACGGCCGTACGGAGAGGAAGAGAGGGAGAGTGTGTTGTGTGAAGTGAGATGTTGATGGTGATGTTCTTTTATAGTGCTTGCAAGATCTTCCATATCATAAAGAATCCAAGGAAGATCATGTGAATCAAAAGAGATCTAGAGAAGATCAAGTAGGATTTTGGTGAATCAAGGAAAGATTGCATAAGATCAAAGGTGGGGTCATCATGTGACCGTCCACTTATATGGGGGGGGGGGTAAAGTGTAAATTCCAATCACTAAATACATAAATAAGTTTGTTTTCAAGTATAAAGTTTAGGGATTTAATGTGTTATTATGTTATAAGGGGTGTTATGGTGTTCGGGGATCATAACTAGCTCAGAAACATTAAAACAACGCTTCTAGTAATATTTTGGTGTTTCGGGTAATGTCCGGTTGTTCGGTTAGATACCGGTTCGTTAAAACAACGTTTAGTGTCTTTTAAGTACCCTTTTGTGATGCTTTTAATTTCCGACACTTAGGAAAGCATTTAGGACCATTTAGTCATGTTTTTGCATGGTAAAATCTTGTTACAATGCTGAATTTTGCTGAAATGTATGAAATTCAGCATTTAAAGTGTGTTTTGGGTGCTTTTCAGTGCGTATTTTTGCTTCCGGAAAGTCTATATGTTAACCCTTGTATATACTCTTGGGTTTCAATGTATTTTAGACTTTGGACCTACTCCTAGGCCCCAATTTTATTGTCTGACTGCCTTCTGCAGAATTGTTGACACAATGTGTCTTACCGGTGAGTTTACTAGTCTTTCTGACGCAACGCTAACATTAATGTATAAAGCAATATTTGTAGTATAAAAAGTGCATGAATTTACATGTATAGTATGTAATCAGACAATGTTGACATTTAAGCACATAATTGCAGTTATTAAATAATAATTAAATTGTACGGAAATTACTAGTTTTGTGCTAGTTGTCACATTTAGGGTCGTTATTTTGATCAAATAAAGATCATAATACTATATTCGGCCTGCTGGTACTTAAAAGATCAGCGATTTATGGAGTTTTAGCGGCTGTTTCTTTTTGCATTAGGGTTTCGGCAGTTTCTAATTCCATTTGTTCGCTGATTCATTGGAGATTAGTTTGAATTCCAATCGTGTCAAGGGTAATCATCCATATTTCATAAAAGACTTGGCAAATCAGTTCGTGTGTCTCCTGCTGCAGGTCTAGGGTTCGGCTGATTTGTATTTCAGGTTGTTTTATGTAGCTGTCGATATGGATGATCAAAATGCAGATAATTCTAACGGGTTTGCGAGGAAGATCAAGAACATTGATGGAAAACCTTTCGAGCCAAGGCAAATGTCACATATGGCGGCTAGGGTTTCTGAAGTGCATAAGAAGGTAACTTTATGCTACCATTGTAGGTCCCGTTTTTCCGGTGAGGATCGATAACGAAAACCTATCCTTGTTTATCACAAACACGGTAACGGGTGCGGAATCCCCGTGACGGTGTAAACCAAACAAAGTGTAAAACACACGCGTAACCAAAAGATTCAATATCTATTTATTAGGGATGAGAACGATACAAACATATACAAACAATGTTTACAGACTCTCTCTAAAAGTCTCACAGCTCTCGTCTCTCGTCCAAGTTTCACACAGAAACTATGAGAGCTATTTATACTAAAACAGACACAGACATGACGAAACGCATAAAGGACACGACGAAACACTAAAGTCGACGAAACACACCTTGTTTCGTCGACATACATATTAATTCCATTCTGTTTCCTCATGTGTAGAAGCCCAAAACAAGTCAAAGCCCATCACAAGTCTTCGGCCCAGATGTAAGTGAATTACGGCCCAGTTTCATTTCTGTTGACAAATGTTTTCACAAATTCAACATAGGACAAGTATGTGACATCACCATGACATCATAATGATGATGTCATGGTGATGTGTAAACGGGAATGGCTTGCGGTGCTCCGTGCTTCGCGTGTCGAACTCTGGGGCGCACGACGGAGGAATGTCGTGACATCGGGTTTGAGCCGGACCTAACCGAGTCGACCAGAACCGAATCGAACCGAGTCGAGTCGCGTCCACATAAAGTGTACCAACAAACTCCCCCTTGGACGCTACTCATGAGGTTCGTCTTCCGTGTCTTTCATGTCGGAGAATCTTCAAAGTCTTCACGCGTCGTAAGAAGAAAGTGTATCAACAAACTCCCTTTTTCATTTAGGAAGTGTGTTAACAAACTCCCCCTTAAAATAAACTCTCCTTTGAGTTATACTCGTGAATCTTTTGGACTTCAAAACTTTAGATCCTTGAGGTGTTGATGAGTGATCAACTGCAACCCGATCATCTTGATCTTCTGATTGCATCAACGCGTGTCTTCACTTTACGGCTAGTCATCTGACACGTTCTCTTCGCCTTTAGCTGATTCTGATGTCGCATCTGCACATACAAGAAAGCTAAACACGTAATGAGAACAACCGCTTAGAATATAGACAAATTAAACAAACGACACATATGAGATCAAATCTCAATCAAACACCGACCGACAACAGTTTGAAAGTTTAGAAAATGATCAATTTTAATCCCTTACTTTCAAAACTTGTTAACTTCGACAGTTTATGAAGATGCAATTGTTTTCGGGCTTACAATCAGGATTTTGGGTAGGATAGACTCGAGTTCCAACATCAGTCAATCAAAAATAAACTAAAAGCAAAATCTTTTTGACTTTTATAAAGTTTATATTAAAACACACATAAAATCTTTTTGAAATTTTTCATTTTTCAAATGTAAAGACGGAAAGCAATAAATAAATATGTACAAATATACATAAACTGAAAGCAATAAATAAATATTTACAGACATTCTTTTTGCAAGTTTCGAGGGTAAGAGAATCATATCAGTGTACGGTCACGTCAAAACGCTCTTTTTGTTCAATTAGCTCAACTTATCAGATGTAATGATGTTTAGGGGATACGTTAAGGTATGATTTATACTTACCGACCAGTGTTCATCCACACACGACACATTCCCGTATCAAGGTATGCACGAGAGTTCATCTTACCGGTGAGTATACGGATTATCATCTGTTTGACCGTATAAAAGATGTGAGAAGCTCACTTATTTTGATTGAAAACAAGCCCTATGTGATAGAATCACTTATTGATGAGGAACTTGATTTTCGATGCATGAGGGCATAGGAGCAAGTCCGTGAACAGGTCAGTACTTTCGTACAGCAGAGAGACGAACTTGACTCCCGGATAAATCTGTGATATATTATCACTTATTTTGTTTGGACATGTGATTGTTGATCACCTATTGAGGTCGAATGCAATAAGTACACGTATGTATAGTATCATGGAAGATCTTGACTTCGTCTCCGTTATTTTTCGGTTAAAAGAAACAACCATGATACCCAGATGATAAGACAGCATAAAGACCGAATATCTCAGAACCTCGGCAATCTCTCAAACGAAATTTCGGTACTAAGACCATATGCCAATGTGCGGTTCCCACCTGGTCTTCAGTCGATTAAGGTTTATATCACCCTGCACACTTTAAGATGATTGTGAGCCTACCGATACATCTTATATAGAGCTGCTTAACATTTTTCATTTTGCATTTCAGTTCGAAGAGGTCTCGACAGACCACTGATTTACTAACATTTTCTCTTTTGCTCGCCAGGAAACTCATTTTTTTGTTTTTCCAATGTTTTTAGATTTTGATTTTTTTTTTTTTTACTGTTTTTGAATTTTCAAATTTGGATTTACTCCCCCTAAAATCAACAAACTATGATAAAATTTAAAAACACAAAGGTATTTACAAAAACGATTTCCCGATGTCGGTTAACTCATGTTTTACCTCAATGCCGTTTACCAAAATTAATTTTAATCAGAAATGATTTATCGAATTTTGGAAAAATCAGTTGGCATGTCGGTAAGCGGTGCGAACCATGACAACATTGATGAGTTTCATATTGAAACGATCACGTGTGAGGTGATATTCGAGATCAACGTGTCAGGTCAAAGAGTGCTACACGAGATGATAATAATTCATAAAGCAGCTTAAATATCGACAAGTATAGGAGAGATTAGAAATTTAAAACCGTATCCTGCAACTGCTTCGTGCATTGCCAGGAATCTGAGTATTCTCCCAAACTGGATATCCACCCGGTGTGGATTTCAAAGTCGATTTTGTAGCTACTAAGAAATCTCTTGACAGCAACAAGATCATAAACCTTTGGGTCCGGCTGGTCTTCCACATTGCACCAGCGAAGGTCTTTGTCTTTCTCTTTAAGAAGTAGTGTGTGGTTGTTCAATCCATGCCAAGGCATCCGCATACCCGGTTGGTTTGTTCAACAAACACATTTTCTTCAATTACACCGCGAAGAAATGTACACTGCACGTTCATCTTGTTGATTTGAACTTCAGACGTGCTGCAGGTGCGTACATTTTGATTGAATCTATCCTGGGGACCCGATTAAAGCCTTGAACAATCAAACTTTGGAATGATTTTCAATTTGTCGAAGCTTTTCAATCTCTTTCGACAGACAACTCTGTCTTCTTTCCTTTTTCTCTCCATCAAAGGCAACAATTTCTTTTGTCACCGATCTTGTGCATGGACACTCCACTATCAACAATCCTATGACTATCGATAGTTCCTCCTGGAACATCCTGCACACTCACTCAGAGATTAGTTGGAGAGGGGGACCCAAGCCTTCATAGACTTGGGTTGCCCCTGAGAATCAAGAAATGTAATTTCAATTTCTTGAAGGTCCTTAAATTGCAAGCCTCCTCCTGAATCCTCACCTGTTTTCGGTTTCCAAGTTTGTTTTTGTTTACCGGATTGTGTATTATTTACAGATTTAGAAATCTCCAGTTTTAACGGTTGTGACAAAATTGGTTTCCTTTTAACAGTTTCTGGTTTTAAAGCCTTTTCGATCACCTTCACATTTTTACGTCGTTTTTTTGTTTCCTGTTCTTTAACTGTGCGTTTGTCAGTTTTTGGTGACACAAGACGACGTTGTGAGTGACCTTGTTCAGAGGGGGCTCTTTCAACAAAATTTGGTTTGGGCGAGTTTGTGCAGTCTTTAATGATGTGCCCAAACTTCCCACATTTGAAACAAGTTCTCCTTTTAACAAACTTAGGAGAATCTGATCGACGACCCGACGTTGAAGTTGTAGACCCAGAGATACTAGCTTCACACCCGTTTGTGTGTTGGGTGTAATTGTTATCACTATTACGCTTCAAAATGTTGACTTTTTGAACAAAATCGGTATTTGACTTATTTTAAAAAGTCTCCACTTTATCAGTACCTTTGGAGGCCACAAATTTAATGTCTTTGTTTTTCTTCTTGAAACGAGCTCCTTTGGTCTCAACCTTCGGTTGTGAACCTTTAGAATTTTGAGCTCGCTGCTGTTGCTGTTTACCTTTAAAAGCGATAGGTTGTTGCTTCGTTGGTGATTTTTTATTTCCAAATTTTCTTCTAACTTCAGCTTTTGGAATCAGATTACACTGAGTTAATGAAACTCTCGGGATCCCCTTTTCCAAAAACTTACTAGTAGTATCTTCAAACACTTTATCAATCAAAGATTGATTGACATTTTTAATTGGAAAAGCTGTGTTTGAATAAATTTTGTCATCACCGACTAAGGTATACAACACGTTATCACTTTTAATGGTAGACACTGTCTCAGTGATAGGATCTATCTCTTGTTTAGCACCAGTTGATTGCACAACAGGAGTAGGAGGATCACACAGAATGTGATTCTCAATAGGGACTTCTACTCCTTTGTTCTTTTTAAGAGATTTATCCTCATCACTCACAGCTGGTTCATCATCCGAAGAATCATAGTCCTCAATGGTTGGAGGACTTTGATTTGAAGCACATGATGACTTTTCCTTGCTATCAGATGAGCCCTCCGATGAATTGTCCGTTTTGAACCCTAAGCCAGTTGTAACTTCCTCATAATCAAGAGGTACAGTTGGCTCAAAACGAGGCATTTCCTCCTCATCGGGCATTTTGGTGTAGTTGTGTCTCAAAGGAGGCGGACACGACTTATACCCAATGCCTTTCACGTTCCCTTTCAGTTTTTGAACGTCTATAATGTGATCGAGCACAAATCGGGAGTTAGAATAACTCTCCAATTTGAGCTTGATTGCATCATGCTCGCATTTGGCAATGGCTAGCTCCTTTTTGGTTTCCTCAACGATGTTAATGTAATCGTTAATACTAACTTGTTTATGATAAACAGTTTTGGTTACTTCGGAAACACTTTTCTTTAAGGTTTCAATTACAGATTTAAAATCCTTTTCGTTTCTAACCAGAGCCATATTTGCCTCTTGGTACTTAGACAATTCAATAACTAAACTTTGATTATGACTATGAAGCTTTTCAGATTCAAGCTTCAATTCAGCACATTCATGTTTCATATCAGCACAATCACTACATATGCTAGGAGTTTCAGATTGTACCTGACTTGTAGAAGCTGTGACATTAGCCATAAAGGCAGTCTGAGAAGAGAAAGATCCATCTTCAGTGAGAATCTTCTCCATTTCTTCTGATGTAGCATCAACTTTCTTGATCAAGTCAGAATTTTGACATTTCATCTCCTTGGCACCATTCGAGAAACTATCACCTTCAGAATCAATTCTTTCATTCAAATTCGATTCTTCATCCGAACTGCCACTGTATCCCGAACTATCATCTTTCCCTGAAGATTCACCATCTCTGACATTCTTGACAATTTCAGCATAAAACGCAGTTCTTGTTTGATCACCGTTTCCCAAGTGTATGGCCGGACCACAATCGACACTTGGATCGAATTGAGGTTGTGTTGTGGAAACTTGAGGTTGAGGTTGGGGTTTAGGGAGCCAGGCACTCGGATCGAAAACCGGAGGAGGAGCTGACTGGGGAGACGGAAAAGAGCTTGTATTTGACATAAACGTTGTTTGTAACTTGGGTTTCTGAGCTGAACTGGAACTAGCTAACGGGATAAAACCTCCTTCATAATACATTTCGGTATTTTGAGGAGCAGGAATTCGTTTAGCTTTCCGAATTTCTTCATCATTCTTGTGTTCCAGCTTCTGTATGAATTCATAGATATTGACATTTTCAGCATCTAGAACACCGGTATGCTTTAAAAGCTCAATGTATGAGCTCCACTTTGGAGGTAGAGAATCAGCAAACCGTGCAACGACTTCCTGTTGAGTTGAATTAACACCATAAGCAAACATTTCACTAATCAAATGATAAAAACGTGTAGTCATATCATTTAGAGTTTCATTTTCCAAGAACTGAAATGATTCAAACTCTTTCTTCAATAGATCATGACGTGTCTTTCTAGTAGCTGCATTTCCTTCTCCTCTTGCTACCAAAGCATCCCATAATGTTTTCGTGTCCGTACAATAAGAGAATTGATGATAGATTTCTTTGTGAAGCGCTTGTGTAAGAATAGCAAATGACTTTTTCTCTAATTCATAGGCTTTCTTGTCATCTTCCTGCATGTTAGTAAAACCCCCTGCCGTTGATGCTGCTACTTCGAGGGCATTGTTGCGTGGAGTAATGAAACACCTCGAAAGATCGGTGCTTTGCCCTTGAACGTATGTATGGAAACGACCTTTCCATGATGGAAAATCGTTCATATGATTCAACTTTGGTGGGCGATTATTGCTGCCCGTTTCGCTCTCGCTGAGCAAAAGATTTTGAATATTTTGATTTTGATTTGATACAAGTGCCCATTGTTCTGCACTTATAGAAGGTTGACCAAAAACATTCTTTACCCATGCTGCTGCAGAGGTCTGATCTTGACTTGGTCTCGAGTCCATACTCCAATCCCACGGACTTGTGCAGCTCATATTTGATGTATGAAGTGGAATACCTGATCAAATTCTTGAAAACACACAGTTAGAACAGTTTTGCAAGCCCTCTGTATAAAATTGACAACAGATTACGATGAAACACTTTCCACGAAACACACTTGTTTCGTTGAAATGGATGATGACGAAACAGACTTGTTTCGTCGAAGATATTATGACGAAACGGACTTTGTTTCGTCGAATTTGTTTCGTCGCCTGCTTGTTTCGTCGTGGATAGGGTTTCAGACAGTTAGTGAGATATTTTAAAAATAAATCTTATCTTTCTGACACAAAGCAAGTTGGTAACACAATTTCAACACACCCTTCTTTTCTGGTTTAGAGTTTCAAAGCACCTTTTCTTATTTTCTCAGAAACTAATTATCACACATGTACACATATGTCAACTTAATGTTTTATATTTGACAAACACTTTGATTTATGCAATAAACATATCAAATGCACAAGTATGATAAGAACAGTTTGAAGATTTGAAGAACACACTCAAGAACAATGAGTTTTCCGGTAACTTATAATTTTCCGAAACACGAAAATGCATAAGACTTTCACTAAAAACCCGATTTAAAGCATGAACAAACAATCTAACAAGGTTTTTGATAAAACTCTTTAGCAAACATCAAGAAACAAACAGATTTTATGAATATTTTTTAGAAAATATGATTTTTCAAGAAACACTTTTCAGAAAATCAACCACCAATACTTGATAAAAACAGAACAATGTTTGATTTTAAACAAGGATAAGAGCCAAACGCTTTGATACCACTTGTAGGTCCCGAAATCTGAGGATCGATAATGAAAACCAAATAACTTGTTTATAGCAAACACGGTTACGTGTGCGGAATCCACGTAACTATGCCTAATCAAACGTATAAAGTAACACACACGGTATAATCAATGAAACGCAATCTATTGATCAAATGGGATGAGAACCAAGAACAAACTGATACAAACACAGTTTTGACAGAGTTTCATTAAGGGTATTTTCTCATCTGGTCTCAAAGTGAAACCAGACAGTGTTTATATAGTCCCTGGGCCTTAGTCTCGACGAAACACAAGGTGGGTCGACGAAACAAGCATTGGGCCAGTCATTGGGCCTGAAGCAGCCCATCAGATGACGAAACAAGAGTTGTTTCGTCGTGATGTCGACGAAACAGATTCACTTGAATGTTGTTCTGTTTCGTCGTGAGGTGTTCGACGAAACAAGTCTGTTTCGTCGAAGGCTGCATCAGTTGTGCTGTTTGCTGCAAACAGACAGCAAACAAACAGCAAAATATAAACATTACATAATGACCATTATACCCTTTACATGCAACATGCACTGTTCGTATTACATTACATATCAAATAGAGACAAATAAGTCAGACACAAGCGGATAGGAGGATATCCGACTTGGTCGACGGCAAATACATACTCGATAAATGTTTAAAGACCGTACAAAATACAACGATAAGTAAGACTAGTTACAGACACAAAAAGGTGCACCAACAACCATTAAATGATGTTGAACATGCAAATGGTCGTTCTGATTCTCCTAATCAGCAGTACGCTAAGGTTTTTGATAGATGAAAGGTAGCCTTTGTGCTTCCGCTGAATGATGTTAGTCCTATCTCCCGAGTTCATTCTCAACATCAATCGTACACTAATGTGGTTTCAAACAAACAAGCAGAACAGGGCGGTATTTAGATGGATTTTGGTTCGGCAACTCAAAATCAAAACCCAAATGCTAATAAGTCAGCTAGGAATGCTAATGAATCGGCTGATCAAACTCCTAGTATTAATTTTCGGTCATTATATAACACCCCAATCGCGCAATTCAACAACGCGCGGTGGAAAACATTGGGGAGTCACATTACAAATTGTTTCGTAACACATGGCTCATAAAGTTTTGTTTTATTGAGTTAATTGGTTACATTCTTTAAGAGAATACAATTAATACACAACAATTGTCTTGTAGGTTTTAAAGTCACTAAGGCCCAAGTCCGCCCTATCTGAAGTATGCTCAAAGTCAAACATAAGCACCTGAAACACATGTGAAAATAGGTAGGTCAGCATAAAAATGCCTGTGAGTAACATAGGTTTTGTTGTTGAGGATTCATGGCTTTGATTTTTGTTAAAAGAAATGTTTAACTAAAAAGTAGCCATGAACCTTTGTAAAAATGTTTTCTTTTGTAAAATCATATGAAAATCAATGTGAAAATCAAATGATTTAAAAGAAATAATGCATGGTTAGATAAATAACCAAATGAAAATGAATTATGTAAAATATGTCATGTCTTGAAATAAAGTATCATATCTTGTGTAAAAGATGTCATGTCTTGTCCTTGTCGAAGTAGTTTAAATAACGCCACGATATGTATTGTAATAAAAGAACTTATATATAGGAAGTACCAGCGGCGTATCCACCATGCTATTATCACATTACACGTGTCTCGTTATTTAAATTATTTACCAATAAACCACCAAAAATGTCTAGTTTAAATCCATGTCAAATGTCATGTATAACAATGTCTAATGTCAAGTATAAATCATGTCTAGTATAACAAATGTCAGGTAACAACCAATGTCTTGTATGGCAAGTAAAAAGTCTTTACTCAAACCACATGTAATAGTGTCATGTATAACAAACTGTCTTGTGTAACCGAATGTCGTGTACAAAACAATGTCTTTGAATAAAAAAAGTTTAAATCAAAAGTTATGTTTTGAAAACCAATGCTTTTATTGATACGAACATTTATGTGGTTTTGTTTATCGCATACATTCAAGCCTTGAGACTGTCGGATAAACCCTTATCAAGTCAAATGTTTATAAAAAATGTATTCGAATTTTGTCATTCCCTACTTCTAAACAAACCTACGAAGCGGGGAACGGGATTTGTCAAGTCCTATGGTACCATTACATACTACCGAGCGGTGTGATCAGTGTTAATGAATGTATCATGTCCCGTTAAACATACCAAATGTCATAGTCAATGTAAGCATGTCATGTAAAATGTCTTAAAACCATGTACTAAGTACGCTAAGTCAACATACGAAGTAGAAATGTCCATGAAAATCAATGTGCTCATATGCTAAGTCAACATATGCCGCAAAAAGTAATGTAAATCAATGTGCTCATATGCTAAGTCAACATACGCCGCAAAATGTATTCTTGAAATCAATGTGCTAGCATGCTCAGTCAACATACATAGCAAAACATAATTGAAATCATGTACTATATAGATGAACATAGCATGTATATGTCATGAAAAGCATGAAAGTAACAATAGGCACATGTGTATCACCCCAAAATATTTGCAAAAAGTAAAAGAGGGGTCTATGTACTCACTTGAGATTGCTTTCTTGAAATAAAGATTAATTAAAGCTTGAGGAATCACGGAATAAAACGGCACCTAATATAGATAACTATGTTAATAATCGAATCCTAAACCGGAGGATAGGATAGAATGAAGTTCCATAAATCAAATGATTATTGGAACTTATATGGCATGAGTTAATAGACCTAACATTCTGATTAAAAGGTTATCCTAAGTGCTTGTGACCCGTTACAACTCGTTAAGGTAGTTTATGCTACTTTAACGTGTCGTAATCGTAAACTTAAGGTCGGATGGTTATATATGTCATATGTTAAGTCTTATATGCCCAAATATGCTTAAAAAGGTTTTAAATCATTTTAGATGTCAAAAGTTTGATTACATATGTTAAAAATGAAGTTATGCGCAAAAAGGGCATTTTGGTCATTTTTAATGGGCATATAAACGACTTAACAAATAACTAACCAAACAAGGTAACCATAAGGTATAACCTTTGGATGTTATTCCCTATACAACTATGATCACAAAATGTGTTTGGTCGGATCCTAATGATCGACCAAACGAGTCGGGTTTGAATGTCTAAGCGATTGTTAAGACCGCTTGACTTACGACCCTAAATAAGCACTATAC
Source organism: Helianthus tuberosus (assembly GCA_030545235.1). Lineage (NCBI taxonomy): Eukaryota > Viridiplantae > Streptophyta > Magnoliopsida > Asterales > Asteraceae > Helianthus > Helianthus tuberosus. Next base: position 106,427,243 of record CM060357.1, on the reverse strand, counting down.
TAGAAGTGATGAGTTAAACATGTTAAAACATGTTTAACTAAGTTGGAAAACTGATTTGGTATCAAAACAAAGTGTTTTGGAAAATAGTTCCGTCATAAAATGCGCATAAACGTGCATTTTGACCAAAACTTTGACTCGTCAGTACAACTAGTAAATGTGGTAATCAGTAGGTATAATCGCTAGGGATTATAACCATCATGATTACGATCACATTTCAAAGTTCAATTGAACTTTGTCTTGACCAATTAATGGTTAAAGCCGAAAGTCAAACACTGTTTGACTTTTGGCTTAAAATAGCTAAAAAAATAAACAAGACTAGGAAGAACACTTACAAGTGTTCTAGGAAGAAGATGAACTCAGGTGGGAGGCCTCTAACAAGTGGTAGCAACTCCTCTTAGAGTGTATGATGAGAAATAAAAGAATTGAGCAAGTTGGAAGAATGAAAATGGATGGGTATTTATAGTGTTCAAGGATTTACATGATCTTGCCAAGTGTTTGTGTCATCACCAAGGAAGGATAATGGCCCCTACAAGTGTGTGGACATGAGTAAAAGCCTTGGAGAACACTTAAAATAGTCCACAAGATCAAAAACTAGGTTGGAAAACAAGTTGCACCAGCGGGGAAGCTGTTTTGAAGCTTCTGGTCTGAAGACTCTCGTGCCCCGCGACCCAGATGGGTCTGTCTGTCGCGCCAGGTGAGCCAGGTCTGGTCCAGACTTTCAGTTTTTGGTAGAAACAGTCCCTGCATGCTACTAACTTGTTTTTCGACGCATTTAACCCCCATTAACCCAATTTTAAGGCTTTACAAGGATGTTAAAGCATAGGGGACTTGAAATATACTTGGAAATATCATGGATGTCGGTTCGTTCGGTCGTACGATTGCCTTTTGCGCTTAATAACAACGAAAGTTCGAACGGACGCGAAAACGATCCAAACTACGCAACGAAGGACATTTTTTGCATTCCCATCACTAAAATATAATATTTTAATTATTGCAAATTTTTTTGGATTCACGGATATGGTCAGAACGCAGAATATGCGCGAATTTGCATAATTTCGCAGTTTTGACGCTTTTAGTCCCTGTGATCAAATAAGCTTTTTTTTCACAATCCGAACCCCTCAAAACTTATTTCTAAGTTATGTAAAGCATATTTAGGGTATGTTTAGCTTATGTTATTGTTCCGGAGCGTATGTTGCGTTAAACTTATTACCTTTATGTATAACTTTCTAGAAAATGTTTTAGAGTTCGAAATTGAACAAGGATTGAAAATGCGCAAATATCATGGATAATTACACAATCCAATAAATAAAACACAAGGTTTTATTGCTTACAAAATTGTTCAGGATTGGTTAGTGATAACTGTAGGAACAGTTGTCGCAGTCTCCCCTACTTTAGGAAATTTCGTCCCGAAATTTATTCGTAGGAGCTTGTTTGTATAAGTTGTGTTAAGCAATTGTCTTGCATGCAATCTAGGGTGTTATCTATTTGCATAGAATAACCCATCAAGGATCTCCACGTAAGGCATAACTTTATCATTCCCTAGTGGATGCTTCCTCAGATAAAGAAGGAAGTGGGGATGGACTGTTATACCTATGATGCTCATCCCACAATGGATACTTCCTTGATCAATGCCGGAAGTGGGGATGAGAGATTGATTAATGGTAAAACCAAATCAACCAATAGTACTGTGAGTATCCTTTAAGTGTCTAAGTATTAGGATAGAAAAATCTTGTAAGGATTTGGCTCTTTGTTACTATGTCTTGTAAAGCATTCTTAGAAATCCAATCAAGGATTTAAAAGAAGTACTTTAAGTGTCCCTTTAAGAATCTAACTATTAAGATAGGAAGATTCTATAAGGATTTGTGTTTCATTTTCCCCAGTAGATATTCTTTAGAAGAGAAAATGAATTGATAATTCATTTTCCTCAACGGATTCTTCATCAGAAGTGGAAATGAAAGATGAATATGTTGTTCATTTCCCAACGGTTATTTCTTCAGAAGCGAAAATGAATGAATAATTCATTTTCATCAGTGGATACTTCGTCAGAAGTGGAAATGAAGGATTATTGTATAGATTATTCATTTCCCCGATTGATATTTCTTCGGAAGCGAAGATGAATGAATAACTCATTTTCCTCAATGGATACTTTGTCAGAAGTGGAAATGAAGGATTATCGTATGGATTATTCATTTCCCCGATGGATATTTCTTCGGAAGTGAAAATGACTGGATAATTCATTTTCCTCAGTGGATACTTTGTCAGAAGTGGAAATGATGGATTATTGTATAGACTATTCATTTCCCCGATGGATATTTCTTTGGAAGCGAAAATGAATGGATAACTCATTTTCCTCAGTGGATACTTCGTCAGAGGTGGAAATGAAGGATTATTGTATAGATTATTCATTTCCCCAATGGGTATTTCTTTGGAAGCGAAAATGAATGGATAATTCATTTTCCTCGGTGGATACTTCGTCAGAAGTGGAAATGAAGGATTATTATATGGATTATTGATTTCCCTGATGGATATTTCTTCGGAAGCGAAAAATGGATAATTCATTTTCCTCAGTGGATACTTCATCAACAGTGAAAATGAAAGAATCAATACAGGATTATTCATTCCCCAATGGATATTTCTTTAGAAGTGAAAATGAATGGATAATTCATTTTCCTCGGTGGATACTTCATCTGAAACGGAATGAATTTATTAATTGTCCCAATGGATATTTCTTCAGGAGCGAAAATGAACGTATTGTTCATTTGCCTCGATGGATACTTCATCAGAAACGAAAATGAATATGGTTTTTGAATGGATTATTCATTCCCCTCAATGGATATTTCTTCAGAAGCGAAAAATGAGTAGCTAGTTCATTTTTCCTCAATGGATACATCATCAGAAACGAAAATAAATATAGATGACTTTTGATTCTTGTTTAGTTAGCACATATGGGTCTGGGATAACATGAAATCCTCAAGTGATTTGGATAACGCCACGACAGATAATACAATAAGAACACTTATATATCAGTAGTACCAACGACGTATCAACCATGTTCTTACTGTATTACATTCGTCTCGTTATCTAATCACCCTATATTTTATGTCATCACACCTAACAGGACTCACTATGATTTCCATGCATCGAATCTCATAACAAAATCCTTACTATCGATCTTGGATCTCGAGACTATCTAACTCTAACTATTGTGGTGGAAGATAATAATCTAGAAAATGTCGAGTTTAAAGGAGCTATAGTCCCAAGATAACCGGTTCGGTGATAAGAAATGAGCAGAAGTAGAGAAACGACACCGAACAGTAACTTATAATCTGGTTTCTATTAATATATGGAAGTTACATACCCGGGAAACCAGTTGGACAACATCTCCCCATATGGAACCAAAAGTTTGTCCAACACAAGACCCAAGCACCCATATATATATAGGCTGCATGGCTTCGTACGAACCCCCTAAGGGTGCCTTCGTACGAAGCTGCTTGGTCTTGCATCCATACGAACCTAACAAGTTTCCCGTTCGTACGAAGGGACTCCCTCGTACGAAGTGGCTTATACATCACAAAACCATTGATTCGTACTAGATATCACTCTATTCTATACAATATTCAATACACGCTCTATCTAGCCTATTCGTACAGTGGCATACATAGAAAATATGCACCAACAGATTCCTCCTTGGCTGTGTGACAACTGCACATTTCATGTAATTCCGTACGATGTGAACAATAATTTGTAATATATGGTTGTGCATGATGAATTTATGAGATGAATGATTTCATGATTTACTTTCAAAAGGCTCACAAAATACATTACATGTTGCATGTTATATATGACTATTAAATGCAACCCGAAACAGTTCAATTAGTGCACAGACGAAACTAGCACACTTATCAGATAAATAAGCAGTACTGACGGGAGTTCAGTACTCAGACAGACATCATGTTAGGACACAGAATGAGTCCCAGAACCAAGGTTTACACTAGAACTCTATGTAGGAAAGTAAGGGTTATGAAACTGCCTTCCGAGTGACGAATAAACACTAAAAAGTGCCCGAAACACACTCTAAATGCAGAATTATGCAAAAATCAGTAATTAAACATCAAAATAATATGCAGAAATAAGGTTTAGAGGTCCAGAATAACTTGTAAAGTGTCGGGAATGAAAACTGTCATAAAATGCATCTCATAACTCACTAAACTGCGCAATTTAGCACCATAACGAACTGGTAACCAAACGAATAACCGGACATTACCCGAAACACCAAAATTGAACTAGAAGCATTGTTTTAATGTTACAAGACTAGTTGTTAACACTAAACACCATATTACACTTCAAAACACCTAAACACATTACACCTCTAACCAAATCACTTAAATCCTAACTAGAACCTAACTTGACATTTGAAATCAAACCATGACCCCCCCCCCCCCCTTGGTGGACGGTCAACAAGTGGCCCCCACCTTCACCATTTCTTGATTATTAAATTTGTGAATGTTGTATGGATATTATGTTGGACTCTGTATGCCCAAGACACATATTAAATTGATGTGGCTAGTACGTTATGATCCAAGTCGAGTCATACCCAAATACAAGCTAGACAAACACTTACAATATTTATTTATGATATGATCAAACAAATAAATATTAACACTTACAATATTTAGAAATTGGTTTTCTAAATAATTGCACTTGACAAACTAATAAATTATATGGATAATTTATTTTGAGAGAATATTTTATTTTGTTATTTAATGGGTTAAATAACATAATAAAAGTTGTATAAGTCTTATAACATATGTTGTTATATTTTATGAAAGTTATAAAATATACATAAGACTTATAATTTTATAAAAGAAATTATTATTATTTTTTTTATAAAGTAAAGAGTGCCCCCCCCCCCCTTTGTTCTTCCCTAAAGATTTTCCACCAATCAAGTTACATGCACATCTTACATGTTAGATGGCATTTGATTGGGTGGTCTAACCAAGACCATTTTGGTCCAATAAGGTTTCATGCACTTGCATGTGTAAGTTGGCACATGATTGGTCAAGGTGGGTGGCAATTCTCTCTCATGGTTCTATAAATACCAAGATGTCAAATGCAAGAAGATGCAAGACTTATGAACTTGAAGAAACTCTAGAGAGTATGCTCTCAAATTTTCGGCCAACATAGAGCAATTTTAGGAGATCATTTTCAAATGTAAGACTTGAATTTAGTCTCTAAAAATCGGGTCATGTATGGTTGATCAAGTAGGCTTTTTCAAGTTCATAAATCAAGTGCAAGAACTCCACAACCTCCTCTCATATTATCGGCCAAGTATGGTTGTTCATGAGGAATCTTAGTGAGTTCATAAGTGTAGAAATCCTAGCTAAACGCAAGGTGTTTGTTGGAAGGCTTGGGGTATACAAGCTTGAGGTCTTCTACACCTGAAGGCAACCGTTCAAGAAGCATCATCATCTTCATGTCCTTTACTCCTTGGAAGGTAGTATTCTAAACACTCTATGGTTGTGCTTTATTTTGATAGCATGCCTGTTCGTATATGGATCCGGGATTGGGTTTTACATATAAAATGAGTTTTATATCTTGTAAGTAACATGTTTTAAATAATATTTTCCGCTGCGTTTTTATTTTATACGGATACAATACTTTGATAAACATGTGAAAAACCAAACAGTGGTATCAGAGCCGCTTATATGAGTGCATGCTTCATAGGATATGAAATTTTCGGGTTTCGGGTTTGGTTAAAACCCTATGGCCGAAATTTTCACCATGGTTATCCCTTTGTTTTTCAAGATCATATTATTACATGCATAAATGAATCTTGAAAAATTATTTCATTTGGATGATTATTTTGTTTGGACAAAAAAAACCCACTTTTTCGGTTTTCTCATTCTTGACCGAAAAGTAGGTTGTAAAAGGGAACCGTTTTGCTTCTTGAATTTTATATATTTGGATATATATATTTTGGTGTTCATAACCTAGCCATGACCTTGTGTGAATATGTTGAATAATTGTGTTTGTGATTTGTATTTAATTATTTCAAAGGTTGTAATAATTATTATTTTGGGTTCTTCCATTTGTAAAGTTATGTAATTTATTTATTTTCATTTGGTATGTAAAATAAATAGATTAGGTGCATTTTATTTTACTAGAAAAAAAATGTATTAGGATATATTTTGTAAAAGAAGATGCACACAAAAATGCGGTTTTGGTTTTGGCTAATTTCGGGCCTAAAGGACTTCATAGTTCTTAACGGGATTTTAGCCCGATAACCAAAACACATTTTGAAGTCCAAAGGAGTTTGGAGCTGAATTAAAGGACATTTTAGAAGCTCAAAAAGGGTGAAGAAATCACAACACAAAAGGAAGACTTGAAGCATTTGGATGCGGGATCAAGTGGGAGTTCGACGACACATCGCTTGTGTCATTTTCACCCTTTAGGAAGGACCTTTTGGCACACTTGTTTCGGCTAACAAGTGTGGTCAAAATAGTTGGCTATGGTTATGCACCTATTGTTAAGTATGTTGTGCTTGTGTGGTTGTTTATTTTATTGTTTGGATGATATTTGGATATGCATGCTTAACAAACTAATAATCAACAACAAGCTTAAAATTGGTTCTTTAAAGATCATTAAAAAATTGGTTAATAAAAGGTTATTAAAAATTAATGATTTTATAATAAAATGGGTTTTATTAAAAAGAACCTTGAAAATTGATTTTCACTAAAGTACCAAGGATTTGAATGCATGCAAATGTATGGTGCATAAAGTTTTCTAAACTAGAATTTTGAAAACTCAAAATCCCTTTTATAAAACAAGTCAAACACCATCCTTTTATACAACACTCGAATCACTTGGGAACTCTTTTGTGGGATAAAGGTCACCTAACCACATTTGAGGGAACTTGTATGTTCGAGGTGGGTTTACCATGTTTGTGGGATAAAGGTCACCTAACCACTTATGTGTATAAACTTACACGTGTGTGTAAGTTGGACGACTTGATTTAGAAACCATGAACTTAGGGTCACCGAAGCATGGGGAACAAAGGTGTTGATGGGATTAAACATGCCAACTAAACATAAAGATGTTTAACCGATCCCATATGGCTAGAAGTTGCAAAGAGTTGCAATTGTCAAACGTTGACTACCTTGTTAATTTAAATAGAGGGATAAAGGTCACCTAACCAATATTTAAATGTAACGTTGGATTCTAGATTTTAATTATTGAGACACAAAAGGGTATTAATGATTAAAATATAATATCAAAAATACTAAAATTGAACCTTGTTAAATTTTGTAGATGGCCGCTAACAATATTACCCAAACCGTCCGTAACCTATCACTAAAAACAATCCTTGAAAAGGATCGTATCAATCAAGACACTTTATGGATTAATATCGAACTTAAGAATCGTTCTTAAGTAAGAAAGGATATCCTATGTGTTGAACGATCCTAATCCCGATGAACATCTTATGGAAGATAAGGATGCCTATAACGATTGGATTAAGTATATCGAGAATACTATGCAAGCCTCTTGCCTCATTTTAGGAATTATGATTCCCGAGATTCAAAAGGGTTTTGAACATCATGAGCATACGACATGATTACCCAATTGAAGGAAATATTCCTACAATATGCAAGGGTAGAACGTTTCGAGCGCTACATGCATGTCGAATGGAGGAAACCCAATCGGACTCATCTTATGTTATTAAGATGAAAAGCCACATTGATCAACTCGAAAGGCTCAATATGGATAAAAGGGTTTTTATCCATTCTAACGATCAATGAGGGCGGGAACTAGAAAGGGCATCACCCCGACACCAAAGCAAATGTTGAAAATGGAAACGGGTAATTCAAAGGGAAATGATTAGAAAGACTAAAGCGAAACCACCGAAACCAAAAGAGAAGAAGGCAAAGGTTGCCATGAACGATCCATGCTTTGAGTATGGTGAGATAGGGCATTTAAATAGGAATTATCCAACCTATCTCAAAGAGTTGAAAAACAAGAGGGATGCTAGGCAAACATCTGGTACAATATTGATGATACATATTGACCTTAATGTTATTTTCTCAAACACATGGGTATTAGATACTGGATGTGGAACTCATGTTTGCAATTTGTTGCAAAAGGTTCAAAAGAAATAAACATTACAAGAAAGGAGACTATGTTTTGAAACTTCCAAATGGTTTGGAAATTATTTTAAAATGTCTTGAATGCTCCTAGTTTGACTAGGAACATTATTCAAGTTTGCCTTATAAGACAATATGGTTTTGACTTAAAGTTTGCAAACATTGACATTTATATCGATGAATGACATGTTTTTCTTTAAACCTATGCCTTCAAATGGTATTTATGAATTGGTTCATAATAATACATCATTTGATAGTTAAATGTACCAAGCAATCACCAAGAAACTCAAAATGGATTTGAGTAAGACCTATCCTTGGCATTATCGCCTTGGTCATATAAACAGATGTCGCATGTAAACACTTCGAAAGAATTGTCTTTTGGAAACAAATGAAATTGGTTCATTTGATACATACGAATCTTATTTACAAGGTAAAATGACCAAGTAATCCCTTAGTGGGAAAGGGCAAAAGATTATTAGGTATCATACATTCGAATGTATGTGATCCTTTTAAGCCAATGACTAGGAATGGTGAAAGATACTTCATTACTTTTACCAACAACTATAGTAGTTATGTGTACTTGCTGAGACACAAAGTTGAAGTTTTGAAATAATCAAAGCCTTGAAAAGGTGAAGTACAAAATCAACTCAATCAAAGTTCTTCATTACGATAGAAGAGGAATCAAACTCTATTTGGATATGGTTCGATCTATGATGGCTAGGAACGCATCATCTCTATCATTTGGGGTTATGCTTTGCTCTCCGCGGCCAGTATGGCCCCAACCAAGAAAGTGGATAAGACACCTTTTGAAATATGGGATGGAAGGGTTCCATCATTATCATATTTAAAGGTAAGGGGTTGTAAAGCTTATGTTAAGCTATACACCTCAAATAAATTGAGAGTTCGATCCACTAAGTGTATCTTCGTAGGATATCCTAGAAATGATATAGGATATTATTTCTACGATCCAACAGAGCAAAGGGTATTTGTTGCTCGAAAGGCTGAGTTCTTGATAGCTAAGTTCCTTGTGGAAGGAATTAGTATAACAGTGGAACTTGATAAGGATCAAGAACCACAAGCCGATACACGTTTGGTTAATACTAGCAATCAACAAGAGGTTGTTGAAAACGATCAAGTGGTTGATCATTACACACAAAACGTTCGCAAATCTGGTAAAATTAGTGGTCCACCTGAAAGATATGGATTTTTCATGGATGGAGGCCACGTGGTAGATTCGGGTGAACCCACCACATACCATGATCCAATGTCAAAATCTGATTATGACAAATGGCTTGGAGCCATGAACGTAGAGATGCAATCCATGTATGACAACCAAGTATGGGAATTGGTTGTGCCGTCTCTTAACTCCAAAATGGTTGGAAATAAGTGAGTTTTTAGGAAGAAAACGGATTTGCATGGTAACTTGGATACTTGTAAAGCGAGACTTGTAGCAAAAGGTTTCACTCAAACTCAAAGGGTTGATTATGATGAGACCTTCTCGCCCGTGGCGATGCTAAAGTCAACTAGGATATCATTTACCATACTTGCACAATATGATTATGAGATTTGGCAAATGGATGATAAAACGGCTTTCCTTAATAGATATCTTGAGGAAGATGTCTATATAGTTAAGCCTGAAGGTTTTGTCGATCCAAAACATCCTGACAAAGTATGCAAGTTAAAGAAATCAATCTATAGATTGAAACAAGCATCTAGAAGTTGGAATCACCGTTTTGATGAAGAGATTAGGGAATATGGATTCATCAAGAACGTCGATGAAGCTTGTGTGTATAAGATGGCTAGTGGGAGCATCACTACTTTCTTAGTATTGTAAGTCGATGACATTCTACTATTTGGAAATGACGTTCCAACCATGTAAAGTGTAAAAACCTAGCTTGGAAGTTGTTCTTCCATTAAGGATCTTGGTGAAGTCGCCTATATTTTGGAATAAAGATCTATAGGGATAGATCAAGGCGCTTGATAGGTTTAAACCAAAGTGCATACATTGACAAAGTCTTGAAATAGTTCAAGATTGAGAACTCTATGAAAGGTTTGGTACCTATTCAAAGAGGGGACAATATTGAGTGCGTCTCAATGTCCAAGCTCAAAGGATAAGCAGGAAAGAATGAAAGGAATCCCATATGCGTCAGCTATAGGATTCATTATGTACGTAATGATATGCACTAGACCGGACATGTCATGCGCTTTAGTCATGACGAGAAGAAACCAACGAGTAACGGTCATTGGGTGACTGTTAAAAATATATTGAAATACCTTAGAAGGACTAAGGATATATTTCTAATATATGGATCTGGTGAAAAGAACTCGTTGAAAAGGGTTACATGTATGCGAGTTTCGGAATTCGTTGTAAAGGGTTACATGGATACGAGTTTCCAAATTGATCGAGATGGTTCTCGATCACAATCAGGGTAGCATTGTCCACTACAAAATCAGAATACATCGCCGCTTCATTGATCGAGATGATTCATGTGGATTTGCCACTTGAATTATTGTCGATCTAGGGGTAGTCCCTACCATTCAGGAGCCTTAGAAATCTTTGTGATAACGATGGTGTGATTGCTTAAATCAAGGAACCTCGTGTACGTCGAAAGACTAGGCACATTGAGCGGAATTTCAACTACATAAGGGATGAAGTTGAAAAAGGGAAAGACATGTATTCGCAAAGTTCACACTGATCAAAATATTGCGGATCCACTCATGAAGCTCCTTGAACGGGCAAAGCATGAAAGGGTCATACTTGTGCCCTAGGACTTCGATATTCTAGTGATTGGATTTGATCTATTTTGTATTTGGATATTGGAACAACTGTTATTATAACTCTTTATGGTCTGTTGAGTTATGTTCCTTTTTAGCATGTTTAAATCCGTGAATAAGTTAATTATTCTAAATGTCCGTAGTCGATCATACTTGTGGGAACAAATATGAATGTAAGACTATTATGAATTTGGATTGGTGGATATTCATTAGATATGAATATAGAGCAAAGTGTTGCTGCCAAAGTTCATAGATATTTGTGGGATACAAATATTGGATTGACTCGCTCTCAAATATTACTGCATGGAATCATTTGTGATTGATCATAAGTAAATTTGAGTAAAGGAGAATATCATAGTATCCTCTGACCTGAGATACATATTGGGTCTTGATATTCACCAAATATTGTACCTTGACTTATTTCTTCGCTGTCAGAAATATGACAGTACATAAGGCTAAGCTCAGGTGTGGTACAAGGTGATTGTTAGAGACGTATGTAGTCAAGATGGGATTTGTTCCTCTTATTCGTTGAGAGTAAGATGTCTAAGGCCTGCTAAAGTTAAATCAACAGAGAGTGATCACTCTATGTCTTTGGATTTGACATGACATCTGTAACGAAAGGATAAATGATAGATTCACCTAAATCATTTTCAAGTAAGGGACTTGAAGGGGATGATGTTATTGAATGGCAAATATAGTCATACGTATTAGGGGTAGTAAACCGTAGTTAGGCGTCATTTACTACTTGCATCAATTTTCTATGTATCTTGTGCAAGTGGGAGATTGTTGGACTCTGTATGCCCAAGACACATATTAAATTGATGTGGCTAGTACGTTATGATCCAAGTCGAGTCATACCCAAATACAAGCTAGACAAACACTTACAATATTTATTTATGATATGATCAAACAAATAAATATTAACACTTACAATATTTAGAAATTGGTTTTCTAAATAATTGCACTTGACAAACTAATAAATTATATGGATAATTTATTTTGAGAGAATATTTTATTTTGTTATTTAATGGGTTAAATAACATAATAAAAGTTGTATAAGTCTTATAACATATGTTGTTATATTTTATGAAAGTTATAAAATATACATAAGACTTATAAATTTTATAAAAGAAATTATTATTTATTTTTTTTATAAAGTAAAGAGTGGGCCGCCCCCCCCCCCCTTTGTTCTTCCCTAAAGATTTTCCACCAATCAAGTTACACGCACATCTTACATGTTAGATGGCATTTGATTGGGTGGTCTAACCAAGACCATTTTGGTCCAATAAGATTTCATGCACTTGCATGTGTAAGTTGGCACATGATTGGTCAAGGTGGGTGGCAATTCTCTCTCATGGTTCTATAAATACCAAGATGTCAAATGCAAGAAGATGCAAGACTTATGAACTTGAAGAAACTCTAGAGAGTATGCTCTCAAATTTTCGGCCAACATAGAACAATTTTAGGAGATCATTTTCTAGTGTAAGACTTGAATTTAGTCTCTAAAAATCGGGTCATGTATGGTTGATCAAGTAGGCTTTTTCAAGTTCATAAATCAAGTGCAAGAACTCCACAACCTCCTCTCATATTATCGGCCAAGTATGGTTGTTCATGAGGAATCTTAGTGAGTTCATAAGTGTGGAAATCCTAGCTAAACGCAAGGTGTTTGTTGGAAGGCTTGGGGTATACAAGCTTGAGGTCTTCTTCACCTGAAGGCAACCGTTCAAGAAGCATCATCATCTTCATGTCCTTTACTCCTTGGAAGGTAGTATTCTAAATACTCTATGGTTGTGCTTTATTTTGATAGCATGCCTATTCGTATATGGATCCGGGATTGGGTTTTACATATAAAATGAGTTTTATATCTTGTAAGTAACATGTTTTAAATAATATTTTCCGCTGCGTTTTTATTTTATACGGATAAAATACTTTGATAAACATGTGAAAAACCCAACATATTAGACATATGATCCATTGTATAACTAAATGTTGGAAAGAAAGTTAATAAAACCCTTAGTCACATTTCCTTATCTTCATAACATTCAAATTCACAAACAACCTCCTTCTTCTCCCTTCAAGCTCACGGCCAAACATCCCTAATCTCATCTCCATTTTTTCTTCAACTTCTCATACAATCTAAGCATACACGAAGGTGAATCAAGGCTAGATAAGAAGGTTGCAAGCATGGGAACTTGAAGGACCATCTTGAAGAGCTATTAACCATCTCTTTTCTTCTTCATCTTCTAACTTTTTCATCCCTAGCCTTTGTGCTAGTAGTAAGTCCTCTTGATCTTGTTTTTACACCTTATTCTGGTGGTTAAAGTAGATATGTAACAAGAAAATCTAAAGATCACACCAAAATAAGAACATAAACATAAGAATAAAGCTCAAAATCATGAAGATCTAAGTTGTTGAGTGTATGTGATGAACTTATTTGTTGATTTCTTGAGTGTATGGTGCAGATCACCACATAAAAGCTTGCTAGATGATGATTTAAACCATGATCTAGCAAGAATAAGGATGGATCTTGGAAGATCTATGTTAAGCCTCCTTTATGTTAAGTATAAACTTGAAAATAAACTTGATTTTGTGTAGGATGATGATTCCTACAAGTTGTAAGTCTTAAAAGTGAAAGATTTCAAAAATGAAAGTTTTAAGAAAACCAAAGTTTACTTACAAAGAACATGGTTTGAGTTTTAAAAGAGAATAAACTTGCTTCATGTGTTAAAATGGAACCATTAAAGTGTATAAGACATGAAAATTGAAGAAGATGATTTTTTGTAAAAATGTGTTACAAGTTGTAAAAATTGAAATTTTGTAAAAATGATTTTTATGAAATAAGAATCCTGTTTTTAGGGTTAGTAAACCATGTTAAACATCATGTTAAAATACTACAAAATTTTACAAAACTTCAAGTTCCTACCATCTTGTAGAAATGTATGTTATGGCTCATGGTAAGATGTAGAATGTTGTTGATGATTGTTGGTGAAATTTTGAAAAGAAAATTATATGCTAATACGCATGGAAACCTCCATTTCAAAGGAAACTATGGAAATTTTTTTTTGTAAAAATTCAACACTTAGAAAAATATTTTTAAACAAGTGTTTACAAGTGATTTTGGATCATGTTTTTTTTAAATATAAAAATTTGCCATAATTTTTGTTATAAAAATTACAAGTATTGGAGGTTGATTTTCAATAATAAAAATGACTAAGTATATATTTAGAAAAATATATATTTAGAAGTCACAAAAATTATGTGCTACATGTATATTGCTTGTATTAGTTATACTAAAAATTAGGAACTTGAAAAATAATACACCACACCAAAATACTAAAAATTGTAATTCGAAATATTACAAAAATCACAAGAAAATAAATATATAACTTACACACAAATATTGGACGAGTCAGACAATGGACACTTTGGACTATATATATATATATATATATATATATATACTACTTTAATAAGCATATAGGAATGGCAGTTTTGGTCATTTGCCATTGTACAACCATTTTAAGCACATTATACCACCATTTAAGCATAAATGTGTTGAAAAGTTCTATAACACGCGGTGTAGCTGTTATGGATCCTAACCGGATCTCTTAGACCCGTTTTACTCTTATGGATCCAATATAAACTTTCTTTCACTCATTTCTAAACCCTAAATTCATTTCATCCATAGCCGCTCCTCCTTCTTTCTCTCTCTCTCTCTGGTGATTTTCAATTTAGGGTTTCACGAGATCTGTGGTATGAGCAAGATCTCTCCTCCTTCTTTCTCCAGGCGATTCAAGATCTACGCTTCTTTCTCCAGGCGATTCTAGATCCGACACCAGATCGACTGGTTTGACCGTTGGGTACCTTTCTTTTTACCATATCTTTTTTTTTGTTATTTGAATCGGATCTGTGTAATATTTCAGATTACCTGGTGGTTGTGGGTGGAAGATGGTGGCGATGACACAGATCTACCGTTTGGTGGCCAGATCTACCGTTTGAAGATGGTGGCGATGACACAGATCTACCGTTTGAAGTTGATCTACCATTAAAAAAAGCATGATGAGTGTTCTAAATGCAAAAAGTTGTGCTACAAATGTGGAAGATAAGCTATAAAGAATGAACGGTATGTATGTTTTTTATGTGGAAAAGTTATAATATTGTGTTAATTTGGTATTACAGGATGGATGAGGGGAGGTAACCACTGTCACGGAAGATACCGGTTCCCTCAAGCAAGATAAGTCCATATGCTTTGTGTCACGGCCCCCGTCCCGGTGTGACCCGGTCCAGGAGCCGTGGGACAAAAACCCGTGGTATTTATTATTTGAGTTGACAGCGGAAGTTTAACAGGATCTTTTAAATCTTTAAAACTGCCCAATTATTTTTTTTCATAAATTGGGATAAACCCCGTAATTTACAATAGAGGAATTTCACAAGGAAATTCCTTGTTTTACATAACATGTTTATTTATTTAACTGAGCCACCACTTCAAGCTTTATTAGTGCTCCGTAGCACTTTTTCCTTGATTCACAGTAGGACACCTGAAACATGTTTTAAAAATATTTTATCAGCGGGGAAGTACTGGCGAGTCACTCAAGTTATATAAAACGACACATTAGTTATAAATTACAGCATAAGAGCGATTACAATGGCTACTATCTTATTTTTATCTGGCGCCGTGTCACACCCTGGTGACGATGGTCATACCACTATTGGGTCCTTTCACCCAAGTAGTGATGATTATCACTGTTAGGTTGATGAACCTAACCGTGAGAAATTAGTAATGTGCACAATACCCCACTTGCCAGTGATTCAAGATAACCCCGACTTCATCCCTGTAATCATAACTTTTGAAAATAATTTGAGTTTTAGTAAAACAGTTGATGAAAAGAGAATGACTCACATTGCAAGTTTAGACGGGCAGAGTTTAGCCTACTGATAAGCCTGATTTCTTAATGTAAATAACAATGCACACGAAACTAGGTCAGTAACTTAATACAACATTTACGATAAGCTCACGAGATCAAAACCCTCACGACGAATGACAAAGTATAGCCCGAGTTTGGGCAGCACTTAAACATCCATCGGATCAGTTTCAATCGATCGGACATTATATCGTAGCAGTGATCGAGTTATTACCTTGTTGTTGCAGCAGAGCTTCGTGCTAGTGTGTGTTTTTGAACGAAAAAGTGAATAACTCAGTGTAGGAAACGAATTTGAACGTCGAACCAACTGTGCCATTCAAGTGCCAAACCCCTGATACTTATACTGAAAAACAGCCCCTGTCGCGTGGCGCGACAGGCTGTAGCGTGGCGCGACAGGTGCACTTCTAGGGTAGGGTAGCCTCGTGTATTCCTAGCCTAGGTGAGTCAACCGTTCAACTATTTTCGCATTTTACAGCAAACTGTGTAGATAATATCAATTAGGGAATATCCCCTCTGAGTTTTAAGGGCCCTGATCCTAGTTCCAACTGTTCTGAAAATTTTAGGGGTCATGCCATATTACTTGGGGGTCTCAATTAGGGTTTCCTATTGGACAAAATAAAATAAGAAATAATAATTTTGGCGAGAGTTGTTACATCCTCCCCACCTTATTAAAATCTCGTCCTCGAGATTTACTGAAACAAGTAGGGATATTTTCGCTTCATCTCTGATTCCTGTTCCCAAGTGTACTCAGGCCCTCTCTTTGAATCCCACTTGACTTTGACCAGTACTAGTCTTTTGTGCTTGAGAAACTTGACTTTTCTGTCTTCTTTCTGAAGTGGTTTCTCTACGAACTTTAATTTTTCATTTACCTCTATGTCTTGGAGAGGTACTACCAGTGATTCGTTAGATAGACATTTCTTGAGGTTAGATACATGAAACACGTCATGTACTCCAGCCAGCTCTTCTGGTAGTTGTAAGCGATAAGCAACTGGTCCTATTCGTTGGATTACTAGGAATGGTCCTATGTACCTTGGACTTAGCTTTCCCTTCTTACCGAACCGAACTACTCCTTTCCAAGGAGAAACTTTCAAGAGTACCTTGTCTCCAACTTGAAATTCTAGTGACTTGCGTCGATTGTCTGCATAACTCTTCTAGCGATCTCGAGTCGTTTTCAATCTTTCCTTGATTTGAGTGATCTTAGCGGTGGTTTCTTGCACAATCTCAGGACCTGATAATTGGCTTTCCCCTATTTCTGCCCAACAAACTGGAGTTCTACACTTTCGTCCATACAGTGCTTCGAACGGGGTAGCTTCGATGCTTGAATGATAACTATTGTTATAGAAGAATTCAATTAATGGGAGGTGGTCATCCCAGTTTCCACCAAAATCTATGACACATGCTCTAAGCATGTCTTCCAAGGTTTGGATCGTCCTTTCACTCTGTCCGTCCGTTTGGGGATGGTAGGCTGTACTTAAATTTAGTCGGGTTTCCATTGCTTCTTGGAAGCTTGTCCAGAAATGTGAAGTGAAGCGACTATCCCTATCCGATACAATGGAGAGTGGGACTCCATGTAATGATACTACTTCATCTACCTACAACTTTGCTAACCTTTCCATGCTAAAGGTTTCTTTCATAGGTAGGAAATGAGCTGATTTGGTTAATCGATCCACAATTACCCAAATTGCATCGTTTCCTTTTCTGGTTTTAGGTAACTTAGTAACGAAATCCATGGGTATTAGTTCCCATTTCCATACAGGCATTTCTAATTGCTGTAGTAGACCTGAGGGTTTCTGGTGTTCTGCCTTAACTTGCGAACAAGTTAGGCACTTAGTAACGTATCTAGCTATGTCCTTCATTGCTATCCACCAGAAGTTATTCCTTAAATCTTGGTACATCTTATTATTACCAGGATGCATGGTATACCTAGATTTATGGGCTTCCTCTAAAATCTTATTTCTTAAGTTTCCTTGCTTAGGTACCCAAGTCCTTTTCTTATGGAATCTCCAAATTCCATCACTTCCTTGCTCTAATTCTTTTATTCGTCCTTTCATTCGTTCAGCATCATCCTTGATTGCTGTTTGAATATTCTTCAGTTGTTCCATTAAGTCTAATTGTAAACTTAATCTAAGAGCACGAACTCGTCGTTGTTTCTCATGATACTTACGACTTAAGGCATCTGCAACTACATTTGCCTTTCCTTCGTGATATTGAATATCACAATCGTAGTCACTTAGAATTTCCATCCATCTTCTTTGCCTCATATTTAATTCATTTTGCCCAAATATGTATCTTAAACTCTTATGATCTGTACAGATAGTAAACTTACTTCCGTACAGATAACGTCTCCAAATCTTAAAGGCAAAAATTATGGCTCCTAATTCTAAATCACGAGTCGTATAATTTTCCTCGTGCTTCTTCAATTGCCTTGAGGCATACGCAATTACCTTCTTGCGTTGCATTAACACACATCCTAATCCTAGTTTAGAAGCATCACAACAAACTTCAAAATCTTCTGTCCCTTCTGGTAAGGAAAGAATAGGGGCGTATGTTAATCTTTGCTTTAAAATCCTAAAAGCCTCTTCTTACTTAGATCCCCATTCAAACTTTACTGCTTAACAGCTTAGCTTAGTTAAGGGCACAGCTATTTTGGAAAAATCCTTAATAAACCGTCTATAGTATCCGGCTAACACTAGAAAACTTCTAATTTCTGTAGCTGATTGCGGGACCTTCCATTTGGTGATTGCTTCTATTTTGGATGGATCTACGTGAATACCGTCATGATTCACCATGTGTCCTAAAAATTGTACCTCTTGTAGCCAAAATTCACACTTCGAGATGCGGCCATTTCAACTTTGTATACCATGATCACTGAATTGAACAACACACCAGCTGCTTCAGGGATCACATGAATCGTCTGTATCTAGTGACGACGTTCTGAATCATGACCATGAGAAAGGAACACCATGGGTGGCATATGTATTCCATTTCAGCGCTTCTGTGGGAGGAGCCATTACGTGCGAAGTCATGTATTTTGATCGGGTAACCAACGGAGTGGGAATACTCGTGGATCGCGTTGAGATGCATCTTGTTAGAAACTGATCGACACCAAGGATTCCTTAGGGGATGCAGCAATTCCTTGGTTTCACTAGATACTAACGCAGCTTACCCATAGGATTTTCGAAGGTCACACAACTTAAATCCCTTTAGCACAGTAGGGTACTGTGTTCGTGAAAGACGAAACAGGAGGACGTCTTTTCAGCTTTCGAGTTCCAACAGTGCAATGCACCGAGCATCGTCTTTACCCGAGGGTGCGGGTGATTTAGTGGTATACCACGACGGCCCGAATCAGAGTCCCAGCTGCACATCGACGCAACACGAGAGAGTGATAACATACGTGATGGAGTTACAAAGAGGAACTGCGCGACACACGACAGGCGGTGAAAACCGTGGCTTTGGGATTTTGGGATGGAGGCATCACTTGGACGGTACCAGATGCGTTATTTAGACCGATCACAAGGGCCTCCCATGTACCGATGTTCGAAAGAGCTAAAGCATACATTGACATCGCTGGATGGAACTTTAGGATGATTGCAACTATGAAACTTGAACATGCACGAGCCTTGCAGCTCACTATCGACTCTAACAAACCTAATCAGACTCGCTCTGTTCAAACTGGAGAACTGTAGGAAGAGCATATCCAATTCGAACCCATGCGGGGCACGGAGAAGCAACCTTTGACAGGTCGGACAATGTTCGCTACCTCATGGAACAAATGCGGGTCTCGCTAAACGACTACTGTAAGGAACTCGTGTTGAGCAAAGCACATCGACCTTGATATTCTAGTCATCTGGGTTTTGGTGAGAGATACTAGGATCTATAAACCTTGTACTGGTAATCGGGCATGAAGGCCCACCTAGCTAGGTATGGGAAGGATGTTTGACTTATGGGAAGGTCAAGGTGAAGTGTTAGCAACCGGAAACAACTGTATGGAAAGCGAAAACAGACTGCCATGGATTTGGTCGCTAGTCTACTTACAACTCGAAACGGAAACAGAAACAATATCAACTGGATGATCGTGGATTGTCTCACGTAACCAGCACACTTTCTAGCCAGTAAGGAAACACATGAGTTTCCTATACTTGCAGTCATCTACCTGAAAGAAGAGGTTGCTAGGCACAGGGTGCCACCCTCCAGTATCTCTGATCGCGACCCCTGATTTGCATCTGATTTGTGGAAAGTGATGCACAAATCCTTTGGCCCTCGATTAGACATGAGCACAGCATATCACCCGCAAACGGATGGGCAGTCCGAACGCACCATCCAAACTCTTGATGGCATGCTTCGGGCATGTGTAATCGACTTTGGCAACGGCTGGGAATGGCATCTTACCTTTAGTGGAGTTTTGTATAACAACAGTTACCACACCAGCATCCAAGCTGCTCCATTTAAGGCATTGTACGGACGTAAATGTCGATCACCTCTTTGCTGGGCAGAAGCTGGTGACAGCCAAATCACTGGCCCAGAACTTGTAGTAGACACAACTGAGAAGATTGCTCAGATACGACAACGAATGGTGGCAGCTCGTGACCGTCAGAAAAGCTACGCTGATAAGCACAGGAAGCCACTCGAGTTCCAGGTTGGGGATCGAGTGCTACTCAAAGTCTCACCTTGGAAAGGTGTTGTTCGTTTTGGCAAACAAGGCAAACTCAACCCGCGATACGTCGGACCTTTCGAAATCATAGAGAAAATAGGCAAGGTGGCCTACAAACTGAACCTACCCGAAGAACTCAGCGGAGTTCACAATGTTTTCCACGTGTCAAATCTGAAGAAGTGTCTGTCAGATGAGACCCTCATAGTTCCTCTCAAGGAGCTCAGTATCGACGATCAGCTACGATTGGTCGAGGAACCAGTAGTGAGTACTGACTGAGATGTGAAGATTCTCAAGCACACCAGAATTCCTCTTGTTTGAGTTCGTTGGAACTCCCGTCGTGGCCTAGAGTTACCTGGGAATGAGAAGACCAGATGAAGCACAAGAATCCCCAGTTGTTCGGAAACAGTGAAACCACTACTGAGGCTGAAGCTACTGCGGAATTTCGGGATGAAATTCCAAACCAACAGGGGAAGGATGTGATACCCCAGGAAAACCATGCAACTTAACTAGCTTCCTCAGTGAGTACGTGCTAAATTTCAGGACGGAATTTCTTTCAACTTGGGGATAATGTGACAACTCGTATTTCAAACCCTTCATTGCACTTCGATATAACTTGACTTAACAATATATGGTTACATATTACGTGGTTTTAAAATGGAATGGTTGTTATGTTATATGATTATGTGTGTGATGTATGTATATGTTGTAGCCGCACAACACCCATTCAATCGCACAAGCCCTCTTGGGGCGTACAACTTGTACTCGAATCAAAAGGGCAGCCCATGTTAGGGTTCGGCCCACTCCCCTTCTCCTCTTATACGCTCTCATGAACCCAATAGTGGGGTTTGTTTTCTCATAATTTGCAAACACTTATCACACACAAAACCCTAGTTCTCTTCTCCCTCTCTCTCTAAGCCGACGGCATCACATCCCCTTCTCATCGAAGACTTCCTTGTTTGGATCATCTCTGTTTACTTTCTAACCGGTTAGTATTCATAGTTCTTGTCTTGATTAGATGGTATTGTGATTATATGTTCTTACATGAAGAATTACGAATGATATATGATTGATTTTCATATGAATGAGACTAGTGTTCATAAAATCGGCTCACATGTGTATTTGATAATGTTCATACGATTCGAAATTTTGCATGTTATTGATCTAGAATTGGATACATGTTAATGGGCTGTTAATTTGCAAGTATTTGGATTAATAGTTGATTTGGCATGATGGGTTGTATGATGATTACCTGTTGGTTAGTGTTACTTAGGTATTCAAAATCTTGGATAATTCGATTATATGCCTTGCATGATGATTTAGTGTTCATGATTTGGATGTATTAGGGTTCATAAGAATTAATGGGCAAATGTTTAATTTGATCGAATGGATGTATGGTTGGTAACTGTTGGAAGTGATTGGTAAATTCAAAGATGTAACGGGTTAATGATTGACTGAATCGAATAATGGAAACAATATAACTGATTAGCATAATTTTCGGATAATAAAATAAATCGCACAAGCTTGTCGGTCGCACAAGATCAGATCGCACAAGATCTGATCTGATCACACAAGCTCCTAATCGCACAAGCTGGGTGCAATAACATAAAGCACTGTGTAAAATCAGGATATGCATGATCGCACAAGACCTGTGGATCGCATGTAACACCCCAAAAATGGGTTTGGTAATTTAAACCCGGTTAAAATAAAGGAACGGGTAAAAAATACTGTTAGGGGTAAAAATGAACCCGTAAATGAATATTAACTAGGAATAATTAACCTAGTTGAATATTAGTAGAGTTGGTATTAAACGAAGGGTTGTAGCCTTATTTAATTAAAACGAAACATGAGGGACCAAAGTAAACAACTTGAAAGTTGTTTTATTAAAAGAAAACAACACACACATACACACACATCGTGTGTGTGTTCATCATCGAGCAGGGAAGGCTCCCATGGAGCCAAAACCCTAGTTCTTGAAGAATCTCCATATTGAAAGGCTAAACGAAGCCCAAATTCACAGCCGAACATGAATTAATGATCACCTTCACAAGGGGATCATAAGGTATGTCTTAAAACTTAGATTTGATGATCTTGTTTGAAGTGGGTTATGATCAATCCATGAATTTGTATGAAATTAAGGATGTAGAGGTGTTAGAAACACCAAATAGAACTTGTGTTATGAATAATTTCAAGTAATTTGGTGATTTAGAATGAAACCCATTGCATGAGTGTGAAGATGATGATCATGATGAACTTGTAGATGTTATAGTGTGATCTTGTAATGTATAAGGTGTTATATGGTAGACTGAGATAGATAAACTTGATGTGGAAATTATGATTATGAGATTTTGCTTGAATGTGATGGTTCATAAGATGAAATAGGGTAGAACATGCTTAAAGCACTTGTACATTATGCTTAGAAAGTGATATGCACACCAAGTGTTTGATGAAATGCTTAGGAGAAAATGATAAGTGGGATTGTATGCTAATAATGAATAATTGTTTGTAGGATGTGTTGATGATGTTTTGAATGGATTACAAGTAGGAAATTAGTTTGATAAGATGATATGGTAAGAAACCTTCCTTAAAAGGTATGTATGCTCATGTATGCTAATCATGTTATGATGAATGTGATGACATGTACGGATAGGAGTTATGTCAACATGGGCACAAGCATGGAAGGCAACGGGCCAAGGATAAACACGGAAGCTATGCTTGAACTCGGACGCACGAGGTAAGTGAACTCCGAACTTACCCTTTTGTTTGGTACAGTAGTTATGATATATGGTAATTATTGAATGTAGTGTGAGAAGATATGAATCGATGTTGTTACTAAGCTAAGTTTTAGTACAAATGAGTTGGGAATGGTTAAGAAAGAGATTCGATTAAGATTGGGTAAGAAGGGGAACTTACATAATGAATTAGGCATAAAGATGATTTAAGGAGGTATATATGTAGGATGTAAATTTTAAGTACATGTATAATTAGAAAGTAAATACATGCTTGAGTGAGTATTTAATTATATGTTGAATGAATAAGATGAGTTATGGGTATTCGAGAATATGTTCGTATGACGGGAAGCTAATGATACTAACCGTTTCTATTGAGAATTAATGTAAAGTATAGGCATGTTAACAATGGAAGTGAAGGTTAACTCCGCAATCCGATGCTAGTGATCGAATGGATGCATGAAGGGGCTGGTATAAGATAAAGCAGGATATGTTGACGCCTTGCTATGCATGTGTTAAGATTTACTTTTTATTATGTCACATGTTGTTAATAATTTGAATGAATGTGGTGACTGCAGGTCGTACAGGGTTTTGGATGTTTCATCAAGAAGTGTACGCGGTTGAAGATCGAGTCAAGTCAAGGATTGTACGTGGGGGTATATGTGGTCACTTAATTTGATATAAGTATATTAGTTTTTGATTAATTTGTAAAAGGGATTGATGTATTTAAGTGAAAGAAAGATTATCATGTAAGAAATTTTAGCTTTGTACTTTCCGCTGCAAGTTAAGAGTAAAAACGTGATTAGGGCGTCACATCGCACAAGACAGTGTCGATCACACAAATCTTGGGCCACACACAACTGTTTGAATTTTAGTGTGATGTTGGGCCTTAAAGCCCAAATCTCAGTCGCACAAGACAATTGTAATCGTACAAGGCCATATCAAACGCACAAGGTTAAATGGATCGCACAAGTGATTATCTGTTGGGCCGTATAGATTTGGGTTGCATGTTTTGGGCCGGGAACTATTGGGCTTCATTATTGAAACACACAAGACTATTGGGCTAATAAACTTGTGCGAACCCAATCATCTGAGTCGCACAAGCTGAACATTATGTGTACTTGACTGTGAACGTGTTGATTGTGATCTTATGTGTTGCCATGGTCATTATGTGTTCGTAACCTATTAGCTTTTGTGTAAACTTATGTGCACTACTTGAACCTAGACCTGACTTGTATGGTAACCATGTTAGGACGTGGTTGACCACATATAGCTAAAGTGACCATTTTGTGTATCTGCCGAGCAAACCAAGGTGAGTTCACACTCTTTCTAAGGCATGGGATTCCCGGTGGTTGGGAATGGGTAAAAGAACTAAAACGGAACCTGCATATCCTCCTTGGGTAGGATATGTACGACCATCCTCCATGGGTAGGATGCCAATATTTATCCTGCGTATTCTCCTTGGGTAGAATACGTACGTTCGTCCTCCTTTGGTAGGACAACAACCTTAAACTACTAGCCAAAACTCTATTACGTAAGTCCCTCATTTTATATCGACTTAATCGCTGAGGCCGATGGCGAGCGGGTCATTAGTTAATAGCGTTATTAGGTTTGACAAACCTCACACCGTGCCGGTCGGACGGGCATGTACAAATGGATCATGGTAAACTGTCAATGATGATAGACATTGACGTAGGGCATAACTATTGTTCGTCAGTCGTCGATATGTTAACGGTCTAGTGGTTCACATGGGGAAGAAACTTATGGTTTTCAAAACCATAAGTTAACGGATTGGGAAATAACGATACTGGTTAACTCGTGGTTTACGAAACAACTTATGGTTTTCAAAACAAACTTGTAAAACTAAACAAGTGCATATCCATGGAACTTGCTGTCTGGAAAGCTGGAGTGGTCATGGGTCGAAATACATGGAAACACAATACAAGACTAATGGCTTTTTACATGTGGTTTATAAACACTTAACGAATGATTTATGCTTCTGCTGTAAACTGTGAATTATTGTAATGTTGTAACACTCACTGTTAATCAATGAAAGCTTTATTTAAATATAACTATGAGTTCAATGTGATTGGTGGCTAGATCCTGGTATGTCATGCTCCCTGCAGTGATACTCCGCTTGTGGGATTTTGGGGGTGTGACATATTGGTATCAGAGCCATTGGTTATAGTGAACTTGGTTTTAAAAAGGGGAAAAACGTTTTTGTAAAACCAAACTATAACCGAACAGTTCTGAAAAACGTGGATACGACCATGACACTCAGCTCCAGATTTGCAAGGTTCATCTCTTATATACTCATTGTACTGCATACTAGTGAACACTTACGTATGTTATTGCCTGTGAATGCACGTTCAGCACAACAGTATGAGTTAGTGTATTACTTTCCTGTGTTATGTGATCGATAGGGTGGCTACTCGAGTTTGAGGAACCATTTGACATGAGTTAGGAGGAGCTGAGATGAGCATGCAAATCACAATATTATTGTGGGTGCACACATAATAATAATGTGGGGTGCATGCGAGTCCCAGTGAGACTTAACAAGTGAAAAAGGGGTTCCATTCCATTATTTGATCAACGTGAAACATAACAAACCTATAGGGGTCATAGCAGTGATTGTTCCCTACTCAAACGTGAGCTTTCCATTTCTCTCTGGATCCTTTCGAATCTCGATGCTATAGAGTATTACCTGAACACCCATCTGAACGCCTAGCGAACTGTGTAGAATGTTAGGTGCTTATATGAGCGTCCCTGAGATGGATGTCTCCGTGTCAAATGACTCGTCTATACCTTCCCCGCCTAACTTTGTTTACTAGAATCTAGCGTGATAACGTCTTAGACTCCGAAGTGCGATCACTCCTGCAACGCTAAGGAAGCATGTCGTGTAATACCCAGCTAACTTGCAACATCAATGGACAAGAGGATGAGCGTAGTACTTTACCGACCACAGTACTTTGACGACCCTGATTACCGGCAACGAGTACCAGCAAATTGGCTTCAATCGAATCCTTAACCCTTGTCAGCAACTCATGGGAGTCAACTCTTACAAATCAATCGAGGCATAAGTGATGATAATTGACCTTAGGGTGGTATGCCTAACTGCCAGCGCGGTGAGTAGCGCTTTAGGACGTGGCTCAGAATGCGAAAATATGAACTATGATGGTGAAGAATCATAGGGCTTTGTTTCGAGCAACGACATTGGAGGCAGCAGTCACAGCGACAACAAGGTATTCGTGACCCTAGCCTACAGTAAGGAAATAAACGTGACTACAACATGGATTGGTCGTGGATAAGTTAAGAAGAAAACGACCAAATGAACGACGACAGTACTTAAAATACTTGTAATGAAAACAACAACACTAGAAATGACACTCATGGAAGGGCATTTAGAATTGGCATGGGCGACGCCAGGACTTTAGCAACATGGTAACTAGTATAAGTAGCTAATCGCTTCGTCTTTGCTCCGTTTGACCCTGATGCTCCTTTAATTTGAACCTGTTGTGGAATCGGCTGACGACGAGACAATTGACATTTCGTATGTTAGTTGGGATGCAAATTCGACCTTGTGGGACAAGCAAACAAACGACATCAATCTGCTATCCTTGGTGGTTTGAAGCAGTAGTTAGAATGGATTGGTAATCCATACATCGCGCAGACATGCCCTGTGAGGAGAAAACTTCGGATATCTCTCTCCCTAGTGGAGAATCGTCATCTGTTTCAAAGTATCGGAATTGTGCAAAGGTTGGCGTCAATTCGGCAATGAAAACTTGGAAGTGTCTACGGAAGGATATTCCGCTATGTTAGCGTGTATTATTGATGTTAAGGCTGAGGAAAAGAGGATCGAGGATCCACCCCTTTTGTTTGAGATTTCTACCTATATGCTACCAGAAGAACTATCAGGTGTACACTCACATCGTCTGGAGGAGTACCAGATCAGTATCAGGTCAGAGGCAGCCCTGACTACTCGTACTCCTTACCAACTTGCACCAGGAGGGTTGCAGGAACTGTTTAACCAACTGCAGGGATTATTGAACAGGCGTTTTGTTGAACCAAGCTTTTCACTTTGGGGAGCCCCAGTTAGATCCATGAATTTTCGTATGTGTAGTGAGTTTCGAGAACTTAGTAAGGTGGCAGTTAAGAACCACTTGCCTCAACCCCGTATTGGAAACCTGTTGACCAGCTGCGAAGATCAAGCCCCATTCGAGGATTAACTAGCGAGTGAGCTATCACCAGATGGAAGTTCAAGGGGGAGCATGTTCCTATAACAGCATGTTGAGCGTGATGCGGCCATTTCAACTTTGTATACCATGATCACTGAATTGAACAACACACCAGCAGCTTCAGGGATCACATGAATCGTCTGTATCTAGTGACGACGTTCTGAATCATGACCAGGAGAAAGGAACACCATGGGTAGCATATGTATTCCATTTCAGCGCTTCTGTGAGAGGAGCCATTATGTGCGAAGTCATGTATTTTGATCGGGTAACCAACGCAGTGGGAATACTCGTGGATCTCGTTGAGATGCATCTTGTTAGAAACTGATCGACACCAAGGATTCCTTAGGGGATGCAGCAATTCCTTGGTTTCACTAGATACTAACGCAGCTTACCCACAGGATTTTCGAAGGTCACACAACTTAAATCCCTTTAGCACAGTAGGGTACTGTGTTCGTGAAAGACGAAACAGGAGGACGTATTTTCAGCTTTCGAGTTCCAACTCTGCAAAGCACCGAGCGTCGTCTTCACCCGAGGGTGTGCGTGATTTAGTGGTATACCATGACGACCCGAATCAGAGTCCCAGCTGCACATCGACGCAACATGAGAGAGTGATAACATATGTGATGGAGTTACAAAGAGGAACTACACGACACACGACCGGCGGTGAAAATCGTGGCTTTGGGATTTTGGGATGGAGGCATCACTTGGACGGTACCAGATGCGTTATTTAGACCGATCACAAGGGCCTCCCATGTACCGATGTTCAAAAGAGCTAAAGCATACATTGACATCGCTGGATGGAACTTTAGGATGATTGCAACTATGAAACTTGAACATGCACGAGCCTTGCAGCTCACTATCGACTCTAACATACCTGATCAGACTCGCTCTGTTCAAACTGGAGAACTGTAGGAAGAGGATTTCCAATTCGAACCCATGCGGGGCATGGAGAAGCAACCTTTGATAGGTCGGACGATGTTCGCTACCTCATGGAACAAATGCGGGTCTCGCTAAACGACTACTGTAGGGAACTCGTGTTGAGCAAAGCACATCGACCTTGATATTCTAGTCAATTGGGTTTTGGTGAGAGATACTAGGATCTATAAACCTTATTCTGGTAATCGGGCATGAAGGCCCACCTAGCTAGGTATGGGAAGGATGTTTGACTTGTGGGAAGGTCAAGGTGAAGTGTTAGCAACTGGAAACAACTGTATGGAAAGCGAAAACAGACTGCCTTGGATTTGGTCGCTAGTCTACTTACAACTCGAAACGGAAACAATATCAACTGGATGATCATTATTGTCTCACGTTACCAGCACACTTTTTAGCCAGCAAGGAAACGGATGAGTTTCCTATACTTGCAGTCATCTACCTGAAAGAAGTGGTTGCTAGGCACAGGGTGCCACCCTCTAGTATCTTTGATCGTGACCCACGATTTGCATCTGATTTGTGGCAAGTGATGCACAAATCCTTTGCCCCTCGATTAGACATGAGCACAGCATATCACCCGTAAACGGATGGGCAGTCCGAACGCACCATCCAAACTCTTGAAGGCATGCTTCGAGCATGTGTATTCGACTTTGGCAACGGCTGGGAATGACATCTTCCCTTTAGTGGAGTTTCGTTTAACAACAGTTACCAGACCAGCATCCAAGCTGCTCCATTTAAGGCATTATACGGACGTAAATGTCGATAACCTCTTTGCTAGGCAGAAGCTGGTGACAGCCAAATCACTGGCCCAGAACTTGTAGTAGACACAACTGAGAAGATTGCTCAGATACGGCAACGAATGGCGGCAGCTCATGACCATCAGAAAAGCTATGCTGATAAGCACAGGAAGCCACTCGAGTTCCAGGTTGGGGATCGAGTGCTACTCAAAGTCTCACCTTGGAAAGTTGTTGTTCGTTTTGGCAAACAAGGAAAACTCAACCCGCGATACGTCGGACCTTTCGAAATCATAGAGAAAATAGGCAAGGTGGCCTACAAACTGAACCTACCCGAAGAACTCAGCGGAGTTCACAACTTTTTCCACGTGTCAAATCTGAAGAAGTGTCTGTCAGATGAGACCCTCATAGTTCCTCTCAAGGAGCTCACTATCGACGATCAGCTGCGATTGGTCGAGCAACCAGTAGTGAGTACTGACCGAGATGTGAAGATTCTCAAGCACACCAGAATTCCTCTTGTTCGAGTTCGTTGGAACTCCCGTCGTGGCCCAGAGTTACTTGGGAACGAGAAGAACAGATGAAACACAAGAATCCCCAGTTGTTCGGAAACAGTGAAACCACTACTGAGGCTGAAGCTACTACGGAATTTCAGGACGAAATTCCAAACCAACGGGGGAAGGATGTGACACCCTAGGAAAACCATGCAACTTAACTAGCTTCCTCAGTGAGTACGTGCTAAATTTCGGGACGAAATTTCTTTCAACTTGGGGATAATGTGACAACTCGTATTTCAAACCCTTCGTTGCACTTCGATATAACTTGACTTAACAATATATGGTTACATGTTACGTGGTTTTAAAATGGAATGGTTGTTATGTTATATGATTATGTGTGTGATGTATGTATATGTTGTAGCCGCACAACACCGGTTCAATCGCACAAGCCCTCTTAGGGCGCACAACTTATACTCGAATCAAAAGGGCAGCCCATGTTAGGGTTCCACTCCCCTTCTCCTCTTATACGCTCTCATGAACCCAATAGTGGGGTTTGTTTTCTCATAATTTGCAAACACTTATCACACACAAAACCCTAGTTCTCTTCTCCCTCTCTCTCTAAGCCGACGGCATCACATCCCCTTCTCATCGAAGACTTCCTTGTTCGGATCATCTCTGTTTACTTTCTAACCGGTTAGTGTTCATAGTTCTTATCTTGATTAGATGGTATTGTGATTATATGTTCTTACATGATGAATTACGAATGATATATGATTGATTTTCATATGAATGAATGAGACTAGTGTTCATAAAATCGGCTCACATGTGTATTTGATAATGTTCATACGATTCGAAATTTTGCATGTAATTGATCTAGAATCGGATACATGTTAATGGGATGTTAATTTGCAAGTATTTGAATTAAAAGTTGATTTGGCATGATGGGTTGTATGATGATTACCTGTTGGTTAGTGTTACTTAGGTATTCGAAATCTTGGATTATCCGATTATATGCCTTGCATGATGATTTAGTGTTCATGATTTGGATGTATTAGGGTTCATAAGAATTAATGGGCAAATGTTTAATTTGATCGAATGGATGTATGGTTGGTAACTGTTGGAGGTGATTGGTAAATTCAAAGATGTAACGGATTAATGATTGACTGAATCGAATAATGGAAACAATATAACTGATTAGCATAATTTTCGGATAATAAAATAAATCGCACAAGCTTGTCGGTCGCACAAGATCAGATCGCACAAGATCTGATCTGATCACACAAGCTCCTAATCGCACAAGCTGGGTGCAATAACATAAAGCACTGTGTACAATCAGGATATGCATGATCGCACAAGACCTGTGGATCGCACAAGACAGTGTCGATCGCACAAATCTTGGGCCACTCACAACTGTTTGAATTTTAGTGTGATGTTGGGCCTTAAAGCCCAAATATCAGTCGCACAAGACAATTGTAATCGTACAAGGCCATATCAAACGCACAAGGATAAATGGATCGCACAAGTGATTATCTGTTGGGCCGTATAGATTTGGGTTGCATGTTTTGGGCCGGGAACTATTGGGCTTCATTATTGAAACACACAAGACTATTGGGCTAATAAACTTGTGCGAACCCAATCATCTGAGTAGCACAAGCTGAACATTATGTGTACTTGACTGTGAACGTGTTGATTGTGATCTTATGTGTTGCCATGGTCATTATGTGTTCGTAACCTATTAGCTTATGTGTAAACTTATGTGTACTACTTGATCCTAGACCTGACTTGTATGGTAACCATGTTAGGACGTGGTTGACCACATATAGCTCAAGTGACCATTTTGTGTATCTGCCGAGCAAACCAAGGTGAGTTCACACTCTTCCTAAGGCATGGGATTCCCGGTGGTTGGGAATGGGTTAAAGAACTAAAACGGAACCTGCATATCCTCCTTAGGTAGGATATGTACGGCCATCCTCCATGGGTAGGATGCCAATATTTATCCTGCGTATTCTCCTTGGGTAGAATACGTACGTTCGTCCTCCTTGGGTAGGACAACAACCTTAAACTACTAGCCAAAACTCTATCACGTAAGTCCCTCATTTTATATAGACTTAATCACCGAGGCTGATGGCGAGCGGGTCATTATTTAATAGCGCTATTAGGTTTGACAAACCTCACACCGTGCAGGTCGGACGGGCGGGCGTGTACTAATGGATCATGGCAAACTGTCAATGATGATAGACATTGACGTAGGGCACAACTATTGTTCGTCAGTCGTCGATATGTTAACGGTCTAGTGGTTCACATGGGGAAGCCCCCACTGATTATGGATATGGATTGGGAAATAACGATACTGGTTAACTCGTGGTTTACGAAACAACTTATGGTTTTCAAAACAAACTTGTAAAACTAAACAACCAACTGTGAACTCGCTCAACTTTGTTGTTGACTCGTGGTTACATGCCTTGCAGGCCTTTAGGTGCATATCTATGGAACTTGCTGTCTGGGAAGCTGGAGTGGTCATGGGTCGAAATACATGGAAACACAATACAAGACTAATGGCTTTTTACATGCGGTTTATAAACACTTAACGAATGATTTATGCTTCCGCTGTAAACTGTGAATTATTGTAACGTTGTAACACTCACTGTTAATCAATGAAAGCTTTATTTAAATATAACTATGAGTTTAATGTGATTTGTGGCTAGAACCTGGTATATCACGCTCCCTGCGGTGATACTCCGCTTGTGGGATTTTGGGGGTGTGACATTAACAGAATTCCCATCTGCCGTTTCTACCGTAAAAATTTGTCTAAGGTTGGTTAAGGGTAGATTAAGAGCTTGGCAGAATGAAGTATTTATAAAACTTTGGTTTGCACCAGAGTCAAATAATACTTTTGCATATACGTCGTGAACTAGGAACGTACCAGCTATTACATCAGGGATTAGTTCTGCTTCCTGGGTAGTCAACTGGAAGGCTCTTGCGTTTTTCTTGGTAGTTCCTTCTGCAGGTTTGGCTTTGTTGTTAGCTGGTTTGACCAGTTTAGGGTAGTCTGGTCTAAAATGCCCAGCTTCTCCACAGTTGAATCAAATTGTGGATTTCTTCCTTCTGCAGTCTTCTTCTTGATGCCCTGGAATTTTGCAGAAATTGCAATACCCTTTGCATCTTCCAGAATGCCTTCTTTTACAGGTACTACAAAATGGAGCAGTGGAAGATTGCCCGGTTCCCTTTTTCTTGAAGTTACTACTATTACCCACACGGAATCCTTGGGTAATCTTTTGGGCCACTTCCTTCTTCCTATTTTCTTCTCGCGTACGCACCAGTCCGTCTGTCAAAGTGTTGGCTAATTCCACCGCATCGTCAATTGTGCGAGGTCTCGCAACTTTAACAATATCATGGATTTCACCAATCAAACCCCAAATATAGCGAGAAATATGTACCGGTTCTGGCGAAGCCAGGGTTGGTACAACTCTAGCATACTCGAAGAATGTCGAAGTATACCCTCGACAGTCTACATCCACCATCCGGTGGTTCAGGAACTTATTTGTCATTTATTCCTTTTCATATTCGGGACATAATTTTCTTTCTACTAGACTCTTAAATTCGGCCCAATTCATGGCATACGCCACATCGCTTCCCTTAGCTTGTAGTACGGTGTTCCACCATTCGAGTGCCCCTTCTTTAAAAAGATTCGACGCGTACATGACCTTGTCTTCCTCGGCACATTTACTTATTTTAATTACTGCTTCGGTTTTCCCTAACCAACGCAGTACAGCAGTTGCCCCTTCATTGCCTGCAAATTCAACTGGTTTACAGGCAAGAAATTCCTTGTAAGTGCAACCAGGCGTTGCAGCTTTCATTTTCTTAAGGAATGGGGCTTGCATCCCATCATTATCATTATTATTGTTGTTACCGCCTCCATTTACACTATTACTGAAATTATCGCCGTGAGTACGTTTGCGGGGAATAATTGGTTGAGGTTCAACTGGATTTCGGGCAGCAGCAAGGATTGCTGGAATAGCATTTGCTATTCCCTAGGCAACGATATTTTCTATATCTTGCCTATTAAGAAATTGATCTTCATGGTTTTGTTCAGATTGGTTAACTTCGTTAACTGGTTCATTGACGGCATGTTCCATCTGATAATTATCAATATATAAATATATAAATTATTGGCACAAAATAATTAATAATTAGTCACAATAAAACAATCACACATAATCATGTCAACACGTATAGCCAAAATTGTCGACTTTGCGACGTTAATATTTTTATATATATATTAGTATGCATCATTACACACCCGTTATATCACAAAAGTTTTATTTTAAGTTATTTTACATAATTATATTTTTATTATTGTTATTATTAAACACATAGCCACACAACCCCATACGATCCCCGTCAGTTGGTATTTCAGAAACAACGTTCCCTCTCGTCGTATTTCCAGGATATCCTCTCCCCCACTTCCCGAATTCTATTTCCTTCATCCACCAGCTCCTCGCCATAGTGGCGGAGTTCAGCCAAGTTCTCAGTGCTCATAGGTGGGTTTGGTGCAGGCTTTGGGTCAAACTGGGGGAAAAAGGTGTTGGGGTTATTCAAGAGATTCTGAAATTGCCAATCACTTGTCCACCATTCCTCCAGCTCTCCGGGTAGAAGTTGGTGGTTGACAATGGGATCTGGGATAGCAGGTTCCAAATTAACTGGAAGTTGTGATTAAATTGGGTAATTGAAAAGGTCTTCATTGACAGGTCCAATGAGGTCACAATTTTCCAGTTTACGATCAAGCTCCTCCCAGGGTGGCATTTCCTGGGCTTTCCCTGAACTTTCCCCAATCTCCTTTCCTTTGCCTTTATCCCTGGGAACCTCATTCCTTTTAATCCTTTGTGCAGCTGGCTTCTTCCTCCGGCCACGTCTCCAGCCTACGATCCTCCTTCTTTTCTTCGTCTTGGGTTTCTCCTAGGGTTGAGCCTGGAACTCCATAGGTTCTTCAGTGTTGGCCAGGTAATCAGAAAAGTCTCTGGAAACTTCTACGTCAGCAGGATAGATAGTGAGATTCTGAAGAGCTTCATACAACTCATAAATGCTGTTTAACAGATATAGAGAGGAAACACAAATCCTAATTAGAAAGTTATATATTGAAATTTAAATTTTCACAGCATCACAGAGTGGCAATTTGAGAAATTAAGTATTTCTAAATACTTAATTGGCTTAAATCAGTGGCTCTGATACCACCTTTTTCTGTCACGGCCCCCGTCCCGGTGTGGCCCGGTCCAGGAGTCGCGGGACAGAAACCCGTGGTATTTATTATTTGAGTTGACAGCGGAAGTTTAACGACATCTTTTAAATCTTTAAAACTGTCCAATTATTTTATTTCATAAATTGGGATAAACCCCGTAATTTACAATAGAGGAATTTCACGAGGAAATTCCCTGTTTTACATAACATGTTTATTTATTTAACTGAGCCACCACTTCAAGCTTTATTAGTTCTTCGTAGCACTTTTTCCTTGATTCACAGTAGGTCACCTGAAACATGTTTTAAAAATATTTTATCAGCGGGGAAATACTGGCGAGTCACTCAAGTTATATAAAACGACACATTAGTTATAAATTACAGCATAAGAGCGATTACAATGGCTACTATCTTATTTTTATCTGGCGCCGTGTCACACCCTGGTGACAATGGTCATACCACTATTGGGTCCTTTCACCCAAGTAGTGATAATTATCACTGTTAGGTTGATGAACCTAACCGTGAGAAATTAGTAATGTGCACAATACCCCACTTGCCAGTGATTCAAGATAATCACGACTTAATCCCTGTAATTATAACTTTTGAAAATAATTTGAGATTTAGTAAAACAGTTGATGAAAAGAGAATGACTCACATTGCAAGTTTAGACGGGTAGAGTTTAGCCTACTGATAAGCCTGATATCCTAATGTAAATAACAATGCACACGAAACTAGGTCAGTAACTTAATACAACATTTACGATAAGCTCACGAGATCAAAACCCTCACGAAGAATGACAAAGTAAAGCCCGAGTTCGGGCAGCACTTAAACATCCATCGGATCAGTTTCAATTGATCGGACATTATATCGTTGCAGTGATCGAGTTATTACCCTGTTGCCGCAGCAGAGCTTCGTGCTAGTGTGTGTTTTTGAACGAAAAAGTGAATAACTCAATGTAGGAAACGAATTTGAACGTCGAACCAACTGTGCCATTCAAGTGCCAAACCCCTGATACTTATACTGAAAAATAGCCCATGTCGCGTGGTGCGACAGGCTGTCGCGAGGCGCGATGGGTGCACTTCTAGGGTAGGGTAGCCTCGTGTATTCCTAGCCTAGGTGAGTCAACCGTTTGAGTATTTTCGCATTTTACAGCAAACTGTGTAGATAATATCCATTAGGGAATACCCCCATGAGTTTTAGGGGCCCTCATCCTAGTTCCAACTGTTCTGAAAATTTTAGGGGTCATGCCATATTACTTGGGGGTCTCAATTAGGGTTTCCTATTGGACAAAAAAAATAAGAAATAATAATTTTGGCGAAGGTTGTTACACTTTGGTATGAACTTATCTTCATAACTATCATGGATTATACTTTCAAATTCATTTTCTTGATTGCTTTTAACTTATACTTTCAAATTCATTTTTATGTGGAAAAGTTATAATATTGTGTTAATTTGGTATTACAGGATGGATGAGGGGAGGCAACTGTCACACCCCGACCACGTATAACATAAAAGACGTGGCGGAAAACGTCGGGGAGTGTTGTAACAGAATTAATTGTTTCATAACCATGGCATACAAAGTTGTATTTTATTTATCAACATAAGAGTTACATTGTCTTAAACAGGAAATACAGAGTTTATAACATAATTAAACAAAGTCTATCTTCATTTTAAGTCTCTAAGGCATAGGTTCGCCCTAGTGTCACGATCATCATCCTATGGAAAAGCTCCTGAAAACACATGTGAAAATAGGTACGTCAGCATAAAAATGCCTGTGAGATACATTGGTTTGTGAAAGTAGGATTCATGACTTAAGTTTAAGAAATTGTTTAATAAAGTTTAGTCATGAACCTTGTAATTT